>CAUDMG010000291.1:290000-305000 GCA_958450375.1 Homarus gammarus
GTGTGACCTGACGCTCCTATGTGGTTGATCTTCCTGTCTTGTATGTATGTGACCTGGTAATCGTGTGTGTGACCTGGTGATGCTGTATGTGTGGCGTGGTGATCTTGTGTGTGACCTGAAGCTTCTCTCGGGTCTTGCCGCAGCCGTCAGCACCAGGTTACACCATTCTGCCCGGTTCGAGTTGTATATCATTGTGTTGGCACATCTGTAGGGACGAGATGATGAAGGAGAGCCGAGGGGGAGGAGAGGGAAGGATGGAAGAGAGGGAGACAGGAGGGGAGAGGGAAGAGGGAGGAAGAGGGGAAAGGGTAGGAGGAGGAAGAAGGAGAGAGGAGGGGAGAGGGTAGGAGGAGGAAGAAGGAGAGTGGACGGGAGAGGGTAGGAGGAGGAAGAAGGAGAGAGGAGG
The DNA here is from genome assembly GCA_958450375.1 of Homarus gammarus. Lineage (NCBI taxonomy): Eukaryota > Metazoa > Arthropoda > Malacostraca > Decapoda > Nephropidae > Homarus > Homarus gammarus. The sequence goes on from CAUDMG010000291.1 coordinate 290,407, forward strand.
GGAGAGGGTTGGAAGAGGAAGAAGGAGAGAGGAGGGGAGAGGGTAGGAGGAGGAAGAAGGAGAGTGGACGGGAGAGGGTAGGAGGAGGAAGAAGGAGAGAGGAGGGGAGAGGGTAGGAAGAGGAAGAAGGAGAGTGGACGGGAGAGGGTAGGAGGAGGAAGAAGGAGAGTGGACGGGAGAGGGTAGGAGGAGGAAGAAGGAGAGTGGACGGGAGAGGGTAGGAGGAGGAAGAAGGAGAGAGGAGGGGAGAGGGAGGAAGTAGGAGAGAGGAAGGGAGGGAATAGGGAAGGAGGAGGAAAGGGGGGAGGAAAGGAAGGAGGGATGGAGAAAGGAGGAAAGAGGGAGGGAGGATGAGAGAGAAAGAGTGGGAAGAGGAAGGGAGGCAAGAAGGAGGGAGGGAGGGTGGAAGGAGGAGAGAGGGAGGGGAGATGGAGGGAAGAAAAAGGGGAGAAAGAAAGCAGGGGAGAGGAAAGGTATGAGGGATCAAAATATCACCGACCAGACCAAAATATCACCGACCAGACCAAAATATCACCAACAGGACCAAAATATCACCAGCAAGATAAAAATATCACCAACCAGACCAAAATATCACCGACCAGACCAAAATATCACCAACCAGACCAAAATATCACCGACCAGACCAAAATATCACCAACAGGACCAAAATATCACCAGCAAGATAAAAATATCACCAACCAGACCAAAATATCACCAACAGGACCAAAATATCACCAGCAAGACCAAAATATCACCAACCAGACCAAAATATCACCGACCAGACCAAAATATCACCAACCAGACCAAAATATCACCGACCAGACCAAAATATCACCAACAGGACCAAAATATCACCAGCAAGATAAAAATATCACCAACCAGACCAAAATATCACCAACAGGACCAAAATATCACCAGCAAGATAAAAATATCACCAACCAGACCAAAATATCACCGACCAGACCAAAATATCACCAACCAGACCAAAATATCACCAACCAGACCAAAATATCACCGACCAGACCAAAATATCACCGAACAGAATAAAATATCACCATTAAGCTTGAAGGAGCAGCCATGTGGAGGACCTGGTAATCCTTCAGTGTTACAAGAGACAACAACTTATACGGGATGAATTATACATTAGATTGGCCTGAGTGTTCCTTAGGTATGGGGGTGGTGGGTGGTGGTGGTGGGTGGTGGTTGTGATGAAGGTGGGTGGTGGGTAGTGATGGTGGTGGGTGGTGGTTGTGATGAAGGTGGGTGGTGGTAGTGATGAAGGTGGGTGGTGGGTAGTGATGAAGGTGGGTGGTGGGTAATGATGGTGGTGGGTGGTGGGTAGTGATGAAGGTGGGTGGTGGGTAGTGATGGTGGTGGTTGTGATGAAGGTGGGTGGTGGGTAGTGATGGTGGTGGTTGGTGGGTAGTGATGGTGGTGGGTGGTGGTTGTGATGAAGGTGGGTGGTGGGTAGTGATGGTGGTGGGTGGTGGGTAGTGATGGTGGTGGGTGGTGGTTGTGATGAAGGTGGGTGGTGGGTAGTGATGGTGGTGGGTAGTGATGGTGGTGGGTGGTGGGTAGTGATGAAGGTGGGTGGTGGGTAGTGATGGTGGTGGATGGTGGTTGTGATGAAGGTGGGTGGTGGGTAGTGATGGTGGTTGATAAGGGGATGCTGGTAGTGATTTAATATTATTATTATTATTATTATTATTATTATTATTATTATTATTATTATTATATCACTGCAGTTATCATCAACATTAATATAATTATTTTATCAATATTACTAATATCATCATCATCACCACAACAATCACTATTATAACCACCACAGACATCACTATCACCACCATAAACATCACTATCACCACCACACACATCACTATCACCACCACAAACATCCATAACCATCGTCCATTTTTACTCGTCTTTAGGATGAGTCAGATCACCATTCAGACAAGCAGTAACAAGGTGGGCTACTGGCAGGGGGCTCAACAGCCATTATAACAACCTTTTAAACCAAACTTTGGGTGGTCGTCTACCTCGGGGCCAACGCCAATTATCATCACTCTCACAATTTCCAAAAGTTTCGCTTAACGTTCTTCGGTGAGGCGGACAGAGAACACTGACATTTTGATGACTTTGGATATAAAGTTTGAACCCCCCCCCCCCCCTCCTCTTGCTATTTTCTTTTGTAACTTTTTTTCCTCCAGTTAAAATTGGTATTTTTTTTCTTTATAGTAATTATCCATATTCATCAATCTATCTTTATCAATGTCTATATGTCTCTTTAATGTCTATCTGATCTGTCTGTCTTATCTATATTTCTATGTCTCTTATATGTCTGTCTGTCTTTGTCTATGAATGAGTTTGTTTGTCCGTCTGGTTTATCTATCTTTCTATATAAATCTTTATGTCTGTCTGTCTGTCAATATAAGTCCGTTTGTCCCTGTCTGTTTGTCCGCCTGTATGTATGCGTACAAGGGAAGCTCTTAAATTAATAATATACAAAGCCATGCATGATTAAGTAGCTTACCCAACACGACACCACACAGGTACTGCACCACCACACCAGACCCATAACACCTTTTACCCCCAGAAACAACAGATCACGTGAAAAGTAACCCCCACCCCCCTCACCAAGCTTATTTCACCTGGTGATTAAACACCCTAACGCTACCTGCAAGGAGAGGCTAGGTTAGGTTACACTAGATCAGGTTAGGTTAAATTATGCAAGATTAGATTGGGTTAACTTACTGGACATAAATTAGGTTATATGAAGTTAGGTTGTATTACGTTGTGCTTGGTTAGGGTAGCGTTAGAGTGTTTAATTATCAGTGGAATTAAGTTGGTAGGGGACTTATCTTTATGTGATCCAAAATAACATTAACACAATGATAACACTGTGCTGTACGACAACAAGAAGGCTGGATTCCAAGAAGGGTTTTTGTTCTAATCAATAATGTAATTGTGACCATAAACAACAATGACAATGTCAGGACAAATAAACACATGCCGGAAGAAACATTAGGAGGAAAAGTAATTATACTGTTGGGTAATAGCGGAAGTGTTATGACTGCCTGGCTGCTAAGTGTTGCAGTAGGGGAGTGAACCCGACACCTGCGTGTAACCATAAAATACTTCAAGCACCTGGGAATCAACACCGCTTAATGCTTCCACTTCCAACCTCGTAATGCCTGACGAACATTCATCCACATTCTGCCTACACTGGAGCACTTTCACGGCACGAGGAACAGTAATAGCAGACGTCTTCAAAAGATCACGACCTTCTGTGGCGGCGGCGTAAAGTTTACTCAGGATACAAGTAGCGTCTTGTCTTACGTCGTATGGCGGTGCAGCTTTGGGTGGTGTTCAGCAGCTGGAAGGTTTAACGTGTTGTAGAGAGGCGTCCTAGACTCAACCAGGAGTGCCAAGGGTCTACTAGGCAGTAAGTTCCTGGTGTAATGGGAAGTATATACATTGTTCCTAGTAATGACACCTACGTAGGTCAGGCAGTCAGTCAAGAGAGATAGGTAAAGGGCTGAACGGCGTCGCCAAAATTTACTAGAAAGTCACCAAGCACAGCGGCCATAAACGTAAGAATATAGAAGTAATAAAAAGTCACCTGAAGAGAACCAAGAAGAGACGGGAAATTCGTAAGGAGACAATAAACACGAAGAAATGGGCACAACAACAAACTAGTAAACAAGGAAGGGAGTAAACAAAGACAGACAAGAAAGGTAAGGCAGTAAGTGGAGGTAATAACAAGAAGCAGGCAAGAAGTAAACACGGAAAAAAAGCAATAACCTCATGTAACGAAAAAACAAACAAACATTAAACACAAATTAGTAAACAAGGAAGAGACAAACAGAGACACAAGAAAGCAGGACAATAACTGTATACATTAAAGAGGAAGAGAGGAAGGTAGGGAAGCTGCCACACAATAGTAGGAGACAGGAGAGTAAACATACAGTATGTAGAGAAAACTTTACCGTGTTACTAAAACAAAGTCCCGCGCCGTACCATTACCACCATCACCACCACTATCATCACCATCACCACCATCACTATCATTACCATCACCACCCAGACTCTCTCTTACACACACACACACACACACACACACACACACGCATGAACAAATGAGAATACTGTAGTTACATGCTGACACACCCGCGCTCGTAGGGCCCAACTCCATTGTTGTCTGCACTTGTGTCACAAAACCAATATGGAATAATCGAACACACACACACACACACACACACACACGGGGATACATACAAGCCATTCACAACTTCACCACGAAATATAATATTCACTGCCACACACGCACACAACTAATTACTCTGTAAACACACACACACACACACACACACGACACCGGCTCCTACTACCACCTGAGATCCCTGGCCCGAGAATTGCTGTTCGACACCACAACCGCATCCAGCCCATACGTGCACGAACTGATCGCTATAAGAACAGCCCAGTCCCAACCATTGTAAAAACTATCAATAACTTGTAATAAACCAGTGTATTCACTCCCAGTAAACACTACTTCTTTCACTGTCACTATGTTGAAATGCACTGTAGTTTGAGCTTTTCCCCATCTAGTTATAATATATCTATTTGTATCACTTATGTTACTTGTATATTATTTGTAATTCGAAACCCATTCCCCAAATATGTAACTGTATATTTTCAGCCTGCTGGCTGCCAAGCTCTTTCAATAAACCGTTAATTATTATTATCATTATTATTATTACACGCAAGCAAGCACACACACGCAAGCACACACTCAAACACAACCAATTACTCTGCGTGTATACTGTATAGTGGTTGTCCCTCGTGAACGAGGATGGTCTGGCCCTTGGGCCACCTCGGCGTGAATTTGTTTAAGGTGTAAAAGCTGTCTCCAACACAACAACCACACCTTAAGTTAACGAGCTGCATGACCCAGTGTCAAGGAATAATGAAAGTAGACCGGACAAATCGTCAACTGCATTGGCTAACCATTAACCTTGAACACACTCCACAAATCGTTTAACATCCAGGTTCCCAATTACTGTTGGGTTGACAGAAGCAAATGGTGTAAAGAGAATTGCTCATATCTTCACTTCTCGGGAACGAACCTGGGTCCACTCGCTTGCGAGGCGATCATGCTGATCATTGCACCACACACACACACACACACACACACACATAAACACAGCCAATTACTCTGCTAACAAAGTACGACGAGGAAATAAACTTTAAAAAATATATCACATCAAATAAGTTACTCGCCTGGCAAATTGCTAAAAACTTGTGCGTTTAGTTAACAACAACAACTGTATGTTTTCTCACAAACATTATACAACAGCACGGCGATAAAGTCACCAATGTTCTGTAAATATGTTGGAGTAAAGTGGTTTAGTCCTTTGTATTTAAGTTTCCGTTTCTGAGGAGTTCATTACGTCTTAACTCTCCCCTTCAGATTTTTTTTATGTGGGTGCGCTTTTGTTGACATAATTTAATTCTTTAAGTAAATTCCCCTTAAGATGTTTAATTACACAACCATTACGCCTGGGTCATTGTGGCTGAGTGGTTACAACTCTTGCTTCCTGTTCTACGGGTCGCTGGTTCGTGTAGGTAAAAAATACAGTTTCTTAAAAGAATTTAACGCTTTTACTTCAATAGTTAGTTGTTTTTATATCCACCCAGCTTGTTTTGTTTATCGAACAGTGAGAGCGAATGAATGGCTGCAGGGAGAGAGAGAGAGAGAGAGAGAGAGAGAGAGAGAGAGAGAGAGAGAGAGTATTTGTGTGTAGGTATGTTAGTGTGTGTGTGTGTGTGTGTCATTTATGGCGAAAAGTGCATATAAATCTATCATTTATAAACACAGGAGGGATGAGAACCACAGTAAAGGCACTTCATGATGTTGACACTGACGCTCTTCAGCCCCCCCCCCCCCCCACACACGATATACAAATACTAACATTTTACTTTTCACAATGCTCGTTGAAGATAAATATCACAAAAATATTTCATAAACTATTTTCATTGTCACGAACAATTTAAAATGCTTCAAAAGAAAATAACCACAACTGTTAAATAACAGCATCTTTTAAATAACAGGCAGCTTTTAAATAATCAAAGCAGTGAAATAATATAATCAAAGCTGTTAAATAGTCAAAGCTGTTAAATAATCACAGCATGTCTTAAAATCATGACCAATCAGGTGTTGCATCTCGATTATCTACCGTATAAGAGTTAATAACATGATGATGTCACTGCTGAGAATACTGTATTTGGTAACTGTCTGTCGATTCAAGAGCGTTAATCTTATGGCCTAAAATACCCCCACTAGTAGTCTTACCCTGCTGTGACCCCTATTAGTGAGTCATTAACCAAAACTCACCTGAGATACGGGATATATATATATATATATGTATATATAATCAACGACCTCACCAGCAAGGAATCGAACCCTCGACCTACTGGGTGTGACTAGGGAACGCTTACCGGCTAGGCCACAAGGACACTAAAAGCAGTTCTAGACTCTGTTAAATGGACTAAAAATGAAGTATATATATGTACCTCGCGTTTCATACCAGCTGGATTCGGTAAAATGCTACTGACACCACATACGAGGCACGGGCAGTTTCCCAATGAGGTTCACGGCGCCATCAGCTCGATGAACAGGCTTTGTGTGAAATATAACAGAGTCTAGAACTGCTTTTAGTGTCCTTGTGGCCTAGCCGGTAAGCGTTCCCTAGTCACACCCAGTAGGTCGAGGGTTCGATTCCTTGCTGGTGAGGTCGTTGATTATATGTTCAAAGTCCGCGTGTTAAATGGACTAAAAATGAAGTATATATATGTACCTCGCGTTTCATACCAGCTGGATTCGGTAAAATGCTACTGACACCACATACGAGGCACGGGCAGTTTCCCAATGAGGTTCACGGCGCCATCAGCTCGATGAACAGGCTTTGTGTGAAATATAACAGAGTCTAGAACTGATTTTAGTGTCCTTGTGGCCTAGCCGGTAAGCGTCCCCAAGTCACACCCAGTAGGTCGAGGGTTCGATTCCTTGCTGGTGAGGTCGTTGATTATATGTTCAAAGTCCGCGTGTTAAATGGACTAAAAATGAAGTATATATGTATATATATATCCAGTACACAGGTGAATTTTTGTACCTGCGACCACCTTAATGGGTTATAGTTGGCAGACACCTTTGTTGTGCCTTATAGAAAAATATTAACTTTCACAACTGATCAATTATATGAGGTAACATTAGCTGGATCCCAGACAAACGTGATGGTGTTTTACTGTCATATAAAACATTTTGTGAAGTCAATTTATTTATTCTTTCTGTTTATCTGTTTGTTTGTCTCGCACTTGCTCAAATGAAACACAAAGTAGACCTTTATCACCTCTGTCACACCTTCACAAACCCACACACACAGATGCATACACAGACACACACATACATTACTAATTAACACGAGGGATTCAGAGTGAGTGAGCCAGTGTTTATAGGCTGGAAAACACACAATGTGGTGTTGATTTACACTAATGGAAGATCCCCTCACACTGCCACATAATTATTTACAGTGATATACCAGTCAAAATATATACATGTGTATAATTATGACCGCTAAAATTCTTGTAAGACTTATCAATAATAATCCCTGATAAATATTAGTACAATAAACATTAATATGCGTAATTCTGTTCATCACACTAATTATAATCTATTGGGATCTATATTATAGTAATAATAATTGCAGTGGAGTATAACATATCTAGTTATACCAGTGACAATCCATTATAATTAATACAATGAATGTAACTGGGGGGTGAGGGAGGTGGGGGTACCGTGTTGATGTTGTTAGCACCAATCAGCTGTTGACCCCTCCCCCCTCCCACCATGCCGTTGATATTCGTGCTTATTATTTTTTATTAATTATCGTCACTATAATCGTTATTACGTTTAGGTATTATTTCTTGCTTTTGCCAGTGATATTTCTTTCATTGTTATTACTTGCCATTACCATAATCATAAAATCTGAAATCCATAATACTGACGACAAAAATAATTATTTTTCAGTCACGTTTAAATTTCACTCTTAATGACAAGATTACCACTAGTGTAATTATCATTTAATTGACGCTCAAACACCAATTTTTTCACCAATTTCTGATTTATTTGACTTTTGCTTTGCGTTATCTTTGTTATTACTCTTAATAATACCGTAATTATAGTGCCAAAGAGATCGCGGGATAAAGGAAATGGCGCTCGCATCTGTCACCTGAACACGAGACCTAATGGGCCGATTTTCTCCCAACTTTCCTCGTATAGGTTTAATAACAGGTATGGATCAGAGAGTCGGAGAATATATTGCATATTCGACTTCAGGCCAACGATCATTACTAACCCCAGCAACTCTTCTAGGAGTACCTGGCATCCCCCTCCCTCGTTACCAGTGAGTAAATATCAATTTCAATTCCTCCACCACCAGTTCATGACGCCAGGCGCGATAGAATGGGAGAGTATTAGTATGGTGACATGGTAGTATGGTAGCAAGATTGTACTATAGTATGGAACGAGACGCTAGAGCCAATGTGACACCCAGGTATGGTAATATGGTGCAATAATTTAAGGTAGTATAGTATATGGCTGCCTGACTGAATGGTACCATGGCAGTATATGGTAATATGATAGCATGGAAGAGAATGATAGAATGGTTACATATATGTACAATATGGCGATATAGCAGCATGGTAGTGTAGCTAGGTATGGTGCCATGGTAAAACCATATAGCAGTACGGTAGCGCGACTATAATATGGAAGTATGGTAGTATATGGTAGTATTATACTATGACTGTATTATATATTAATATGGTAGCATGTTAGTATAATATGGTAGTATACGGTAGGTTGACAGTATAGTATGGTTGTAGTATAATATGGTAGTATGGTATAATGTGACAGTAGGGTATCATGGTAGTCAGGAAGGTGGAGGCCAAACCTGCCCCTGACACAGCCTTAAAGTTACTAGACTAGTGACCGTCGCTTCCGCCATAATAAGGAACAATTATGTGAAAATTGAGGTCGTCTCCCACCCCCCCCCCCCCACCCCTCCTCCTCCTTCCCTCCACCTGCTGCTGCTTTCCCCCTCCTTTTCCTCCTCCTCATTCTTCCACCCTCCTCCTCTCTTCCTCATCATCCCCCTATTTCTTCCCCTTCCTCGCCCTCTTCCTTCCCCTCCTTCTCCCTTACACCTGCTTCTTTCCCTCTCCTCCTCCTCCTCTCCCTCTTCCTTCCCCTCATCATCTTCTTTTCTCTCCCCCCTTTCCCGTTCTTCCTCCAATTGATTCTTTCCCCCATCCTCCTGTTCCCCCCCCCCCTCGTTCTCCTTGCCCCCCTTCTCTTCCTCTCCTTCCTCCTCTTCATTTCCGTCCCTCCTCCTCCTCCCCTCCTTTCTTCCCCCTACTCTCCCTCTCCCTATTTTCCCTTTCTTCTCTTCTTCCTCTTCTCTTTCCCCCCACAACCTACTCCTCTGCCTATTTCTTTCCTCCTGCCCTGCCTTTCCCCCCCTCCTCCACTCTTCTCCATTTCTCCCTCCCCATGACCTCCTCCTCTTCCCTTTCTCTGCCTCCCCATCACCCCTTCCTCTTCCTTTATTGCCTCTCCATTACCCCCCTTCTCATCCCTATCACTTCCTCCTCCTGGTCCTCACCCCTACCTCATTTCCCCTTCAATACCTCCCTTCCCCTCACACCCCTACTTCCCCTCCCTCTCGTCGCCCGGGGACCATTATCCAAATTAACAGAACAACGTGCTCGATACTGATAAGAGAGAGAGAGAGAGAGAGAGAGAGAGAGAGAGAGAGAGAGAGAGAGAGAGAGAGAGAGACCCTACTTCAGTAAGTTACTCCTCACATTAAGGAACACATTATTTTCCGTGAATACAGACGCACTTCTGCCAAGGGTCTCAACTGTGACTAACACCGCCCGCAGGAGGTCAGAGGCTCAAGACAAAGTCACTCTCTGTAAAAGTCGCAGTCTCTTGGTCCCCAATAGAGTCGCTAAAACGTGGCGAAACCTTTTAATGTTCGTCATAAAAGAACTAATGGCTAAAGGAGGCGAGGAGAGGGGGGTGACTGAGCTGTTGAAGGGGAAGGTCGTCCAAAAAAAAAACAAAAAAAAAAACATTATACTCGGCAAAGAAAAAAAAAACCTGACTTGCGAAATGATGGAATGCTGGTGAACTATGGATAAAAATAAGACAAGCACTCACAGGATAACTTTACGATATCGGAACGTTTATGATTTAGAGCATGGAAGACGAGTTCCCATTTTTAGCTACTGATGTCTTTAACCTTACTCTCATAAACTCCAAGTCTCTAAGATATTATAACGTTAATGACTGCATATGACGGAAGACAATATTGTGACGTAGGATTAGTAAGACGTGGAGGATATCTAACATACCTTTAGCCAAAAGGGCGAGGACCGATACTTTCATGATCGTAATGTTAACTACTTCGAGGAATTTAACATAATAGCAACTCATAAAGTGTAATTTTGGGATACTTGTAGCCTCTGGACACTACACCATGAGAGAGACACAAGTTAGTGAATCAAAGACGATTGGGATTATTGTCGGTATCTGTAAGACTCTTAACCTAAACGTGAATGATCCCTGGGAACTATTGTTACGATCACTGTTACGATGATTAGGACACTCCATAAGCTTAGCCCAGACTGAAGGACGTCTCTGTCCGGGAAATAAGATTGACATTTTTTTTTCTTAACGAACTAATGCACGAAAGTCATCATAACTATCACAAGATGAGGTTTTAAGGACTCATGAGACCCATGGAAAATTGTGATCGGGTCCTGAATGAGAACAGCGAGACTGGTGCAAATTTAAATTGCTTGTCTAAATGTCTTTGTCGTCTGAGGATGGCAGGAACTGGCAGGATATAAGACGCCCACATGACTGCTAGATCCTACCAAACGAACCACTGAGGGTATTCTGAAGGGATCCTACAGACTGAGTCAGCAGAGCAGGACTGTGGAAAGTCTTCATCACACACCTACAAGTCTTTGTCGCTAGAGGGAGGCAGGAACTGGTAAGAGGCAAAAGAATGGTACGTATGCCACGACCCTATCAAAGGCGGGAGTTCCAACAACTCATCTTAACAGCGCCGGAGGAGGAAACAGATAAATCAATTCCTACCTGTTATAGTCGAGGGGCACCGTCGACAAATAAGACCAAAAGACTCCGAAAAGGGAAGACAGAGTTGTAAATCTGAAAATTTTCACTGGAGGGAAAACAATGTACCGGGAAAGACGACCAAGACATGGGACAGAAAACTAAATCTTTGTTAGTTTAGTATCTTCCATTGTGACTGATTTATTTTATCTGGAAAGACGAGGTTTATAAACATTTAAGACACCTGAGATAGGTAGAAGGTCAAAGGAAATCTTGAACCTTACAAGTCAAACATGTAGCTCTTCTGTGAGAGGTCCTCAAAGACGAGGTACGAAAGAACGTCGACAGCGAATGCCCACCAGCGGTGGCACTGAGCTGTCTGACAGCAACTGAATTGCTTTTCTTTGAAGGAGAGCAATAAAATGTCGAACGACAAGAAAAATGGCTATCAGCGCTGGGTCATAACTGTGTTGAGATTGTCAATGGGAGTCCCAAGTTTTATTTGTCGAGTGAGGAGGAAGGAATGCACCTCAAACCTTCTCCTGTGACTTTTATATTAGTATGAGGCAGACCGACAGAAAGTTGTGTATTGTAGAAGATGATTCTACAGACTGCTGAACGTTTGATGGAATTTTGGGTCTAATATTATATAATAATTCCAGAAATTTACCAGTGTGTACCAGTCTACCTGCCGCCCCAGAGAGCCTCACCCTTCCTAAATGTTTGAAACAAGGTGTTTCTGTTATACTTTTACAACACCGCGGCTGATGCAACTCCAGTTAAAGAGATTTAGTGGTCGAGCTCAGTGAAAAATGAAAATTGATCCGATTTATTCCAGACACCGGAAATGAATGGAAAGTCATTTCTTTAAACCCATTGTATATCACCAGTAAGAAAGAACCTTGGCGGTAGTGTATCGCTGGTGTTAGGGTGTGACTATTGGGGTGCAGGGAATCATTGAACGAGGACTGTGAACGTTGTATCAGATTAACAAGCTTCTAGCAACCTTAGGATGCATCTGAAGGCTAAAGATTGTCTAAGAACACATTAACAGTACCTCGAAACCCAATTAACACCAGTGTAGGTCAGTTATGTAACAGTGACCTTGATCTCTGACCCAGTGATCTCCCCGTAAAAAAAAATAAGTTAATTCAATCTCCCTAAGGACAAGGCATGAATGAATTCCCTTATATTTCTTCTTAAGAACTGTATCAATATCAATTGATACACAGCGTCAAAATCTAAGGTCAAAGAAGCAGTGTAGAGTGTGAGGTGTAAAGAGGATGCACCTGCGAAGGCGTCTGACGACGGCTAATTTATCGAACGGCACAGCGTGAATATATTCCAATTACCCTGCAGGTAAAATTAAATCAGAACAGCAAAGAAGGAAATTCGTACAATTTGCATGTCTGAGAGAGAGAGAGAGAGAGAGCGATTCGAAAACCTTTATGAAACATTCAAACAGTGGTTTCAGGTTCGCAACCCCCCCCCCCCCCACCCACACACGTAAAAAAATAGTCGACCAATAATCACCACCAGGTTCTCGGTCAAATATTGAACGACTTAACTTGTTGTTCAGGCAAGTGTTGTTGGAGGCTACAATCCAAACTTTCTTTTCCACTTGTGAATTTATTGACACATCCTTAAGATTTGCATTAAATAATTAGTTTTACTTCATGGGATTTTAATATGGATATTTAAGATGCAAAATGTTAATTAACTTCCTTGTTTGGTGGTTACATAACCATTCTCAAGGAACGTTGCACATATTTTCTTTCCTTCTGTGAGGATTACGCACGCACGCATATATTGAAATGTAAAGTACATTTACTTTCCGTCTCGGGAACAAAAATACAGTACAGTCGTGATTCAAATTTTGTATCCAGGCCTTGTGGTAGCCGGGGAACCAGAAGAGCCAGGCGACCTTCCCCCTCCAATGATGGTTGGTGTGGTAGTTAGTGTGCTGCCAGATGGCGAGAGATTAAAAATGAGAACCTGTTATTTAAGTGTTCGAGTTTCATAATAATTATATCACTATAAATAATAATGATAATAAAAACTTGGGGATGGGAGGGAAACGCAGCTGTAGAAGAAAATTTATAAAGAACGTCATCAACGCTAGTTTAAATTAATATCAGTAACATATGATACCGAGTAATGGAACAGCATTTAAATTACGATATCGACACATGATAAGCCGGGAGGTAATTAGTTTTTAGGTATAAATATAAATGTAAGTGTCGACTTATCACATGTGCTACTGTCATGTTGACTTTTGTCCGATTACAACTCTTCGTAGTTTCAAATTCGGTCGAACGTTATTACATCACATTATTAACTTTATACTTTATACTTCCTATTTATAGTCCAGTCCTCCAGTGGCTAAGCTCAATGTTTGTTTGAAACAGACACAAGATTTGGCACAGTTATAAATGTGACTACTGCAAATAATACTGGATATGGAAACACTTTGTCAACGCCCCTGTAAATGTGAATGCGGTATCACATCCTGTAAGTATGTGGATCACAGGGAGGGCATTGGAGACTTAAGCACCACCTGCTGATACCATTTCATGTATGGACAAGTAGCAGAAATCCTTCCCTGTACCATACGTTATCCACAGTTCATCCATGTCTATCTTATTTATATTCATATGCATAATGCAACATCAACAGGATCCACGGTTCTGACCAGAACTTTACGCTATCCTCTGTCAGCAGAATCCTTAGCATGTAGGATAATACGAATGTCTGCCTATTCGTGAAAACAAGGTGCAACATTACTCATATTATTTCTCTTTGGTATAGACAGTACAACTTGGCCATGGGTTACACAGATTTCCTTTAAGAACTTCAGCTTTGAGGAAGTCAAATAATTCAAGTTTATTGCGACTGTGTCTCAGAAAGTCGATATTCTAGTTTGATGGAATTTTAGCATCAGCTGTGACACGTCTGCGGGTGCCTGTCCTGCACCACGTCTGGCTCTGGTTGAACTCTTCAAGCTGTAATCTTTTTAAGTAGCTTCCCCAGGTAGGTGATCACTGCAGGCCTATCCTGGATGACAGCATCAATGTCTAGAGCTTCATATACTTTTGGTACAAATTTTTCCAAGCAAGCCACTAGGTCTCCTTTTGCAGACGGGGGTCGTAACTTGCCATACTCAGAGAGACTGGGTGGATATGGCTGATTTTAATGCGTGAAGAAGTCTTCTAAATTACCAGCCCGAGACTGTGAAGCAATATACAGTAGAGCTTTGCAAATAGACTCCTGTCACCTTTAAGGTCAGCCACTCTAAGTTTGTCCTTGGAGATTAATTTTGGATGGGGCCTACTGAAGAGAGGCAGCTTGTTCTTAGGCAAGGTGCCTGTAATTGGCCTGTTACAAGACAACAGTC
>CAUDMG010000291.1:312500-347500 GCA_958450375.1 Homarus gammarus
ACTAACTCCTCGCTCAGGTAACCCGGTAATCAACCATCAGACACTTCCACACCTTGGATCTTTTACAATATTGGATCACCTAAAGAATCTCCACCCCAGCTTATTTCACCTAATGATTAACTAACCTAACCAAACCTAACCTCATCCTCCCATTTAGATTTTGATTGTTAAACTTTTGCTAAAAATTTACTTGCTGACAAAATCTTTTTATATAAATTAATGCAAAAATTCACCAAGAAGCAACACTCATATACTGTACACCAATTACATAATCCTGTTATATTGAACCAAAACTAGGCGCTACATCATACCTCGGGGAAATGTCCACTATAAACTGTGACCTTTGACCTGATGTGACCTCGCTAGACATAAAACTCAGGGAAATTTTATTTGAGTTACACCCCCCTGCCCACACTCCTAGTTCATCCTCCTGCCCACACTCCTAGTTCATCCTCCTGCCCACATTCCTGGTTCATCCTCCTGCCCACATACCTGGTTCATCCCCCTGCCCACACCCCTGGTTCATCCCCCTGCCCACACTCCTGGTCCAGCCCCCTGTTACCACACTCCTGGTCCAGCCCCTTGCTACCACACTCCTGGTCCAGCCCCCTGCTACCACACTCCTGGTCCAGCCCCCTGCTACCACACTCCTGGTCCAGCCCCTTGCTACCACACTCCTGGTCCAGCCCCTTGCTACCACACTCCTGGTCCAGCCCCTTGCTACCACACTCCTGGTCCAACCCCCTGCTACCACACTCCAGGTCCAACCCCCTGCTACCACACTCCAGGTCCAGCCCCCTGCTACCACACTCCTGGTACATTCCCCTGCCCACACTCCTGGTCCAGCCCCCTGCTGCCACACTCCTGGTTCATCCTCTTGCCCACACTCCTGGTTCATCCTCCTGCCCACACTCCTGGTTCATCCTCCTGCCCACACTCCTGGTTCAACCTCCTGCCCACACTGATGTACTGTTCAGCTAAAGAGACGATGCCTCCCTCTACTCAAGCTATCTGGCCAGTGGTAGTCATTAGCAAGTTATACATACAGACGACATAATAATTACACTACGTAAACTTTTTTATAATTGACCCGTTAATAGTCAAACAAAACACAGATGACATAATAACCATGTCATCTATATTCTGCCTATAATTACTACGTTAAAATCAAGACAAATGAAAATTATTATTACTTTTTCCAATATATATTCTGTGTGTAATTAGGAATTTACAATTAAAACAAAATATACATGGCCATTTTCACTTCTTTTTATAATGCAATAACTAGCGGTAGTAACGTGGTTCTTTCAAGACTAATTGGCTAATTATGAAGACAGATTGTAAGGTTGTATTAATGTGTGGCTTAATACGAGAGAGTTATATAATGATGAAACAATGTTCTTCTACCATGAGTCTTTATACAAGATATAATTAGTGTGTGTGTTTGTTTTATGTGAATCATGTCAGGGGATTTAAAATTGACACGATACCCGTTACTGTTTATTGGGGGGACCTTTTTTGTGTACAGGAGTCGTGTAAGGGGTCATACCAGTCAAATTTTACACACTCGTAGTTGGCGAGGTGATAAACTGGCCAATGTGTGCCCATTACCACAAAAGAAGGCAGTCGAGGAATTTTACAGCAGCGGAATCGACCAAATAGATTTACATATTCATAACTACACCATTACCTGCCGTTACCTGTAGTTTCCTTATTAGATATTTATCACGTACCCCGTCATTGCAGTCTCCTTAAGTACGACAGGGCGATTGTGTATTCATTTTTATGACTTGTAAGTATAGAGGATATGATAAGTCCTTAGTTCATTTTTAGATATGGTAAGTACAGGAGAAAAAGGCGAGGTTAGGATTCATTTTATATCAACTAGTTCCAGAATACATTATGAACTGCATAGTTTATCTTTACGAGTCAAAACTACTTAAGAATAGACTTCTATATCAATGTTTATATATCGTAACTATATAAGACATGAAGAACTCTATATTAAACATTATATATATGTCATAGCTATAGAGATTATGATATTTGATGTCTACTCTAACCCTGGGATTCAAAGTCAGTCCTACTCCCACCACCTCGGCTACTTGCTCTCCCTGTCTACTTTGTCGTGGAGTTGGGCGACTGTTACCTACACTGCCTGTAACACAGCGGGATCTACTGGCCAGCTATTTGTAAAGTATATTAGTACAGCTGAGTACATTATGTGTTTTGTTTTGATTTTGTTTTAACAATATTATATAAAAATCACTTGCATATTTTTCACGTCCTACTGTTTATACTGTGTTGGGTGCTGTTATGTAGACCATGAGTAAGGTGTCAAATATTCAATTAACCAAAGTAATGCTGTAATGACTAAACCCACAGTAAAATTTAATAACTAGTGAAGTGCACAATACAAACATTGTCATTTGTTACGTAATTGGGCATGAGTATTACAAGATATTATAACTAAATAATTTCAATCAAAAAGCCCCTAGACACTGACAGGTAAAGAAACCATTTAAATTTTTGGGTTTAAAATAAAAGTAAAAGTTAAAGTAAAGGAACTTAAAACATTTGCCTTTTTAGTTGCTCAGTTTCAGTAACATGATAAATTAAGAATTCTATTATAATTTAATATATCATCACAACAATAAACAATGCTTTTACACTTGTCGTGACCTAATATATCAGTGTGACGGTCGTCCTCAGATAACACAATCCCTTATTCATGTTTAGTCTGCGTGACCTCACAAGTGTTGATAAGAAACATGAGAATCGATCAGCACCTGGACAAAATACCTGAGAATCACACCCTGACGACACGAAGGAGTGACACTGATGAGGCAGCGGTATATAGAGAGGTGTGTGTGTGTGTGTGTGTGTGTGTGTGTAATCATAATAATAATAATTGACGGTTTATTGAAAAAGTTCTGCAGCCCAAAGGCTGAAAATATACATTGGACATAAATGACTTATTACATACATTGGTAGTTTAACAAAAGCCTTCATTAGAGAAAGGTAAAGGAACATACAGTGAACATACAGAATATTGTAGGTGTTGAACAGCAAACACGTAGTGTAGTAACTCCCTCCCAGATGGTGTTAGGAGGGACCTCACGTGGTGTAGTAGTTCCCTCACAGATGGTGTTATGAGGGACCTCACGTGGTGTAGTAGTTCCCTCACAGATGGTGTTATGAGGGGCATCACGTGGTGTAGTAATTCCCTCACAGATGGTGTTATGAGGGGCCTCACGTGGTGTAGTAATTCCCTCACAGATGGTGTTATGAGGGGCCTCACGTGGTGTAGTAGTTCCCTCACAGATGGTGTTATGAGGGGCCTCACGTGGTGTAGTAATTCCCTCACAGATGGTGTTATGAGGGACCTGACGTGGTGTAGTAATTCCCTCACAGATGGTGTTATACGAGTGAGGTGTGGTCCCAGGCCTTCCTATCGTAGACGGATTAACACATCGCTGGTTGTTGTTGGGTCTCACTGGCCGTTATCACTGGGTACCTGGGACCTCACTGTGTGAAGGTTAACTTAGGTACGACTGTTACTGTTTAGTTGTTCTCACTGACTTAAGCACTGTTCACCACTGTTCACCTCTGTTCAAGACTGGTTCCATTCCTTTCCTAAATGAAATAGTAACTTCTGGCGAGAACTTGTTGATATTCCGGTGGGGAGGAGGGTTCAGGGGAGGGAGTTGGTATGGGCCAACTTAACAGTTGACCTGGCTGCTCCGAGAGGAACGCCAGGTACGTCTTGACCCTTCGGTGGTCAAGGATGTGTGTGTGTGTTTGTGAAATACAGGCTACAAGCATGTAAATTCAAACCCCATACAAATACAATTCCATATACCTGCCTCTTTAGAAACATATTTGCGCGCGCGCACACACACACACACACACACTGCCCATACCTGTACCACCATCACCTTGTTCCCGGTGGGGGGGGGGGGGGTGACTATGACGTAAGCAAATCTCCATGGAGCCCAACCAATCCCATTCAAAACAAGTTCGCCGCCTCACCCTGGGTTAACAATCACGAAAATTCTCTACTTACGATAATTACATCCACTAATTGGTGATAAGGAAACGTGTCTAGTTAACGTAAATATCTTGATGTCATTAAGATACAATTTAGAACGATATTTTGTTATTGTTGCTCTTCAGTATAAAGTCATCTAGCAGTTACGAGAGACATTCATTGTTCAGACTTTTATAGAATCCGAAACCTTGGGTCCGGTGTCTGTATTCATGAACCCATCTTAGGGATTCGATCACCATTATTCCTCTCTCTCTCTCTCTCTCTCTCTCTCTCCCCCCAACTTTCTTTTCTCTCTATCACTGATTTTCATTAACTGCTTCTCCCTATTCCCTCTCCTTTTCTTTCCCCCTTTTCTCTCTTTCTGGTAATCAGATTTCAGATTTGCCCCGGAGGGGGCTAGTTTATTGGGCACCCCCTTACATCCTGTGCAAGGTGAAGCGCAGAAGCGTTTACAGCGCCCAACAGGGAAGTATGAAAAGTTCATACTTGCCTTTATGACTCGTACATTAAGGGCGTAAAAGCCTGAAGGGTCATAGGTTTTGTCAAGTTACATAAAGTGAGAGAATGATAAGTGTGTGGGGGGGAAAGTTCCCGGTACATTTTATCTGTTTATGGCAAAGAGTGGCAGGTCCCTAATAACGTCAAATGCCAGGCCTGTGACTAGGAGGAGGGATATCTGGTCTGGGAGGGAAGAGGTGTTGGTAACGGCTGGGGACCTATAGGAGGAGGTCATAGGGCAAGTGAGGATGTAGTGAGAGAGGGTGTGAGAGTCGGGTTGGCCTTAAAGTTTACAAACAGTGCGGTGAGGCTCAGGGTTGCCAATGTACTCCCATAGGTACCTGTACCCTAGGCGCAGTCTCATGTATATAAGCTGTTGAGATCGAGTCAGGAATTGATATTCTTTGTAGTGGCGGTTGTCGTCACCGGTTACAGCGTCATAGTGGCATAGTGTGATGCTACCCCGTTGTTTCAGGTGTATCCAATTTTCGTTGAATGCCTCTCGTTGTGTGGCGTGTATGCGAGATTTGAGAGATGATTCAGGGAGAGGGCGAGAGTGGCTTCAATATCTTCTTCTTGTATAGCTTCTTTGGCAAGCCGATCAACAGTGTCACAGGCAGTTATTCCTATATGTGACGGGATCCAAAGAAACTTGACACGGATGTCATCAGTTTGTTGTAGCCCGGCAACGGCGGCTAGGGTGTGTTGGGCGGCAGGGGAGGAGGGGGAGGGTAATTTGAGCCTCGCTAGAGCAGAAGTGTTGTCACTGATTATAAGGAGGTTCCGGCGTTCAGTGCTAGCATAGGTCGCCCCCTCATGAATGCCCGCGAGAATGGCTATGCTTTCAGCATCAGTGGAGGAGGCCCAGTCGTGGACCCTGATTTTCCTGCAGGCCTGGCGCTCAGGAATCCACACAGCTGCCCCAGCGCTGCCCAGAGTGGTAACAGACTCATCACAGTAGACGAGGATAGGAGGGTGGGAGGTCTTTAGAGAGGAAGCGACATCATCAATCTGCTCAAGGCAGTTAAGTTTGAGCATATACCTCAGTTGGGTGGACTAACGACCAGGGAAGGTGTGGACGACAACATCAACACATGGGGAGGTCCACGGCGGTAGAGGCGGATGAGTGTACCCGGGAGGGAGAGAGGTCGAAGGGGTGTAGAGGTGATAACGCAGGATGTCAGCAGCAGTGTGGACGGGCCAGAGTTGAGAGGGAGGGGGGAAAGTAATGGGGACAGGCCGGCGCAGGAGGGAGTTAAGATGTGAGTTCAGTGAGCGCGACAGGGGAGTCGGTTGCTCACTGCGAAGAAGTTTAACACCAAGGATGGCATTGAGAGCAGTAATTTGATCGCAGACGGGAAGCAGGATTAGTTCGCGCTGCATGACTTCTATTCTGGTGGTCATAGGGCAGCCGAGGATGAGTCTCATCGCTCTGTTTTGGATTTTCTCTATGCTTTGTTTCTCGCGCTGGGAGGCAACTACAAGGACAGGAGAGGCATAATCTATGACAGCTCTGACGATGGCAATGTACATGAGACGTAGGACCCTGACAGAGGATCCTTTGAGGCCGTGAGTGAGGGACTGGAGGGGTCTCGTTCGTTGGCGGCACTGGGAGATGACGTTGGCGGCGACAGCGGAGGTCGTGGCTCTGGTAGTGGCTCGCACAGGTAGACCAAGGTACCTGTAGGTGCGTACTTGATCGATGTCTTGTCCTTGCAGAATCAGTGGTGTCTGACGCCGGAAGCGTGAGATGAACTTGGTTTTAGTGTGTGAGATGACTAGCCCGAGTGTTTCACAGGTCCGGGCAAACGTGGAGAGTATAGGTTGTTCATGTTGCACTGCAGTAATTTGGAGGAGAATAGCATCAGCGTAGCTTATGATGTGACCGTCTAGGGCGCGCTCAGCAAAGATGACGTTGAGACGGCAGATGGAGTTCATGAGAACATTGAAGAGTGTAGGGCTGAGTACACCTCCCTGAGGCGTGCCAAGATCAAGGTCCCTGATCTTAGAGTAGTGGCCCTGAAAACGGACACGGGCCTGTCGATGGGAGAGATAGTCAGCAATCCACGTGAGGAGTTTGCCCTTCACATCCATGTGAGCGAGGCCCTCAAGGATCACTTCACTGTTGGCTTTATCAAAAGCACCCTTGAAGTCGACGAAGAGGGAGGTTTTGGCGGAGGTGTTTGCCATGTAGTGAGCGATGCAGTGAGCAGTACTCTTTCCGGGGCGAAAACCATAGAGGTCAGGGTGCAGGTGGGCTTCAATTTTCCAGTGGAGGCGGTGGCGTATCATGCGCTCCATCATCTTTGAGAAGCAGGAGGTGAGGGATATTGGACGATATTCATCTTGTCTGCCTGGTTTAGGGACTGGGATGGTGGTGGCAGTCTTCCATAAGTGAGGCAGCTGACCAGTATCAAAAGAGAGGTTAAATAGACAGAGAAGGGGGTTACCAGGGGTGGCAATAAGGGCATTTAACACATCATATGTGACGCCGTCATCGCCTGGGGCGGTGCACCGGCCACGCTTAACAGCATTTAGTAGTTCACACTGTGTGAAAGGCACGTCAGTGTCTGCAAAAAGGCCTTGGTACTCGAAGATGCGCTGTCGGCGTTGTGGTTGCAGTTCGAGGGTGAGGTCTCGTACAGCGGGTGGTAGCGCATCAATGGAGGCGGCCTCCTGCCACGTCTGGGAGAGCGCCTCAGCTCGGGCAGCTGGTCTGGGGTGGAGCGCGGGCACGGTTAATGGTGCGCCATAAATCACCTATAGATGTAGACTGGTCAATAGAAGAAGCAAAATCAAACCACTGCTTCTCTCGTGCGAGAGTGATGGCAGATTGGAGCTCTTTATTTGTGCGCATCAGGAAGCGTAGAGAGTCAGGAGAGCTGGGAGATTTCTTCCACTGGTCGACTGCTATTCGGTGCCATACTCGGATAGACTTAACATGAGGGTCACGGTTAACGTTCCACTGACTCCTGGGCTGGCGGTTAGGGCGGCGGTGTTTTGGGACAGGGCGGAGGAGGTCAGTGCATTGTTTGGGCAGATCAAGGTAGAGTTGGTCTGCGGTGGTGACAGTGTAACCCTGAAACCATTCAGCAATGGAAGTGATGAAGGCAGGTATGTTGGCAGGGGGTAGGCTGAGCCTAGGGCCCTTGGGTGGAGCAGGTATTCTCACATACTGGAGGGTAGTGTGGATAGGGAAATGGTCACTGTGGGGGGAGTGGAGGATGCGGGTGGAGAGTGGGCGGTGAGAGTCAGAGTAGAGAGCTATGTAGTCAAGTTTCCCTCCCCCGATGTGGGTGGGTGATGGAGGACAGAGAAGACGTACAGGGTCATCAGTGGTTTGTAGGTAGGAGAGCCAGGAGTTACCCCGGGAGTTTGAGTGGGGCCCCTGGGAGCCGAGACTAGGGTGACGGGCATTGAGGTCCCCCACAAGGAGGGTGGGGGGTGGAGGTGATATGGTGTGGTAGGATAGGTACAGTAGGGGTGGCGGGAGGCACATAGACACTTTCTGGTAATCTCTATCTCTTTTCCCTTCCTCACTCCCTATCCCTCATTATTTTCCTCCCTCATTCCGCATCTCCCTTCCCCTCTTTCATCACTTACTACAATTATTCCCTCACTTCCTTCAATTATTCCCTCAAGTCCTCCAATTCTTTCCTTCCATCCCTCACTTCCTCCTGTTCTTTCCCTCCCTCCCTCACTTTCTTCAGTTCTTTCTCTCCCTCCCTCAATTTCTTTAGTTCCTTCCCTCCCTCCCTTTCTCCAGTTCTTTCCTTCCCTCCCTCCCTCCCTCACTTTCTTCAGTTCTTTCCCTCCCTCCCTCACTTTCTTTAGTTCCTTCCCTCCCTCCCTTTCTCCAGTTCTTTCCCTCCCTCCCACCCTTTCTCCAGTTCTTTCCCTCCCTCCCTTTCTCCAGTTCTTTCCCTCCCTCCCTCTCTTCCTTCATCATCTATCACTCCCCAGCAAATCATCACACTATCACCATCAACACGAGGGAGTAATCATCCCTCTTCACTACCTTCTGGTCTTTAACTAATTCAGCACCTAATTTTTTACTGTAATTATTTTCACGCGTCTTAAGAGGAGGAAGGAGGACAAGGAAGAGGAAGAAGAGGACAATTAAGAGGAAGAAAGAGGACAATGAAGAGGAAGAGTAGAAAAATGAAGAGGAAGAGAGCAAGGGAGAGGAGGAGGAAGGCAATAAAGTGGGAAAGAAGGACAATGAAAAGGAAGAAAAGGACAATAAAGAAGAAGTGAAAGAGAAACAAAGTAAGATAATAGAGTTTACTGGACAACAGACGAATAATAATAATAATGGAATAATAATAAAGAAAATATTGATCACTGTGGAAAGGAAGAGTTATGAAAGAAATAAAAGCTGGAATGCTTGTACGAAGAGAGAATAAAAATGGAAACAATAACAAATTAATAACAATAGCGGATAAAATTATGAAGATGAAAAAAATGAAGAATAACACTAAATAAACAGTAAAAATAAAATTAAAAATAATATTAAGATAGCGGAAATAAATTATGCATAATAATACAAATACAAAATCAAATGAATGGAAATTAACATAAAAATATAAATAAATAAATAAATAAATAAATACATAAATAAATACAAAAATAAAATACATAAATAAATGAATGAATAAATAAATAAATAAAGTACTGGATTATAATTTTACCCCAAAATTAAACTATGAATTATGATAATCGATCAAAAAGTTTTGGCAAATATGATTAAAGAGTCAGAACCAAAACTGACTTCATATCTCACTTCCTTTAGCTTTTCCCTCATTTCCTTCAATTCTTCCTTCACTTCCATCAGTTCCTTCAATTGTTCTCTCACTTCCCAAGTTGCCAGTTCTTCCTTCATTTTTCTTCAGTTCCTCCACGTCTTCTCTCACTTCATTCCCTGTCTTTAAATGCACTTACTTCACTTATCCTCCCAACTCACTGCTCCTCGGACCACACCTCGGCAGCCTTCTCCCCCTAGCTCCTCCTCCACCCGAGAGTGACTACCCCCGCGATGGGACTCCAGGTTTCGAAACAAATTATAGTCGCTTGGGGCCACACCAGGGCTGTAAAAGAAGGGGGCTTAGTTGCTCGAAACCACAAGAGTAAATATATATCTGCTCGACACGGGAGTTGTAGACTGGTAGAGGGTCGTGGAGAAGGAACGCAACTCTAATTCGTATTACTTGTCGTTTCTCCCGGATGATAACACGGTAGTTTTCGCCTGAGGTAAATATCACAAGACACCGGTGATTGGTGATTTATGCGGCAGGAAGTCGATCAGCAGAATCTCTTTGGTATTTTAGAAATTCGGGTCCATGATCATGTTAGTAGTGGGGTTGACTTCCACTGACATGGATTCCATCTTTGACTTGAGGTCTTGTTACCAGACGGGGGAGAAAGCTTGCTGGATTGGCTTCGTACAGTTCAAGGAGCTAGCAACTTGAGATCATCCTCTGGTGTTGACCCTGAGTTCTGAAGTCTCGGGGAACCCATTTTTCAGAACTCTTAGATACTCTCACAATGATCTTGGGTGATGGGCACAACACCTGTACTTGAAATGATGACAACCTCAAGTGTTTATTCCACTGACTTCGCTAAGCGTGTCCGCCACCATCAAGCTTCCAACTCGGGTAACTCGGTGGCACTTAATTGTGGGTCATCCTCAAGGGTTTTACGTTCACCTTTGAGCTTCCTAGCCCTTGACTGAACTCTTTGACCCACGCTTGAACCCATTGGCCCAAGTTTGAACTCCTTGACCCACGCTTGAACTCCTTGAACCAATCTTGAACTCATTGACCCATGCTTGAGCTCCTTGGCCCAAGTTTGAACTCCTTAACCCACGCTTGAACTCCTTGACCCAATCTTGAACTCAATGACCAATGCTTGAACTCCTTGGCCAAGGAATGATCCACTCTAGGACTAATTGGCCCATGCTTGAACTCCCGACCTACATCCACCATGCGCTGATGAATTTAATTTTCGGTGAAACCTTCTGTTAGGAATTTTATAACACCCCGATGTTCAATGACGTTAAAATCTGTAAATTTATGTAACATATTATATCACATTATTCATTTTACCTTGAATAAATAGTCGAGAGTTTCAATTTCATGCTAGTATAATATAGAAAAAAAACTTCCCGCGATACTTTACCCCAACATTGCCAAACCATCTGGTCGCTTCTCTCAACTAAGAACATACAAATAAAACCCCAGATGACAGCACTCTAATCGATCATAAACCAATTAAAACAAACAAAACCAACTGACGACGAAGAAAAACCACACACAGTAAAATAACGAAATATAATACAAAACAACTAAATAGAGAGATAAATCAAACGATCCTCCCCCCAACCCTGAAAAAAATAAAAATAAAAATAAATTAAAAATAAAATTAACACACACGAATAAACACACAAAAACATATTCAAACATCATCATTAACAGGAACAGATGTCGAGAAAGTGTTGTGTGATGGAGACAATTATATACGAGGAGACAGTTCTAAACGTCTAAGTATTAATATTTCTTGTAACACCTACTATATTTACAGCACCTGCTTTTACTGTACCATCAAAACCGTTTTATCGGAAATTATCATTTAAATAGATAAGTAATTACCATTGCAATAAACATAATTGCCAATAGACATAATCCTGACAGCTCTGTCCTCTTGTTCAACTTTATTACTGTACAACCCATGTTGTACTGCTCCTGCATTATACTTATGTTTTTCAATTCCACTGTAATTTATGTATTCATATATATATATATATATATATATATATATATATATATATATATATATATATATATATATATATATATATATATAAAATAATAAATAAAATAAATAAATATTGAAGTGATAACCGTGGTAACATTATGAGATGTTCTTATTACCACCATGCTATTGTACTATTCCAGATGATACTAAATGTTACATAATACTTCCTTGAGATAAATGTGTAGTGTATATCAGGTGCCTAAAAGAGAGCTCAGGTTCTCAACTGGCTCAGCCATGTTAATATTGTTATTATTATCCACTCTGTATCTGTGTTTTTCTGGCTTAATAAACTGTTTCAATTCAATTCAATTGATGGAGACAGTTCCATACGTGACGGTGTCACTGTGGGCGGGTAAAACGTTCTTTCGGCGAGTGTGTATCAATTAATCAGTTATAAATTGGCATTCATAGAGTTGCATGATGTTAAAAACGATTATGCAGGAAAAAGTGAAAGAGCCATAGAGAGTTTTTGTCATTCCTGAAGAATTTATATGTGACGCAAATAAAATAATGTTAAGAGGCAATACGGAAAATTATCACTACTAGAAATATAATTATTATTATTATTTTTATAGTTTTACGGAATTACTTATATTATACCTATTATTATCTATATCGTTGATCTTATTATCACTATTACTAACATTCTAAATAAAAATATAATTACTAGTTTCCAAATTATTATCATAATCATTATCGTCATTAACTTTGTTCAATGTTCTCTAAACCACAAACACACAAAATATTCACACACAAAAACGTACCCAGTTGCACAAAATCTATTCATTATTTATCATTATTATCTACGCCACACAGCACAGTAGTCTAGTGACAGGTGAGCGGGCGGCCACCCCACCATCTCGTGCAGGGAGGAAGCTACCTTGGTCCTGTATAATTCACCTTCGTCTTATACCTGGTGGGTGAGAGTCACACTATCTCACTCACTGCCTGTCCTTACTCAACACCAGGACCTTAACTTCTCATTATATATTCAACAGTTACTTGTCTTCCGCGGCTCATGAATAACTTGTGGTATTGAGCTGTGTGTGTGTGTTGTGGGGGTAGAGGGAGTTGTGGTAGAGGGTAGTGGTAGGGGTAGTAGTTGGGAGAGTATTAGTTGGGGGTGGTAGAGTGTAAGGGGTCGTAGTGTGAAGGGGGTTTAGTGTGTGGGGGTGGTAGAGTGTAGGGGATGGTAGAGTGTAGGGGGTGGTAGAGTGTAGGGGGTTTAGTGTGTGGGGGGTTTAGTGTGTGGGGGTGGTAGAGTGTAGGGGATGGTAGAGTGTAGGGGATGGTAGAGTGTAGGGGGTTTAGTGTGTGGGTGTGGTAGAGTGTAGGGGGTGGTAGAGTGTAGGGGGTTTAGTGTGTGGGGGTGGTAGAGTGTAGGGGGTGGTAGAGTGTAGGGGATGGTAGTGTGTGGAGGGGGTGGTAGTGTGCGGGGGTGGTGGTGTGTTTTGAGGTGGTAGTGTGTGGGGGATGGTAGAGTATAGGGGGTGGTAGAGTGTAGGGGGTTTAGTGTGTGGGGGTGGTAGAGTGTAGGGGGTGGTAGAGTGCAGGGGATGGTAGAGTGTAGGGGGTGGTAGAGTGTAGGGGGTTTAGTGTGTGGGGGTGGTAGTGTGTGGGGGTGGTAGAGTGTAGGGGGTGGTAGTGTGTGGAGTTGGTAGTGTGTGGAGGGGGTGGTAGTGTGCGGGGGTGGTGGTGTGTTTTGAGGTGGTAGTGTGTGGGGGTGGTAGTGTGTGGGGTGGTAGTGTGTGGGGGTGGTAGTGTGTGTGGGGATGGTGGTGTGTGTGGGGGTGGTAGTGTGTGTGGAGGTGGTGGCGTGTGTGGGCTGGTAGTGTGTGTGGGGGTGGTGGCGTGTGTGGGCTGGTAGTGTGTGTGGGGGTGGTGGTGTGTGTGGGCTGGTAGTGTGTGTGGGGATGGTAGTGTGTGTGGGGGGGTGGTAGTGTATGTGTGGGAGTGGTAGGGTGTGTGAAGGTGGTGGTGTGTGTGGGGGCGGTAGGGTGTGTGGGGGTGGTAGGGTGTGTGGGGGTGGTAGGGTGTGTGGGGGTGGTAGGGGGTGGTAGGGTGTGTGGGGGTGGTAGGGTGTGTGGGGGTGGTAGGGTGTGTGGGGGTGGTAGGGTGTGTGGGGGTGGTAGGGTGTGTGGGGGTGGTAGGGTGTGTGGGGCTGGTAGGGTGTGTGTGTGTGGGGTGGTAGAGTGTGTGTGGGGGTGGTAGAGTGTGTGTGGGGGCGGTAGGGTGTGTGTGGGGGCGGTAGGGTGTGTGTGGGGTGGTAGGGTGTGTGTGGGGTGGTAGGGTGTGTGTGGGGTGGTAGGGTGTGTGTGGGGTGGTAGAGTGTGTGTGGGGGTGGTAGGGTGTGTGGGGGTGGTAGGGTGTGTGGGGGTGGTAGAGTGTGTGTGGGGGTGGTAGAGTGTGTGTGGGGGTGGTAGGGTGTGTGTGTGTGTAGGGGGGGGGTGGTGGTGCGTGGGGGTGGTAGGGTGTGTGGGTGTGGTGGTGTGTGTGGGCTGGTAGTCTGTGTGGGGGTGGTGGTGTGTGGGGGTGGTGGTGTATGGGAGCTGGTAGTGTGTGTGGGGGTGGTAGTGTGTGTGTGGGGGGGGGGTGGTAGTGTGTACAACAGTGCAGTGCAACAGTGAGGTACAACAGTATGGTACAACAGTGACGTACAACAGATGTACAACAGTGAGGTACAACAGTATGGTACAACAGTGAGGTACAACAGATGTACAACATTGAGGTACAACAGTGAGGTACAGCAGTGTGGTACACCAGTGAGGTACAAGAGTGAGGTACATCAAATGTACAACAGTATGGTACAACAGATGTACAACATTGAGGTACAACAGCATGGCACAACAGATGTACATCAGTGTGGTACAACAGTGAGGTACAACAGATGTACAACAGTGCAGTACAACAGTGAGGTACAGCAGTGTGGTACAACATTGAGGTACATCAGATGTACAACAGTATGGTACAACAGATGTACTGCAGTGAGGTAAAACAGATGTACAACAGTATGGTACAGCAGTGAGGTACAATAGATGTACAGCGGTGAAGTACAACAGTGAGGTACAACAGAGGTACAACAGTGAGGTACAACAGATGTACAACATTATGGTAGAACAGTGAGGTACAACAGGGGTACAACAGTGAGGTACAACAGTATGGTACAGCAGATGTACAACAGAGAGGGACAACAGTGAGGTACAACAGAAGTACAACAGTATGGTACAGCAGATGTACAATATTGAGGTACAACAGTATGGTACAACAGATGTACAACATTATGGTACAACAGTGAGGTACAACAGTGAGGTACAACAGGGGTACAACAGTGAGGTACAACAGTGAGGTACAACATATGTACAACAGTATGGTACAAGAGATGCACAACATTATGGTACAGCAGATGTACAACAGTGAGGTGCAACAGTGAGGTACAATAGTATGGTGAGGAACAACAGTATGGTACAACGGTAAGGTACAACAGTGAGGTACAACAGTGAGGTACAACAGTATGGTACAACAGATGTACAATACTAAGGTACAACAGTATGGCACAACAGATGTACAACAGTATGATACAACAGTGAGGTGCAACAGTGAGGTACAACAGTGAGGTACAACAGTATGGTACAACAGTGAGGTACAACAGATGTACAACATTGAGGTACAACAGATGTACAACAGTGAGGTGCAACAGTGAGGTAGATCAGTGTGGTACAGCAGTGAGATACAACAGTGAGGTACAACAGTATGGTACAACAGTGAGGTACAACAGATGTACAACATTGAGGTACAACAGTGAGGTACAACAGTATGGTACAACAGTGAGGTACAACAGTGAGGTACAACAGTGAGGTACAACAGTATGGTACAACAGTGAGGTACAACAGTGAGGTACAACAGTGAGGTACAACAGTATGGTACAACAGTATGGTACAACAGTATGGTACAACAGTGAGGTACAACAGTGAGGTACAACAGTATGGTACAACAGTGAGGTACAACAGATGTACAACATTGAGGTACAACAGATGTACAACATTGAGGTACAACATTGAGGTACAACATGGAGGTACAACAGTATGGTACTATAGCGAGGTACAAGAGATGTACAACAGTATGGCACAACAGGTGTGTAACAATATGGGAGAACAGATGTACAACAGTGAGGCACAACAGTGATGTACAACAGTGTGGTACAACAGTGAGCTTCAACAGTGAGGTATAACAGAGGTACAGATGTACAACAGTGAGGTACAACAGTGAGGAACAACAGTGTGGTACAACAGTGTGGCACAACAGTGTGGTACAGCAGTGCGGTACAATAGTGAGGCCCAACAGAGGTACAACAGTGTGGTACAACAGTGTGGCACAACAGTGTGGTACAGCAGAGTGGTACAGCAGTGTGGTACAACAGTGAGGTACAATAGTGTGGTATTACAGTGTGGTACAGCAGTGTGGTACATCAGTGAGGTAGAGCAGTGTGGTACAACAGTGTGGTACAACAGTGAGGTACAACAGTGTGGTACAACAGAGGTACAACAGTGTGGTACAACAGTGAGGTACAACAGTGTGGTACAACAGAGGTACAACAGTGTGGTACAACAGTGTGGTACAACAGTGAGGTACAACAGTGTGGTACAACAGAGGTACAACAGTGTGGTACAACAGTGAGGTACAACAGTGTGGTACAACAGAGGTACAACAGTGTGGTACAACAGTGAGGTTCAAGAGAGGTACAACAGTGAGGTACAACAGTGAGGTACAACAGAGGTACAACATTGTGGTACAACAGTGAGGTACAGCAGTGTGGTACAACAGTGTGGTACAACAGTGAGGTACAGCAGTGTGGTATAGCAGTGTGGTACAACAATGATGTACAACAGCGTGGTACAACAGAGGTACAACAGTGTGGTACAACAGTGAGGTACAACAGAGGTACAACAGTGTGGTACAACAGTGAGGTTCAAGAGAGGTACAACAGTGAGGTACAACAGTGAGGTACAACAGAGGTACAACATTGTGGTACAACAGTGAGGTACAGCAGTGTGGTACAACAGTGTGGTACAACAGTGAGGTACAGCAGTGTGGTACAGCAGTGTGGTACAACAATGATGTACAACAGCGTGGTACAACAGAGGTACAACAGTGTGGTACAACAGTGAGGTACAGCAGAGGTACAACAGTGTGGTACAGCAGTGATGTACAACATCGTGTTACAACAGATATAAGACAGTGAGGTGCAACGGTAAGGCAAAAACCTAGTTTAAGGGATGCAAGAAAGCAAAGCACACGAGCGCGCGCACATGCACACGCACTCTCACTCACACACACACACACACACACACACACTGGTCTACATATTCACGACCGATTGGCTCTGAGTGGCTTGAGGTGAAAGTAAGGAGGGAGAGGGAGGGAGGGAGGGAAGGGGGTTGACGAAGACGAATGAGAAAGTAAAGGATGGAGAGGAGAGGAGAAGGGAGGACAGGGTGGGAAGGAGGAAAGGGGATGGGAGGGGGAAGAGAAGGGAGGAAAACAAGACAAGACGAAAGAAAAGGGGAGGGCAGGGCAGGGGAGGGTGGTAGAGTTAAAAGTAAGCAAAGGTGTGGAGAATGAGGTAAATGATGGCAGAGAAAGTATGGGAGTGTATTCAGAGGAGAGGAGATGGAAGGTAAGGAAAGAGGAGGGGGGAGGAGAGAGGAAGGGAAAAGAGGTTAGTGAAATGAAGTGAAGTGGAAATTGAGGACAAAAAAGAGGAGGTAAAGACTGAGGAAAAAACATTGATCAGAATTCATTCCTAGAACTCCTCAATACAGTACGTAAGTCGAAAGCTTCGCCCCGGAACCCTTAATGCGTGGGTCGCAAGCCTCGTCTCTGAATCCACAATACGTGGGTCGTAATGTTTATCCTGAAACCCTATGTGGGTCGTAAGCCTTTTCCCGGAAACCCAAAATACGTGGGTCGTAAGCCTCGCCTCGGAATCCCCAGTACGTGGGTCGGACGCCTCTTGCCCTGGGTTCAGGAGCCTGGCACTGGCCGCATGTATAATCCATGAACACGATCGTTCAGCATGTAAACACAAGAGGTTGTGCATATTTTCACAGGTATCGGGAACCACCGTCTACTCGTCTGAATGCCCGGGACTTGTTTGCTCGGCATTTCCTCTTTCAAGTAAATGTACCGGTAATGTTTTCCTCTTTTTACGTTACCTAACAGTAATATTCCCTCATTTATGTATTCTACCAGTAAGTACTCTTCCCCTCTTTGTCAGCCTTCAGCCTGTGCATACACATACATGTTTTGGGTAGATACATGTACACATTCACTAATTTCTCAAGCTTATAAATACACCTCAAAATCTTGTGTTCAGTTAGCTCAACCAATAAGGTTTTTGATCTGAGTCATGGATGTTTATCAAGTATGATGGATTTTAATTTCTTCATGTTACCCACAACACTACTGTACGTGTACCAGAGCCCCTGTGCCTGATTTATAGCGCATGAGTGTTGCACTAACCCAGTTTTACAAGTATCTGTTTATGGATATATATATAGTCAAACGGACGGTTAGACGGTCAAACAGGCGGATAGACGGTCAAACAGGCAGACAGACGGATAGAAAAGGTCAAATGAGCGGACGTAGAAATAACAGTCAAGCGGCCAGACGAACAAGAGGACGGACGGACGGACGGATGTATGGTCCGACAGTCAAATATCAGAAGGAGGTGACACTCGGAGTAGTCTTCCTGAGTGACAGTCAACCCTCGTTAACACAGACAGATATCAATAACTGACAGGTGATCGAAGGGGTGTACCCTCCCTCCCCACATTTTCATATGTCAACGGAGACTGGAAATATAATGAAACAACCCTGAATATACGGCCATAGGTCATAAACTGGGGCCACAGGTCAAATACACGGTTCAAAGATCAAATACACAACCGAAAAGCATCAAATACATGGGTCATATGTTCAAATACATAGACCAGAGGTTCAAATACTTGGCCCAGGGGGTTCAAATACACGAGCCAGAGGTTTAAATACACGAGCCAGAGGTTCAAATACACGGGTCAAGGTTCAAATACACGGGGCAAAGGTTCAAATACACGGGTGAAAGGTTCAAATACACAGGTAAAGGGTTCATACACGGGTCAGAGTCATAAACTCGGGTCAAATAACAAGTACAAAGGCTAGGGCACTATGCAACACGACCTGAGATGAGAATATTTATGAGAAAACTTTTAATACCAGTTCAAAGGTGAAAAAGTTTGATATTAACGAAGCTATGAGCTGGAAATCTAATATCAACAAAGAATTACTCGCTGTGAGCAATTTAGGTTTTAGCGATGCGAACTTAACTTTGGGAGATGAAAATTTAGCTTTTGAAACTGTAAACTTATCTTTTGAGAAAATTAACTGAGCTTTCGAAGGAGTAAACTTAGCCTTTGAGGAAAAAAAATAGCTTTTGGGATGGAAACTTAGCTTTGGAAGAGGTAAACTTAGCTTGAGGAAATATATTTTGATTCTCAGAGCGTGAAGTTACCCATCAATGTAAACTTGAGACACTAACGATACAAACTTCGGTTCAGATGATCTAACCTTGTCTTGTGAGGTCAGGAGCTTCAGATCATACAGTACGGTTTATGTGTTCTGTGTACGAACATATAGTGGCTGTAGCTTTGTGTGTGTGTGTGTGTGTGTGTGTGTACTCAGGTCAAGTCATCACCTATAATGTTGACAATCAAGTGAAGTGGTTCTGTACTTGTGTAAAATTGCTGCTGAGTGAAGAAGATTTTTGTAATATTGTCTCTGTATAAGGAAATATAATATTACCTCTGAAAGAAAATTTTACATTTTTTTCTAAATAATGTCTGGGATTAAAGAATAGTTTTTGATCTTGTCACCGAATAAAAGAATTTTAATTATAGAACGTCGAGAAAAAAGTGGATCTTAAAATATTTTTCTCCTTTTTTATAATTACTTATATTTACAGGTTAACGAGACCCGGGATAAATTTTTGCCAATTCCTTGGATTTGTCTTCCAAGAACGTCTACAATAGGGCCTTTTACGACTATAAATCCTATTAATCTATGCTATTATGCACTTTAAAAGGTACGTAGTCCAAGCAGGTGGAGGATATGACCTTGAAATGCTTGAATAGAAGGTCAGAGGTGAAGAATGAGGTCAGTGCTGGTTTGAAGATATTTCGGTGCTTCAAAGGCTCAGGTCTCTAAACATGGTTCAGTAAGTCATTTTTTTCTACACCAGAGACCTGGCCACTACTGTAGTCTACGATCATATCAATGTATCTCTAACATAAGTCTATATAATAAATAAGAAAATAAATAATATATAGAAAAAATCGACGAAATAAACTTTCATGTAAGGTTAAAAACATGGATGGAACACATTGACTCAGAGTTTTACAACAAGCGTGTACAGCAACTGAGTATGACCATGTCAAAGTTATTATGTTTTAATAATTTGTAACTTACACACAGTCTAAGCTCAATAGTGTGACCAAGAAAAATATAATCTAGTCCCATGATAAGAAAGAACACCTTTCTTCAGTTATTATAAGATTGATTTTGCCGCTTGCAGCGGCTACTTTATTGTGCACCCCACACTCATCCTGTGAGCGGTAGCGCAAAAGGATTACAGAGTAGGGTTTACAAAGGGTCATAATAATTAACCCTCGTTGTCAGGATATTATGGCACTGAAAGTTACACAGTATTTCATTTACATTATTTGTTTAGTTCTATACATAAAGGGTAACTTATTCACAAATGCGTGAGAGCAGGCGTGTGAGGCAGTATGTCTGGCCTCACACTTTGTTATTCACATTTACGTGGGAGGTATTCAAGCACATTGCGTATTTGGTTTTGTACATGAGAACTGATATAGTTACTAAGTGCAAAAAAGTGGATACAATCTTAATATGTCGGCTATCTTGCCATTAGAGATGAAGTGTTGTGCCATTTCACACACAGTGTGCTTGGACCTGTCCCTAAAAGGTTCTATCTTCACACAGTCGAGGACGTAGTGTTCAAGTGTGTGGCCATATGTATGGCCACACACTTTACATTTAGTTTTGTTTGCACCTGCTTGAGGAACATACTGCCAATAAGACTGGTTGCCCCTTGTGTTGTCGCCAACACAACAGCCACACCCTAAGTTAACGAGCTGCATGGCCCAGTGTCAAGGAATTGTCGGAGAAGACCGTACATCTCGCCAATTGCACTGGCTAACTATTACCCCGGAACACGATCCGCAAATCGAGTAACATCCAAGTTCCCAATTGCTGCTGGGTAGACAGAGGCGAATGGCGTAAAGAAACTTGCCCATAGTTTCAACCTGCTCGAGGATCGAACTGGGTCTGCTCGCTTGCGAGGCGAGCCTGCTGACCATTACACCACAGGTCTTCAGTTATATTAGTCTGTCTCTCGTCTAAAATAAAAGACAGTGAATGGTGCTGCAAGACCCTGGCTGCTGAAACACGGCCATGACATCTGAAAAACGGCCATGACAGTTGAACATGGCCATGACAGCTGAAACAAGGCCATGGCAGTTAAAACACGGCCATAACAGTTGAACATGGCCATGACAGCTGAAACAAGACCATGACGGCTGAAACAAGGCCATGACAGCTGAAACATGGTCATGACAGCTGAAACATGGTCATGACAGCTGAAACATGGCCATGACAGCTGAAACATGGCCATGGCAGTTGAACATTTGAACATGGCCATATCAGCTGAAACACGGCCATGACAGCTGAAACAAGGTAATGATAGCTGAAACACGGCCATGACAGCTGAAACAAGGTCATGATAGCTGAAACACGGTCATGACAGGTGAAACAAGGTCATGATAGCTGAAACAAGGCCATGACAGTTGCTCTTGGCCATGACAGCTGAAACAAAGCCATGACAGATGAAACACGGCCATGGCAGTTGAAGATGGCCATGACAGCTGAAACAAGGCCATGACAGCTGAAACAAGGCCATGACAGCTGAAACAAGGCCATGACAGCTGAAACAAGGTAATTGCAGCTGAAACACGGAAATGACAGTTGATACACGGTCATGGTAACTGAAACTTTGACATGGGAGCTGAAACAAGACCTTGAATGCTGAAAAAAAGACCCACGCCAATGAAACAATTAAACCCACTTCAGAAAACTAAACTCTAATAGTAAGGTAACCAGATACAAACAAAAAAACACATTAAGAGTTTCAGACGATGAAAATATTCAGGGATGATGATGATGATGATGGTGGTGGTGGTTAAAAGCTGGGAAATAAGAAGTTTTATAATCCCCATAATAAACCATAATGACCTAATATGCATATGAGAGTCGTGTGTTGGCTGTGGTTTTGATTCAACAACAAACAAGGGTGTATACGCCTGGGTTTGTCTAACAGTTGATAGCTACACTGAGTTCTGTACTGAGTACGCTACGATAACTAGACACAATATAATAGTTTCATATATACATTCCATAGTCTTTGAGAGATAGAGGGTAACGTAAATAAGATCTAAGGTGCGATACACAAACAGAAGTTGCATATGTGGGGGGCTACATTTAGTGAGGGAGGGGCGGCGGCAGCGTCTTTCCAGCGAAGGCGCTTGTCTGCCTCGTTGTGCAGTCAGGCTAACAAGAAAGTATTGACACCTTCTTGTATGGTGCTCCTCAAAGCGTAACGGTGTAGAGTAATCGTCTCCTATGTGAGGGGGGTCGATTTGGCACTTTTTTCAGGTTTGTCTTAAGACTACTCTTATACTGTACCTCTTCAGTTGCCTGACAACATTACGTTTACTATTCGCTAGGTGACTGTAAAGTAGCTGCTTTGGCAGTTTACTGTCGTCCATGCGGGGTAACATGGCCAGTCCAGGTGGAGGTGTGGCTGAACCAGGGGCAGGCTGAAAGAGATTCCGAGTCTTACATACATTCACCTCAAGGCCGAAGTGTGCATACACATCTGCGTAAGACCTACGCAGGATCTCCTGTAGGTAGCGTTCAGTGTGAGCGACAAGGATGAGGTCTTCTGCATACTGAAGTTCAGTAATGGAAGCTACCGACACCTTCGTTCTTGCCTGGAGTCGTCTTATGTTGAAAAGACCCTTCATCCAGTACCGGATGTGCACCCCACCGATTAAATTAGCACTGGCACGAGTAAGGAAGGCAGCCAAGAATATGGAAAAGAGAGTTGGTGCCAGTACACACCCTTGTTGAACCCCCGTTTGGATGGGAAAGAACTCAGACTGGGTGCCATTGTGCAGGACACTGCCGTTCATGCAATCGTGGAGTTGCCTCACAATGGCGATGAATTTTGGTGGGCAGCCAAAACGACTGAGGGTCCGCCAGAGGGCTTCCCTGTTGACCTAGTCGACGGCCTTGGTTAGGTTGATGAAAGCCATGTACAGGTCACGACGCTGTTCTCTGCACTTTTCCTGGTTCTGACGGGCAGCAAAGATCATGTCAGTGGTGCCACGTGATTGTCTAAAGCCACATTGAGATTCTGGGTAGGAAGTTTTCCACCTCAGGAAGAAGTCTCTTAAGGAAGACTCGGGCGATAATCTTGCCAGCTACGGACAGTAGCGAGAACCCGCGGTAGTTGCCATAGTCTGACCGGTCTCTCTTGTTCTTATAAATATTAACGATGGAGGCATCTGTAAGAGCTTGGGGGATTTCCTTCTTTTCCCATATATGCCACGAGTGATTGGCCAATAAAAGTTTTATTGGAAATTAAAAATTCGCGCATCTTGTGCTGATCTGCAAGTTTTTGCGCTTCACGTGCTTTACTTTTAAGCCAGTCATTCTTTAGATTGCAAAGTTCCCGCTGGGCCACAGCTTTATTCTTGCGGAGGGTATCATCTTTGGTCCGAAACTGTTAAGGCAATACGTTTATCATCAATGAGTACATTGATTGCCGGGTCATTTTCATCAAACCAGTCTTGGTGTATTCTTTCGATCTGGCCGAGGGTCTCTCTGCAGGTTTTTGTCATTATAGTGTTAAGAATATACTATTCGACACTGGGATTTGCGTTGTTTGCTGTTGGGTTGTTTATAAGCCCACGTTCGAACTGCTGTCTGAAAGCATGTGCCACGGCTGGATCCTGCAGACGCTTAGTATTAAAACCTCTTCTGGATGCTTGCTGCCTTCGCCGTTTTGGGGCGACGTGAACTAAGAGCTTGGCTCTGATTGGCCGATGATCAGTGTCACAGTGGACTGAGCCACGCATGGCTCGGGTGATGAGGACATCTCGGCGATCTCTTTCTCAGACAATGATGTAGTCGATGAGAAGCCAGTGTTTGGATCGTGGGTTTTGCCACGAACCCTTGAATTTGTCGGCTTGCCTAAACACGGTATTGGTAATAGTGAGGTTGTGTGCAGCGCACTTGTGAGGAGGAGTAGGCCGTTGTGATTACATTTGCCTAGTCCATTTCTCCCTATGGTTCCCTGCCAAATGTCAGCATCTCTGCCAACTCTGGCATTGAAGTCACCAAGGAGCACAACTTTGTCTTCTCTGGGGATAGAGGTTAGCACTCTGTCATGGTCGGCGTAAAAGGCTTCCTTGATGTCATCCTCTTCATTCAGTGTTGGGGCGTATGCGCTGATGAAAAAGGCATGACGTGAGTGATTCAGTAAGCTTGTGTAGGATGCGTTGGCGGATGGCAAAGCCAACTCCATAAATGCGGCTTCTCTCCGCAGCAGGCTTACCCTTCCAGAAGAAGGTATAGCCAGACCCCCGTTCTGTGAGTTGACCCTCATCAGGGAGCCGGGACTCAGTAATATCTGCAATGTCGATGTTATACCTGGCCAGGTCTTTTGACACAAGGGTGGCTCTTCTTTCAGGACGCTCATTTGTGCCAGTATCCAGAAGGCTCCTGACATTCCATGCAGCGACCATAAGAGGTTGTATAGATTGTTTTTGTTGGAGCTGTGATTTTGATTTTGTTTTCGACCGCATTAGGATCACCTTACTGGGTGCGGTTGCCAAGTCAGGTTGGTTCTTTAGGCAGGCTATGTTTAGGGCACCTTTTCTAGCCCCCTCCCCATGTGGGGTGAGCAGAGTGGCTCCTCGAAAGGGCTGCTCAGTCGCACAGACAGGACCGGATTGCACTGCTTCCTAGATCCCAGTGCATAAACGACCATCTTATCTATGCCGCCCATCAGCAGAGTTGTGACTAGAGACTCCTGGCAGTCATCTCTGCCTGTCCCCGTCGCCACTCGTCCGTCGCCATAGGACTTTGGGGGGTATAGGGGTTTTGATGATGATGAGTGGTATGATGAGCTGGATGATGGCTGCGCATGAGTTGATTTATGTGACGAGGCAGGAGCGCATGCTGCATCCACACATCTTAGCTCTCCCTTTTCCTGATCCAGTGGTGCAAGTGTTGCAATGACTGGGGAGAGGGAGAGTTGCACTGGACTGCCGATAGCCTAGTTTGTTGGGTATCGCCTTAGTCGCTGGTCCATCAGGCATTGCTTTCATCCGCCAGTGTAGTCGCTGGGTTCCCATGATGGTCACCTCTTCCGCCTATACCGCCGTTAGGGTCTTGTTGTAGCTCGGTTAGCATGTCTGCCTGATGCTGGGCTCCACTGCAGATTTTTCGTTCGGGGTTTATTCCCGTAGCATTATACCTACCAAGGTTAATACACAAGGCAGCAGGGCAATGGTTGGTAGGCGCCAGAGCGTGTACACATGCCAGTGAGCCTATGCGCCATCCCTCTGGGGCCCACTGCTACTCCGAAATCCCTTACTGCTCAAGCCTGTGTCCACGAGGCACCCAGTTACCGTGAGTTGCCACGAGGAGGCACAGCAGGAGTCTTGATGGTGGAGAAGCTGTGTACTGGCAGGGTAAGACTTACGCAAGTTGCTTCCCTGTTTGCCACGAGGGCTAGCCAACGGCGGCAGCTGCAAGCGAGTGGAAGCAAGCAGTGCTTGCACCTTAACACTGACATAATGCTGCCACAAGAAACGCATTTCAGCACCCTATGTGCGAACACACACGCGCGCGCACACACACACACACACACACACACAGAGGGGACCAAGATAGGACCACTGTGCTTCCTGATCCTGATCAACGACGCTCTATCGGACACTCCTCACAGGTGGAAGTACGTGGACGACTGCACTGTGGGGGTTACAGTGGACAACACCTCACCGGACTACTCATCGCTACAAGGCACCCTGGACAGGCTACAGGCATGGACTACAGAGAACAAGGTCACCATCAACCACACCAAAACGGTAGTCATGCACATCAATACCTCTACCACTCTTGTGCAAGCTCCAGCAGTCACAGTGGGTGCCCATCCTCTCCAGTTAGTGCCGTCTGCCAAACTCCTGGGTGTTACCACAGACCACAAACTGGACTTGAAGGTCCATGTAAACAACACAATCAAGGCAGCCTCGTACGGACTGTACATGCTACGACGACTCAGGTCACTTGGGGCACCCACGCCAGAGCTAAGGACTATCTACAACGCTTTTATTCTCCCCAAACTAGCGTATGCATCACCAGCCTGGTCGTCTTCTCTCAACTCTACCCAACAACGTCAGCTAGAGAAGGTACAGAAGAGAGCCTGCAGAATCATGCTCGGCGCAAACTACTCCGGCTACAACAACGCTCTCTCCACCCTGGAAATGCCATCCCTCAGTGACCTCCACCACCAAGCACTAGCAAGGTTTGGCAGTGGACTACTACACCATCCTCGTCATCGCCACCTCCTGCCACCGGCAGTCCCCTGCCCACCTCGCGCAATCCGCCACTACAACAAAATTCAGCCCATAAGAGACCGCACTGATAGATATAAGAATAGCACCATCCCATCTATTGTTAAAATAATAATCAACTCCTGATTTATGTACTGTACAGCCCTGTAAATGTATTCAACGCATAATATTATGTCTAAATCACACGAAAGTTTGTATATTTTCAGCCACCGGCTGCAACTCTATTAATAAACCGTTTATTATTATTATTATTATTATTATTATTATTATTATTATTATTATTATTATTATTATTTTTATTATTATTATTATTATTATTATTATTATCATATTACACACACACACACACACACACAGACACACACACACACGCGCGGCATTAGCTCAGTGGTTCTTATTTACACGCGTCTATTAAGAAAGTCCTGCATTCATTATAGTTTTTGTGATGTTACCTTGAATGCTAGATGAGGAAACCCAGGATGAGGTGTGGTGGAATCTGAGACCCTGCACAGTATATATTTATTTCAGTTGTGTGTCATCTTATTTTGTCTATTTTTACCTTTTTGTCTACTGTACTGTGTCTACCATGCCTTGTGTTCATGAATGAGTCTTTAAGTATGTTGTAACGGTCATTTCTCATTGTTCTAGAAGTCTCCATTATTACATCAACGTCACGACCGACACCCTGACCTGAGCACATTTCATATCAAAGCCGACCATAGTGCGGGCTGGTGCTCAGTAAGTTCAGAGATGGAGTTGGTTGTGACTAGTTGGTTGTCGTCGTCCCATTACAGTGTGTTTGTGGGGGGGGGGGGGGGGGTGGATACTTAATATAGAATTATCTTCAGTCTGTGTTTGCCCCGAACCTTTCCCAGCGTGTAGATAAATTAAGGGTCCGCATCAAACACCTGACAAGGACACATTTATTCCTAGACTCATTACGACCAGTCACAAGTGTCGGGACGATGTGGAAATAGATTCTATTTGGATTCATCATCTAATTAAGTGAGCATACAGTTGTTGCAATCCATGCAGCTGGGTTCCACTAGAGAAAAACCCTCACGGCTTTTGATCACACCCTCATTGTCAATCAACACCGCTGCACAGTCTTCAGGTAGTTAGCAGTCTTACACCTTATTATTTGTGGACTGACTTCAGATGCCAAGAGAAGTCCGAGGTGGTGAAAGGCTATAACCTTTTACATTCATAGACAATACGAGAGAGGAAAAGGATGAAAAATTAAAGTTTAAAATATTTTTCGCAAAATACAGTAAACATAAATATTGCAATATCTTTCGACCTACCACCTTTTACGGCCATGTGAAGAACGAGAGGAAACTGTGAATATTAATGTATATAAGATTTTTGCGAAATGATCGTAAATATGAGCAAAATGTTATGACCTGAGATCTTTCATATATACACAATACATTGCAGATAATAATATTCGGGAATTAATGTTTGCAAGATTTTCGCAACACAAATAAGAATAAAAGCTCCAATGTTAAACAAAATAAAGTGGGAGTAAATGCATACAGCTACATTTTTATTCGTGTCCATAAAACAGATGGAAAGTGTCCAGGTGAGAAT
Source organism: Homarus gammarus (assembly GCA_958450375.1). Lineage (NCBI taxonomy): Eukaryota > Metazoa > Arthropoda > Malacostraca > Decapoda > Nephropidae > Homarus > Homarus gammarus. The sequence continues at coordinate 340,206 of CAUDMG010000291.1, forward strand.
ATGCACGACAGGGACCACTTTGGGTAAAAAGGCTTTGAAATGATCGTTCTTTGTTAAAAATAAAAGAGGCGACAATGGGGTCATGCATCAGTAAAACACATTACGCCTCCTGACACCAAGAAATATGTCTCACGTCTAAAGTGAAGCCATGTTAATGATATCACCTGAAAACAAGATTGAAAGCGGTTAAAAAAACTCTCAACAAGTATGAAATTAATACAAAATAGCAGCCTCAAAAAGTCGTCATCTATATGTCATGACGCAACCCACTTCACATAGTCGGAGGTGGGGGGATGTCAGTCAACCATAATACTTAATGCGGGCGAGTTTCAGACCAGCAGTGAATCAGTTGAGATGCTGTTGATCGAGTGCTCGAAATTAAATCAATAAATTAAAAAAGCAAAAAAATTCGAAAAAGAAGTAAATTAGTGATAAAATCTGTAATCTATGGAGAGAGAGAGAGAGAGAGAGAGAGAGAGAGAGAGAGAGAGAGAGAGAGAGAGAGAGAGAGAGAGAGAGATATTCCAAAATAAATAAATGAAACAAGGAAAAAATTTATATATATATATATATATATATATATATATATATATATATATATATATATATATGCTGATAACCACAAGGAAAGAAGAAAACAAGAAGTTCCCAAGCGCTAGTCTGTACTCACCCCTGAAGATGTGAATTACACGAAAGCGCTTGGGAACTTCGTGTTTTCTGCTTTCCTTGTGGTTATCAGCATATACCTAGATCACGCGCACCTACAGTGATTTACTTGCATATATATATATATATATATATATATATATATATATATATATATATATGTTTTAAACCACATATAAAAAAGTCCATTAAGCCGACCCTTACTGGTGAAACCTAAAAAGCTTAATGGTTCAATTTGTATAGTGGAAAATAAAACCTGAATGTGAACCGCCTATGCCAGATTCAATCAAAGGGTTTTCCTCAACACCACAACCACCCCAAACAAGCACACACACACACGCACTTTAAGCCATGGTTTTCTTTATAACTTGTTCTTAAAGATTCAGTCATGACCTATGAAAGATTGATTCTAACGTCATCCAATGATGTGGAATGTTATAAGTGTGTGTGTGTGTGTGTGTGTACAAGTGAGAGAGAGAGAAATCCAGGGCAGAACTATCCAGGAGGGAACTATCCAGGACACAAGTATCCAGGAGGGAACTATCCATGACAGAAGTATCCAAGACAGAACTATCCAAGAGGGAACTATCCAGGACAGAACTATCCAAGACAGAACTATCCAGGAGGGAACTATCCAGGACAGAACTATCCAAGACAGAACTATCCAGGAGGGAACTATCCAGTAGGGAACTATCCACGAGGGAACAATACAGGACGAAACTATCCAAGACAAGACTATTCAGGAGGGAACTATCCAAAACAGAACTACCCAAGAGGGAACTATCCAAGATGAAACAAACTAGAAGGGAACCATCCACCACTATGTAGACACGCGGTCAGGTCGATCTCTCAGGTATGGCTCAAATGGGTGAACAAATTTGGGGTGTGTGAACCATAATGGACGGACAAACAGACCGCTCGACCAACACTGACGCAAAACTAACTCAGTGTCCACCCCCCCCCCCCCCCCTCACTCACATACCCCTGGAGAGTTTATGGGAGGAAAGAAAGATGAACGAAGAAAGAATTAGAAGACAATGAAGAAAGAAAGAAGAGAAGAAAGAAGAAATGAGAAGGAAAGAAGTCAGAAACAAGGGAAGGAAGAAATGGAAAAAAACGGAAGAAAGAGGAGAAGGAAGATTGGAGATGGAAGAAAGGTGGATGAATGAAGAAAAAGGGATGAATAATGAAGAAGGAAGAAATAAAAAGAAGGAAGGAGAGAAAAAAGAAGAAAAGAAAATTAAGAAATAACTGGAAGAGAATGAAAAAGAACAAAGGAAGAGAAGGAGTAGGGTTGTGATTAGGAGGATTAGGATGAAGGTTAGGAGAAGGGTTAGGATTAGAAGGAAGATTAGGATTAGAAGGAAGATTAGGATTAGAAGGAAGATTAGGATTAGAAGGAAGATTAGGATTAGGATTAAGTGGTGATAGTGGTGATAGTTTGTTAAGAGAGAGAGAGAGAGAGAGAGAGAGAATGACCAAGTCTTCTGCCAAATCTCTCAATAATATAAAGGTGTTATAAATTGTATGCAGCAACAACAAATAAAGAAAAACAAAATATATGTCCAACACTACCAGAATAAAACCACCTTTGGAGAGTAATACACACACATGTCTAAGCCACGTTGACCACAATGCACACTACATTACGGTGAAAGAGACCAAAGGGTACTTGTAAGCCCGGACCTACGGCCTAGAAAACAGTGCGTTAATGTTTGAAATAAGGCAAACAGAGTATTGGGTTTTATATCTAGAAGTGTAAGTATCAAGAGTGCAGAGGTCTTATTGTAACTATATCTTGCGCTAGTCAGGCCGCACCTCGATTATGCGGTTCAGTTCTGGTGCCCCTATTATAGAATGGATATAAATTCACTAGAGTCGGTGCAGCGAAGAATGACAAAAATGATTCCGGGACTTAGAAACCTTCCATATCTGGATAGGTTAAAGAAACTAAACTTGCATTTCCTAGAATGACGAAGAGTGCGGGGAGATATGATAGAAGTATTTAAGCGGGTGAAAGGAATCAATAAAGGGGATATAGATAAAGTTCTTATAATATCCGAGCAGGATAGGACTCGGAGCAACGGATTCAAGTTGGATAAGTTTAGGTTTAGGAGGGAGATAGGAAGAAACTGGTTCACAAATAGGGTGGTGGACGAGTGGAACAAGCTTAGCAACTCTGTAGTAAGTGCGGGAACTCTGGAAAGTTTCAAAAGGAGGCTAGATAGATTCATGGATGATAGAAAGTGGTAGTAACTCTCGACAGGAGCTGCCATGCACAGGCCAACCGGCCTGTTGCAGACTCCTCATTTTCTTATGTTCTTATTACAGTACAGTACACACTCATGCATCACACTAGCAGCCAGCAGGAAAGAAGGCAATATAACCAAACATACACACAATCACGACTGTTGTATAATTCCCTGATGAAAAATATATATGACTGGTTGGTTGCGTTTGTCACCCCTTACCCCCCCTCTACCCCTCGACCTTGAATTATGATATTAAATTCTTACTATGTATAATAATTATGTTGGATAATTTATAGGAAGTACAGATTTGTTACACAGGCGTGTTATCAGGGTAATTAAATGGTAATTATTGAGAGAGAGGAAAAAATGTGTCATATAAAATGGGCCGAACATTTTAATAAAGGAGATGACGCATAACCCGGTAGCATATAAAAGTGGAATTTATTAAAGAAATCATTTGTCATCAAAACACGATAAATCATTATTTCTCATATTGATATACAGTATGTCGGTGTCATGAACAACCTTTGTCACTACGATTCTTACGTAATTATTTATGTTTTTCTCTTTTTTATTGTGTCAGTCATGGCAATAATTTATTTATGAATAAACACCAAATACATGGAGGAAATATAATTCTTATACGAATAAATTTCCATAAAAAATATGGTGAATATATTCAAATAGTTAACAAAATAATGCCCCATCCCCCAAAACAAAAACAAACAATAAGAAAACAAATGAAATCACATAATTCTTACAAAAAAATAAAAAAAGAATGAAAACTAATCACGTCTTATCATTTTTATCAATAGGAGCTGGCGGCTGTATAAGTGAGCGAGGTAAACAGTGAGGAAGGAAGCAACAGTGGGTGTGAATGAGCAGGTAGCATGGCCTCGAGTGATTACTGGGATAAGCGAGTTACTGAGGGAAGATGGTAGTTGTGGGTAGTGGTTGTGTGTGGTAGTGGTTGTGTGTGGTAGTGGTTGTGTGTGGTATTGGAAGTTGTGGGTAGTGGTTGTGTGTGGTAGTGGTTGTGTGTGGTAGTGGTTGTGTGTGGTAGTGGAAGTTGTGGGTAGTGGTTGTGTGTGGTAGTGGTTGTGTGTGGTAGTGGTTGTGTGTGGTAGTGGTTGTGTGTGGTAGTGGTTGTGTGTGGTAGTGGAAGTTGTGTGTGGTAGTGGAAGTTGTGTGTGGTAGTGGAAGTTGTGGGTAGTGGTTGTGTGTGGTGGTGGTTGTGTGTGGTAGTGGTTGTGTGTGGTAGTGGAAGTTGTGGGTTGTGGTTGTGTGTGGTAGTGGTTGTGTGTGGTAGTGGTTGTGTGTGGTAGTGGTTGTGTGTGGTAGTAGTTGTGTGTGGTAGTGGAAGTTGTGGGTAGTGGTTGTGTGTGGTAGTGGTTGTGTGTGGTAGTGGTTGTGTGTGGTAGTGGTAGTGGTTGTGTGGTGGTGCTGGTTGTGTGGTGGTGGTGGTGGTAGTGGTTGTGTGTGGTAGTGGTTGTGTGTGGTAGTGGTAGTGGTTGTGTGGTGGTGGTGGTGGTTGTGTGGTGGTGGTGGTAGTGGTTGTGTGTGGTAGTGGTTGTGTGTGGTAGTGGTTGTGTGTGGTAGTGGTTGTGTGTGGTTGTGTGGTGGTGGTGGTGGTGGTGGTGGTAATGGTTGTGTGGTGGTGGTGGTGGTGGTGGTTGTGTGTGGTAGTGGTGGTGGTGGTGGTGGTTGTGTGTGGTAGTAGTAGTGGTTGTGTGGTGGTGGTGGTGGTGGTTGTGTGTGGTGGTGGTGGTAGGGGTTGTGTGGTGGTAGTGGTAGTGAGTGGTGGTGGTAGTGGTTGTGTGTGGTGATGGTGGTAGTGGTTGTGTGTGGTGGTGGTAGTGGTTGTGTGTGTGTGGTGGTAGTGGTTGTGTGTGGTGGTGTTGGTGGTGGTAATGGTTGTGCGATGGTGGTAGTGGTTGTGTGATGGTGATAGTGATTGTGTGGTGGTGGTGGTAGTGGTTGTGTGTGGTGGTGGTGGTAGTGGTTGTGTGTGGTGGTGGTAGTGGTTGTGTGTGGTGGTGGTGGTGGTTGTGTGTGGTGGTGGTGGTGGTGGTGGTGGTTGTGTGTGGTGGTGGTAGGGGTTGTGTGGTGGTGGTGGTGGTAGTGGTTGTGTGTGGTGGTGGTAGTGGTTGTGTGTAGTGGTGGTAGTGGTTGTGTGTGGTAGTGGTAGGGGTTGTTGGTGGTGGTGGTGGTGGTGGTAGTGGTTGTGAGTGGTGGTGGTAGTGGTTGTGTGGTGGTGGTAGTAATAGTTGTGAGTGGTGGTGGTAGTGGTTGTGTGTAGTGGTGGTAGTGGTTGTGTGTGGTGGTGGTAGTGGTTGTGTGTGGTGGTGGTAGTAGTGGTTGTGTGTGGTGGTGGTAGTGGTTGTGTGTGGTGGTGGTAGTGGTTGTGTGTGGTGGTGGTAGTAGTGGTTGTGTGGTGGTGGTAGTGGTTGTGTGTGTGTGGTGGTAGTGGTTGTGTGATGGTGGTAGTGGTTGTGTGATGGTGGTAGTGATTGTTTGGTGGTAGTGGTTGTGGGTGGTGGTGGTAGTGGTTGTGTGTGTGTGGTGGTAGTGGTTGTGTGTGGTGGTGGCAGTGGTTGTGTGATGGTGGTAGTGGTTGTGTGATGGTGGTAGTGATTGTGTGGTGGTGGTGGTAGTGGTTGTGGGTGGTGATGGTGGTGGTGATAGTAGTGGTGGTGGTAATAGGGGTGGTGGTAATGGTAAAGATGGTAATAGTAGTGGTGGTGGTGGTGGTGTTAGTGGTGGTGGTGATAGGTGGTGGTGGTGGGGGTGGTGACATTGGTGGTGTTAGTGGTGGTAAAGAGGGCAGTGATGGTGGTGTGAGTGGTAGTGGTGGTAATAGTAGGTGTTGGTGGCACTGATGGTGGTGGTGGGGCGTGATGGGCGGTGGTTAATGGTGGTAGGTGGTGGTGGTAAGTGGTAGTGGTAGTGGAAGTGATGGTGTTGATGGGAGTGATGGGCCTGGTGGGTGGTGGTGAATGATGATAGTGATGATAGTGGTGATGGTGGTAGTGGTGATGGTGGTGGTTGTAGTGGTGATGGTGGTGGTGGTGGCGTGAGTGGTGGTGGTGATGATGGTAGTGGTGATAGTGGTAATGGTGATAGTGGTGATGATGGTAGTGATGGTGGTGATGATGGTGATGGTAATGGTGATGGTGGTGATGATGTTGGTGATGATGGTGGTGGGAGTGATGACGGTGGTAGTGGTGATGGTGGTAGTGGTGATGGTGGTGGTAGTGGTGATGGAGGTGGTAGTGGTGATGGAGGTGGTAGTGGTGATGGTGGTAGTGATGATGGTGATAGTGGTGATGGTGATAGTGGTGATGGTGGTGATGATGTTGGTGATGATGGTGGTGGGAGTGATGACGGTGGTAGTGGTGATGGAGGTGGTAGTGGTGATGGAGGTGGTAGTGGTGATGGAGGTGGTAGTGATGATGGTGGTAGTGGTGATGGTGGTAGTGGTGATGGTGATAGTGGTGATGGTGGTAGTGGTAAACCATAAACGTACAGTATTTCGGGGACTGGTTGCGGAAGGGTCGTGTTCGAGCAGGACAAATCCATGACAGCTGTAGGAATGAATGATTGACAGAGTGAAAAAGAGATCTGTTTTTCATTCTGGCCACTCTTGCCATATAGTGAAAAAAATAAAAAATCACACAATAATTAAAAGAAAATTATTTTACATCTGATACCGACTTTGAATGTACTACGAATGAACAAAAAAAAAAGAAAAAATAAGAAAAGAAAAATGATATCACAGCAAAACTTAAGCAACAAATAAGTTAAGCTGTTATTTTTGATGACTGAGCAATAAATAAAACAAAAGAGAGTCAACTTCTAACACATTTAATACACATACTGTAGTGACACAATTAATTCCCGTCACATATAAAGGAGTGAGGGGCGTGGCTGGTACACACTCGGCCCCCCCGAGGTGTTTCATCAACATCAAACACACTACACCTATCGCGCGCACACGCACACACACATTATCTCAACACACGGTAGCTATCACGGTGATGTTGTGTCGGAGTTTAAGGCCCGCTCTCACATATAGCACCATTCAGCACCCACAAACTGCACCTTTCCGCTCCTACACATTGCATCTTCCCACTACCACACACTCCACCTTCCCACTCCCACACACCACACCTTCCCACTCTCACACACCACACCTTCCCACTCCCACACACTCCACCTTCCCACTCCCACACACCACACCTTCCCACTCCCACACACCACACCTTCCCACTCCCACACACCACACCTTCCCACTTCCACACACTCCACCATCCCACTCCCACACACCACACCTTCCCACTCCCACACACCACACCTTCCCACTCCCACACACCACAC
>CAUDMG010000291.1:952500-1242500 GCA_958450375.1 Homarus gammarus
CTGTCTGTGTGTCTGCGTGTCTGCGTGTGTGTGTGTGTGTGTTTATTCAGGATATTATGTGAGATAAAGCTGGCAAGACTGACACACAAGTCCTTATTTACCGAGTTAAAAAAGAAGAAGACGGTGAGGCCAGACGAAGAAGAAAAGTTTTGAATAACTCTTCATTACTCTCACATTCTCATCTGACATTAATGTCTTAAAAATTAAAGGAGAAAGAAAAAGCGGGTTGCGTCAGGCAGGTGTAGGAGAAATCTCTCTTACACACTATTATAATCAGGTTTATTTCTCTTAACTTGATCTCAAAATAAACTATCGACTTGCGTGCTGCTTTGGGAGTCATCACACACACACACATTCTCCCATCATCTGCTGTCGTTCAGTCACTCTTACTGCTGTACTTGATGTTTTCCCCTAAGGTGCTCCCCTCTGACATAATAATAATAATAATAATAATAATAATAATAAAATAATAATAAAATAATAATAATAATAATAATAATAATAATAATTATCTCAAACCTTTTTCCCATTTTCACTCGCTCATTCTTAACTATTGCAGCAGACGCATATAACAGTCACATAATCATAAAACCTAAGAACGAGTATAAAATTACACAAAAATATCTGAATTAAAAGATCCTTTTCCTGGTTTTCCTCCTGCTTCCGTTACTTTCTCTCTTTGACTTTCCTTAATACATCAAACAAAAGTAAAATCACACAAGCGTAAGTAAAAGAAAAAAAAACACACACTAACCAGTATTTACGGTGTGATATTACCCGGAACATGAACATAGTATTTTGCAAGTAGAAATATCCGTCGTAAATACCATAAGCCAACAGGATGTAAACACGGAAAACGATTATCATAAAATAATTAGTTGAAGTGCGTGTCTATTTAAATGAGATATTTTAGTCAGTGGGGCCAAGAGGGATTATAGGAGTGAAGGGTAAGCACTCTATCGTTCTATCCCCTTCAACGGTGTGCTGACTTCCAGAATACAGTGAAATGGGTCATTGATTTAGATAGCTCCTTTAGCTCTTGAGTATATTAATTTTAAGCCTTGAGTACAGCAATTTTACCCCGTTGAGTAGAGTTATTTAGGTTCTTGGGTATAGGAGTTTAAGTCCTTGAATACAGTAATTTAAGCTCTTGAGTACAGTAATTTAAACTCTTGCGTACAATGAATTAATCCTTTAATATACATTTCACCCCTTGAAGTGAAGTAATTTAAGCACTTGAGTACAGTCATTTTGGCTATTGAGTACAATAATTTAAGCCCTTTAGTACAACAATTTAAGTAATTACGTACAATAATTTAAGCCAATGAGTTCAGTAATTTAAGCCCTTGAGTACAGTAATTTAAGCACTGGAATTCAGTAATTTAAGCCCTTGAGTCCAATAATTTAAGCCCTAGAGTACAATAATTTAAGCCCATGAGTACAGTAATTTAAGCCCTTGGGTATATTAATTTCAGCTCCTAAGTACATAAATTTAGGCCCATAAGTACAATTAATTATCCAATAAGATATTCCACTAGTACGGTGACTAAACTCTGAGTACAGTGATTTAAGCCCTGGGTTACATTCTTCAAACCATCTGAATAGGGTGACTTATTTCCTTGAATCTGCACTTCAAGGAAAGGCCGCCACACTTATGGGGTTAATACATACTATTTTTAACAAGGAAAAACAAACCTAAAAATATATATATATATTGCAGTCACTTCATTATAATTATTACAGCAACGATTTGTTCCCTTTGTGTATGTATGTATATATGTGGCAAATGGCATAAAGAAACTTGCCCATAGTTTCACCCTGCCCGGGGACCAAACCTGGGTCCGCTGGCTTCCAAGGCGAGAATGCTGACCATTACACCTCAGGTCTACCCAGCAATAATTGAAAACCTGGATGTTAATCGATTTGCGGATCGTGTTCCGGGGTAATGGTTAGCCAGTGCAGTTGGCGAGTTGTCCGGTGTTGGCGACAGCTTCTCAAACAAATTCACGCCGAGGTGGCACTTGGGCCAGCCATCGTCGTTACACGAGGGCAGCCATTATATTTAGTATGTATGTATATGTATGTATGTATGTATGTATGTATGCAATGTACACACACACATATATATATATATATATATATATATATATATATATATATATATATATATATATATATATATATATATATATATATATATATATATATATATATATATATATATATATATATATATATATATAATCAACGAACTCACCAGCCAGGAATCGAACCCTCAACCTACTGGGTGGGACTAGGGAACGCTATGGGCCAACCCACAAGGACACTAAAAGCAGTCATAGACTGCTAGTGAGGTCGTTGATTATATGTTCAAAGTCCGAGGTGTTATATGGACTATAAATGAAGTATGTATATGGTACCTCGTGTTTCATACCAGCTGGATTCAGCAAAATACTACTGACACCACATACGAGGCACGGGCAGTTCCCAATGAGGTTCACGGCGCCATCAGCTCGATGAACAGGCTTTGTGAGAAATATAACAGAGACTAGGACTGCTTTTAGTGTCCTTGTGGGTTGGTCGGTAGCATTCCCTAGTCCCACCCAGTAGGTGGAGGGTTCGATTCCTGGTTGGTGAGGTCGTTGATTATATGTTCAAAGTCCGAACACTTAAATTTACTAACAAAATGAATTCTCCGTGACCAGTGCAAGGATAGCGTCTGTGACTGGGATGAATGAGACACACTGTAAAATTTAGACACTTATATGCCCTCCAACACTACAGACACAATCAAATAATGGTACACCAACATATGCGCACCTCTTAACCTGAACTTAAAACACTACTCTGGGGAATAAAGGTTATACATGATATTACAATTATTAGAAACTCAGACAATGCCTCATTAGACAACAATAAATTCAAAGTATTAAGAGATGTTGTTTGCGCACATGAAACAGGCCTTAAGGGTTTTCAACTAAATAATATCAATCACTGAGAAAATGGTATTTAAAGAAATAAGGAATTAAAAACTCTACAATGAATTGGCCTTAAGGGCACTCAACAAAATTATATCAAACTGAGAAAATGGTATAAAAAAATAAGAACTTATTACCTCCACCCTGAATAGGCCTTCAGGCGCACTCAACAAAACTATATTACCCCAACAGATACACACCTCCGAACCTAACTTAAACACTACTCTGGGGAACAAGGTTATACCTGAGATTGAAATTATAAAGAAATATTACATGCATTAAAGGAACTAAATCACAGTATAACTTACAACATGAGGAAGAAAACTCATCTGAAAAACAGTTCCCTCATTCTCTGGTTTCAATTAGTGACACAAACATAAAAACAATACTATCACAATTATTTTAGAAATATTAATTACACACAGCAAGACAATATGAGTAACTGAAAAAAATATTATCACTAGATTAAGAAGTTTCTGAGTCCACCAATACCCGTAAACACATGCTCCCTAACCTAACACATAGATTCCACCTGCACTCCGTAGTTTTTTTAAGGCACAACCAACAGGCACCCGTAGTTTAAGGCCCAAGCCAGCCTTTCTCAACCTTGGAAATGTACCTCTAAATTCCACTAGACTCTTGGTCCCAGTGTGTGGCCCTGTATCACTCAGCTGGCTTCACTTTACCCCCAGTACATCCACGAAACGGAAGGGAGTGAGCCAATCAGACCTTGTACAGTTGAGAGAAGCTTTAGCTTCCCATTAGTAAAAGGTTTTCACTAAGCTGCTTGAAGATATGTGGTATTGTGAGCCGAGGTAGAGGAGAGTTGATGACCCCAAACGATCGTCACGTCGTTAGTTGGGCACCAAAACGGATGGTTTCACTCCAACTCTCACCATACTCAACAGGTGGCTCAAACCAGGTCAGTGGACGGTCATACAGCTCGTTTCACCACTCGTCTCATACCGCGTGGGGTCTACAGAACCCTGAAAAACCAGGGCTGTTAGCTATTGTCTCACATTACCGTTTGTTCCTACCGCCCTATCTAGCTTTGTCTGAGATTGACTAAAACTTACTTGTTAATACTGACGTTAAATAAACGAAGGAACCAGGTCACGCGATCCGTCTCTCCTGGGTACAGCACAGAGGTGGTCCTTCACCTCTCTCACAACTCCCCAGCCACGCTTGCTCACTGGTTCACGCTTTTCAGGAGTGACTTATTTACCAGACGATTAACAGCTTAATTCGGACGTACGCAACATTTTCAGACTGGGAAACGATCTATAATTATTTTCAATTGAATAACTGATATTTAATTTCATGATTCGCGTCCCTATTAACTCGGTAAATCACATCTACTATCGTATAGGCCTAGTTCCACAACCTCTCGCTACATGCACGTAGTGGGAGCGCGGTCTTCCCTCAGACGACCTTGAACTCAGTATCGCCAATGGCGCTGCGTTTGAAATTACACTGAAATTTCTGAATATTACATATATATAATCAACGTACCAGTCTATACCTATATATATCGGGGTATGTACTATATATCTATATATACTATATATCTATGTATTTTCTTATGTACGGTAAGGTGAATCTCAATAATGAACTAAAACAACTTGTTTATACATGGTACACTTTCGGGACAACGACTTTGAGTCAACTTGATCAAATTTGGCCAACAAGTGGACGGCTCAGGGTGGGAGACAAGAGCGACAGCAAATTAGTTCACGTTACAGGGCGAATCCATCCATACCTTTACCTCCGCGTTGCTCTCACCACACATTACCGGATCTTCTCTTGTAGGGTTTAAGATGATGTTGTTTACGATTACGAGGAAGAGGAGGAGGAGAAACTTTATAAACAATAAAGTAGAAGGAAGAAGAAAGACGTTGTTTACAAATAGTGGAGAAAAAAGAAAAAGACTTAGAGAAGAAAACAAATAGAAGAGAGAGAGAGAGAGAGGCTGCAAAAGGTAACGGTACGGAGGTGACGGTGGGAGAAGGATTACCCATTCACATCAAATTTAATCTCAAGCTTCCATTCAAGGCGACTGAAGTGTATCCGAGTTTGGGAGAGATTCAATTATCGAAATCCAAATTATTACGTGGTCACAGAATGCAGGGTCACATGGAATGACATACAGACGCACACAATGATCTCGGATGACGATTGGGCGACATGTAAGAATGAAAAGAAATCGTATGGATAACAGAAAACGGACGGGGAGACTATAATGGTGACAGATAAATCACATCTACTCCAAGTTAATTTAACCACATAGTCAGTTTAGTCTCAGCTAGATAATAACCGACAACCAAGAAATTGCAACTAATTCAAGGTATAACTCCAAGAGGACGGAGGAGAGTAACCCCCACCCCCTTGTACTACTACACTTAAGTCCAGGCTTGGGATACTCAAAAGTGGTAAAAAGTTATGACGTGCAAGGTGGTTGGTTGTATGTGATATGGGACTAGGGAAGTTGTTACTTACCTACGATGTCCGTTATGACCGCATACTCAAAAAGAAAGTTATCAGGTCATATAGTGCATACATACAGTACTATCCACGAGATACGATCCAGTCAATGACGTCCATGTCAACGATCTACCTCACGTCTGTCGACCAATCCCAATACAGTTAACAACTACTTCGAACAGCTGCTCAGCCAACCTATAACAAATTGCTTCTTATTAGTAATAGATTTAACAGTAAGACACAGTAAAGGGGAGAACATAATATCTCTACCTTTACCAACTGTGTATCTGTTGGGTGACTGTTACCGTGAATGTAACAGCTACTTGTGAAACTGTCATATATGTAACAACATTCCAGGGTTGTCACCACTTGTAACACTCACTTGAGAAGCACGTTACCTTATATTTTAGACATACTAACTATAGATCAAAGTTTATTGGATCTTCTGTAGTGAAATCCAATGCGTTCCTTTTGTTTGTATTTATTACAAAAGGTTTGTATGTACACTTTCAAAAAGGATTATCACGGTAACTTAATCACTGTAGCTATTAGTGCTAAATGAGGACGGAGACTATGTTAAATAGCACTGCTAAGTACGTCCTGTCGATGATGAGATATTTGAGTGAAAATGAGTAGGAACCCGTCGAAGGAAGAACGAAAATATATCTGACGTCCTCCCTCGAGGGAAGACGGGATCATCCACGATGGCTCTCAATAACGTCTTCCTCTGGTGAGTGATATCAAACAACTGCCCGCAATAGGTGGCCAGAGAGCCGGTTACTTAATGCTTAACTCAGCACCAAGTAACGTGACTTCCCGTGGGCACACTTTATCATGTGCTCTGAACATGCCACCTCATAGCTAGTGGAAAGTTACAGGGGGTGATAAGAGTATATAAGTCTAATGTAATTAACCCATTTATATAAATACTTCTGCTTATAAGAGAAGGGCTAATACAAACCACAACACTTGCCTGTCAGCTGATATTGTCAACACGATGATGGGAGACACGATGACACTATGTCTACGTACTAAAATCAAAAAGAAGAAGATCTCATTTCTCTGATGGGGAATTAAAGGTCTGGTCCTCTTTGAAGAGGTAAGGACGAGGTAGCAAGTTATCCTCGGGAAACTGGATAATACCGACACGGTCAAGACAAAAAACAACACCTGACTTTCGGAGGTACAGGCAGTGAATGCTGCCTTTAAATAAACCAGACGAGAGAGAGAGAGAGAGAGAGAGAGAGAGAGAGAGAGAGAGAGAGAGAGAGAGAGAGAGAGAGAGAGATTGACTTATAAACTGAGGTATCGTCATGACAAAATTATTATTATTATTATTACAGTATTATCATTATCATTATTCATCTTCCAGTAATTGTATAGACACTCCCTTCAGAAGCCTTTACTCTTCATATTTCAATATACGCTTGTAGAGCCCCGCCCCTTGAATAAATACCGTGAGGTGGTGAAGTTAAACGAAAATTTATACGTACTTACAATAGCTTGGGGTCAATCCTGTGGTCTCACCAATTGCACTTAGAAAACTTTCACTGTTGTAGAAGCGTGAGATCTCCTTGTTCGGCGTTGTATATGTGGTCCTATCTCCTGACACAACCGTCTAATTTCTTGGCGAGGAATTCGATAGTAACGAATCAAATTATCATTACTCTGTGTTCGTCTTGATACCTCCAAAATGTTCTATACTACTGAAGGTATACACAAACACTTGTTCTCTTAAAAGTAGGTTCTTATTCTCGTACGGGAGATATATACAAGGGGACCAAGAAGCTCACTTCCGCACCACAAGGACTGGCAGTCTTCACTCTATGTATTATTGCGCGCTGGGATGTACAGATGCCAGCATTCACAAGCTGAATACATAAAATATAAATATGATAATTTATAAACAACATGGTGCATAATAAATGGGAATATTACATAGAATTAATACATGTTCTGTAATACTTTACTATACATAATTAATGGAGTAATATAAGGATACACAGCTGAAGGTACTACTTCGTGTCCATATCATACACCTCCCTCCCCCCTATACGCTCATAGTTTCATCTTGAGCGGACCTTTTGTTTCTGAGTCGCTCGGACCTGTGGAGTACTGGGGCAGAAACACAAGGTGGGGATGGATTTACTGTAAAGGCATCAACATTAGGGGACTCTACTGGGGAAGGGTCAACACTAGGCGGCTCCACAGGTCGGAGGAAACGACGGTTCCTCCACCATACTCTACCACTAGGAAGACGCACTTGGTAGTCCCTGAACCGGCCAATACCCATGACAACCCCAACCTTGTCCCAGCGGTGAGATACCGTATCTTGAATCCTGATCTGCTGGCCGATACTCAACCTGGGAAGGGGGCGGGCATGACAGTCGTACCGAGCAGCGACATCTGCGGCTCGTTCTGCTGCACGGCGGTCACATTCCTCAGTCTTGGCCTGCCATTCTTGAGAAAAAGACTTCAGGCGGGCAGGAACACAAGACCTGAGATGGTGTCCATATAGAACCTGGGCTGGGGAGCGTCCGGTGAAGTTCGGGGTGTTGCGTAACTCCAACAAACCTCGATCGAAGCCCTCGCAGTCGATATTTCCTGAGAGTGACACCTTAAGGATCAGGTGTTTAACAGTCTTGACTGTGGTTTCAGAGTGTCCATTCGCCTGGGGGTAGTGGGGCGAGGTCACGACATGACGGACTCCCCAACGGTCCATGAAGTCCGGGAACTCGTGGCTGGTGAACTGGGGTCCTCCATCAGTCCTGAGGCGGAGGGGAGCACCAACTTCTCTGAAGTAATGCCTGAAATTCTGGATGGTAGCGGTAGCCGTTGTATCACTACCACAGGGGACGACAACAGGCCATCCAGACAATCAGTCGGCAATGACGAGGAAGGACTTCCCTGCTACTGCAAAGAAATCGGCCGACACAGACTCGAAGGGTCTTGAAGGGTTATCGTCACACATTAAAGGTTCCTGTTGCTGGCTGGGTTGCAGAATCTGGCACGGCTCACAGGCACGGACGGTACTTGCAATGTCCGCGTCGATTCCGGGCCAAAATACAGTCTGCTTCGCCCGTCGCTTGGTGGCCTCCACTCCTCGATGGCTGTCGTGAAGGTGGGTCAAGGTACGGCGGCGTAGGGCAGCAGGAATGACTACTCGTGGACCATACAAGACGAGGTCTCCTTCACAATAGAGGTCCTCGCGTATCTTCCAGTACGGGAGCAGCGATTCATGAAGGTCGTATCGGTCAGATGGAAATCCCTGGGACACACAGTCGACGAGCCGGATGTAAGAAGGGTCGGCCCGGGCTGCGGTGCGGAGATCTTCAAGGGTCTTGTCTGCATCCGGTGAAGACGGCCTTCAATGAAACTATTGACTTGAGGGATGCAGCAGCTGTAGAACACAACATCTCGTCCTCTGGGGTGGGGCGACTGACAGGGGCGCGGGACAGGGCATCCGGGATGCACAGCAGCTTACCCGCACGCCACACAGCCGTGAAGAGATAAGGCGAGAGCTTCTCTTTCAAACGTTGAAGGCGAGGATTCTCTACTGCATCCAAAGAGTAGTGATTGATAATAGGTACAAGAGGGCGATGATCCGTGAAGAGGGTGAAGTGCTGAAGTCCTATCAGGTAGAAGCGGCACTTCGTCATCGCCCAGACAACAGCCAACATCTCCAGCTCAATCGTGGCATATCGGGTCTCGGCGTCCGTCAGGAACCGGGATCCACACTGAATTAAACGGAGTTGTCCACCGCCATGGTCCTGCAGAAGGGCGTGACCAACGCCGTAGAGTCTAGAGGCGTCAGTCTGGAGGACGGTGGGTAGAGCTGGGTCGTAACAGGCGAGGACAGGTGGACTTAAGAGGGCTGCTTGACTCGCTGGAAGGCCTCTTGATGATCTGGGGTCCACAGGAATGTCCTCCTGGGGCTCAGCAGGGGGCGTAACGGCTGGGCTGCGGCGGAGATGTCAGGTGAAAATTCAGCCAGCTGATTGACCAGACCCAAAAAAGAAAGGAGGTCTGTCAGGTTGGCAGGGGTTGGAATATCCCTGATTCCACTTAATTTCTCCGGGTCAGCTGCGATACCTGATGCTGAGAGTGTGTACCCACAGAAGTTCACTGATGGTGCGGCGACTACGAACTTGTCAGCGTCGAGGGTAATCCCGTACTTTCGACATCTGGTGAGAACTTCATATATTCGGGAGAGGTGGGCACAGTAGTCTTCGTCATGGAGTAAAATGTCATCAACCACTTTGACACAATTCGTGACTCCTTGAAGGGCCGCGTCACCACGTTGACAGAATGCATCGCCCGTAGTGGCAAATCCCATGGGGCCTCTGCAATACTGATATCTTCCGTATGGCGAGATGAATGTAGTCAAATGCTGGTCTTCTTTGGCCAACTCGATCTGCCAATAACCACATAAGGCATCCATCGTTGTAAAAAAACTTCGCCTTCGGGTCCACATTTCAAACAGCTGCGAAGGGTGTGGGTGAAGGGTGGGCTGGACGGGAAACTTGCTAGTTAAGTTTTGATACTTCGGTGGTGATCCGTACTCCACCACGAGGTTTGGCGACGGGGACGAGAGGGTGGCACCAAGGGGAAGGTTCGTCTCCGGCCGGCTTGATGATTCCCTGAGCAACCATGGAGTCAAGCTCTTGTCTAACTAGCTCCTTGTAGGCGTGAGGAATCAAACGAGGGGTGTGGATGGCAAAAGGTATGGCACCATCCTTAAGATGAATCTTCATAGGTGGACCCACCATCGGCTTGAGTGGTGTGGATCCCACAAATTTCTTCTTAACCAACACGTCAGCAAACTCCTTGAGAAGGTAAGCTCTTGCATCAGAAGGGGACGTGTTAGTAGAGATAAGGAGTTCCTTCAACCTGGCCATATTATAAAAGCGGAGTCGGGATCCCATCATGAACATCAATCCGGGCTGAGCAAGACTGCTTACCAAAAGTAAGAGTAGCCCAGAAAGATCCCAAAGCTGGAGCCATCTTGGAACCATCAGCTGTCAGTTTCGTTGTCTGAGTAGGGGGCTGTAGGTTGCTCCCGGGTATTCCCAAACTTGCTAAGTGTTGTGGACCAATTACTGAGACGTCAGCACCGGTGTCAGGTAACATCTGAAGACTGGATGACAAGTTACCGTAAGAAATGACGACACTGATGTGCTGGGGCGTCGTGTCAGTGGAACAATGTACACGACGGCAGGAACGACTGGACACAGCGTCTTGATGCTTGCCAGAAGGAGGGGGCGCGCCAGCACTACCTGAGGATGACTTCTTGGATCCTAGGTGGTGTCCTCTCTGTGTCTTCTTACGACAACATTTGTCATAATGGTCCACACGATCACAAAGTCTGCACTGAACTTTGCTAGCAGGGCACTTGACTGTGTAAGCCCAGTGACCCTGGCGGTCGCAACTTCTGCAAACGCTTTGAGCAGCTGGGCACTGGGAGGCATTATGCTGTCTCGCATAGCTGTTACACAAAGCTGCTGCTGAAGGTGTAGCTGGAGGGTGAGGGGTGGGGTTACCTTGCTGCTTCTTACCCTTTCTGTAGGAAGACACCGTCCTCACCTGGTCAGGTTGTGAGCGTAAAGCTGAAGTCGCACACCTAGCGGCCTCGTACGCTCGACATTTTGTAACAACATCTTGAAGGGAGGAAGTGGGATCAAGTGAAATGAGACGCTGAACTAGCTCAGTGAAATGAGACGCTGAACTAGCTCTTCATCTCGAACACCCGTTAAAATGATTGTCTTGAGTTGTGTCTCTTCACAGACTTGAGAATATCCAGGACAAACATCAACTTCCTCTGAACATCTTTTGAGTCTTACGAAAAATGCGTCAAAAGATTCTCCATCAAGCTGCTTACATTGGAGGAGTTCTCTTCTTCTGAGTGCTTCGTTGCGCTGTCCCTTAACGTGTTCCTGTAACTTGTGGAGCACGGCCTCTACCGTCAGAGTTGTCGTAGGAGGCACTTGAAGTGTGTGCTCGAGAGTACGTTGTGTCTCTAAGGACAAGCACATACGAAGCTGTATCATCTGCTTAGGCTGTGGTAAACTCGACAAGTCAACCATTGTTGCATAGTCTTGCCAACGTCGACGCCATTCCCGAAACATCTGATAAGAAGCGTCAGACTTCAGAGAGGGAGGCGTTTGTACTGCAGCCTTTTGAGGGACTGTTGAATTGACTCTGGGAAATGAGGTACCAGTACCTCTAGTCGCATCAACATTAGTAGTAGCAGACGAATCTTGCACAGTAGATCGTTGTGGGGAGGCTAACAGAGAAATCAAGACTTCAAATCTGGCTTGATCTTCTCTTCTTCTCAGGTCATCCTCACTTCTACGTATGTCTTCGAGTTCTCTGCGTCGTTGTTCCTCTTCATGGCGCCGTTTTTCAGACTGTCTGTACCGAATTTCTTCCTCATTTCTCCTTGCAATATCGTCCTGGCGTCGAGAAGTTTCCATCCACTTAATCAGTTGAAGGAGATCTGTGGACGCATGCATCACAGGAGAGCTTGCTCGTGACGAACGAGGAGATTCTGTGGGTGACTTGGCGTTGTCACTGTGGGGAGAGTGGGGCCTGAGTGTGGGTGGAGAGAGGTCTCCCACACAAAAACTCATAATCCCATCGTCCAGGGTATCATTTTGATCCCTGTGAGACATGCTGACTGCTTCTGTACTCTATCTGTGCAAAAGACCGGGTCAGCCCATCGTAATCTATGCACAGAATTACAGAAGTCTACAGTAACTCACAAGAAAAAAAATATAAGGTGAGTCTGTGAATGCGTGTGTGTGTGTGTGTGTATGGCGGGAGGGGAGGCTTGGCGCGCTGCCAGACGTAGGAGCGGCTGGGCAGCTTCGAGCACTGGTTCCTCAGTTACCCTCAGACCAGAGACGGGAGAGCACGTACTGTCGGGCAGCTTCCTTAGTCATCTGACCGCAATTTGCACAGACAATTATGATTAAAATACACAACACTGTAAGTCTAGAGGCTTGTAGTAGTCTTGCTGTAAATCCGTGATGAAGCTGAAGACAAGACGCCATTAACACAGTCTGGGCGGGAAGGCTTGGTCCACTGTATCTCACTGAGAAATAATCACTGCGCCATCTGTGTTTGTCTTGATACCTCCAACATGTTCTATACTACTGAAGGTATACACAAACACTTGTTCTCTTAAAAGTAGGTTCTTATTCTCGTACGGGAGATATTATAAGGGGACCAAGAAGCTCACTTCCGCACCACAAGGACTGGCAGTCTTCACTCTCTGTATTACTGCGCGCTGGGATGTACAGATGCCAGCATTCACAAGCTGAATACATAAAATATAAATATGATAATTTATATACATAACATGGTGCATAATAAATGGGAATATTACATAGAATTAAAACATGTTCTGTAATACTTTACTATACATAATTAATGGAGTAATATAAGGGTACACCGCTGAAGGTACTACTCTGTGTCCATATCATACAATCACTAACATGCAAAGGATCCAGCGGATCCTTCTACCTTCTTTCTCTGCGCAGGGCACAGCCGAACACATAAGCTCCATGAACACCACAAGATGCTGTGTTTACATGTAGTCTCTCGGCGGTGTCGCCTGCACGAAACGCAATCGCCTATGGATACAGCGATTTGTGGTTATTTAGACACATTCTCACCTTATTCTTGGGTTATATTAGCTCTTGCTTCTATAAAATTTCACTTACAACTGTCTATATTTAAGTTCATACTTTCAATGTATTTTTAGTTAGCTGTAATGACGCCGAGGAGGATGGGCTATCAAAGCTTACGATCTCACTTATAACCTCTGCGCAGTCATGACTTTGGGTGACCATACATGATCAAACATGTCCGACTCCATGGGTCAATTTTGTTTTGAATATCGAGTCACAGCGAAAAACGACGTCATAGCATAAGTTATGCCCAACTCTGGGAGATAGAACGTCCTAAATATTTTTGAGTATCCAGCCCAAGATCATCAAGTAGTCCTCTCATGAAGGTTCCCCGAAAGTGAAGATGTAGGAATGTACCTAATAACGTTTATAAATTTGACGGTATTGTGTGTGTATTAGGTTATATGGGTTGCTGTTTAATTTTATTTTACGAGGATAATTCACGGGATGAAGTTTCGGGCAACTGAACCACCGTCTTCTGTATGTCTCCCGTCACTCAGAGAAGACAGAAATGCGATAGACGCACCTAGTCGAATTTAATCTTTTACCTAAAGCTGTAACCATGAACTTCTATAAAGTTACTAAAATTTATATTGTGCTCTTCGTTTAGGCGCAATACATATCCAGGTAAAACTTCATCAAAACATTTATATTGATATAAGAGTTATACATTGAGCAGGAAGCACTTTACACAAAGACAGACAGAGACACAGATAGGATGACAGGCGGACAGGCATTCCAGTACCGCAACATGATTGTTTTTCAAATGGTGTATCGAAAAATATTAATTAATTCCTCGACATACATAATACAGTTTGTTAGTATTATGCATCATACAGACAGACAGACAGACAGACAAGCCAGTACTACAATACGAATGCTTTTTGAATGGGGTATTAAACAATATTCAAAATATCGTAACTATTTTGGCTAAATATATTAGAGCAATCGTTGCGATGGGTTGGCTTAAATTGTATGATTTGTCACATATATGACAATATATGTGTTTAGTTATTTTAAATATTGCGTGTCCAGGTTGAAGGCACGCATTTCTACCGTCATTTGTTTACAGTCCACATCATCTCCCCACCATTGATTATTTACCTATCCTAGGTAGTTATTTTACTATGAATAATACAAAATATACAAAACAAGGTAAATCACAATGCAATGTAACAAACCATCTGCACCGCCACAGTAATACAAACACTTACAGCTGACTTTGTCCTGACATTTCTTTGGGCCAGGATGCAATAATTTCTTGGCATACATAATACAGTGTATGTAAGAGTTATGCAAGAAACAGACAGACCAATGGACAAACAACACGACATATAGTCTCACCTACCACTGTAGTTTACTCTTCAGTGAGTGTGTGGGAGGGAGGAAGGGGAAAAAATAAGTCCTTTAGCCACGGGTAATATTTTCAACTCGCCTTGAGAGAGTCGTTTAGCTGGCGACATCGATCTCTAGCACAATTACACGACCGTAGACCAATTATCTTAAGAGGAGACGAGATGGACCGCTGCTTGGTTTACGAGGTTAAGATTTTGTGTATACTGTACTATTATTGGAGAGAGAGAGAGAGAGAGAGAGAGAGAGCTTGATGTCAATTGTCCATTTAGCCTAGAAGAATAAAATTGCAGATTGGAGAAATTTTATCCAGTAGGGCTCTGCTCTTCAATGGTATATATATATATATATATATATATGCAAGTAAATCACTGTAGGTGGTTATCAGCATATATATATATATATATAATCAACGACCTCACCAGCAAGGAATCGAACCCTCGACCTACTGGGTGTGACTAGGGAACGCTTACCGGCTAGGCCACAAGGACATTAAAAGCAGTTCTAGACTCTGTTATATTTCACACAAAGCCTGTTCATCGAGCTGATGGCGCCGTGAACCTCAATGGGAAACTGCCCGTGCCACTTAAGTGGTGTCAGTAGCATTTTACCGAATCCAGCTGGTATGAAACGCGAGGTACATATATATATATATATATATATATATATAAATATATATATATATATATATATATATATATATATATATATATATATATATATATATATATATGTGTGTGTGTATGTGTGTGTGTGTGTGTGTGTGTGAAAATATACAGCACACATCACTTTGCAAATATGATGAGGATTTTTTGGTCACCCTAAAAAAAAAGTCATACTAAAACACACGATGGCTCCCTGGCTCACAAAACTCGGCACAACTGTTCATAAAATCGCCAGGTCCGTAAAATATGAAGGAGGCAGGTCAAGCCAGTCCACTACAGCCATGTCTTAAGAGCAAATTATCTGTTGGGAACCAGCTCGATTCAAGACGCCTACCCACATTATAGCTCAGTGCTCCTACCCACACCATCCTCAATGCTTCTACCCACACCATCCTCATTGCTCCTACCCACACCATTTTCACTGCTTCTACCCACACAATCCTCACTGCTTCTACCCACACCATCCTCACTGCTGCTACCCACGCCATCATCACTACTTCTGGGAGGAATGGAGATTTGTGGTGGGTGGTAAACATGCTAAGTGGGTGGGCGGCTGGGTTGGTGGGTGGGTAGAGCAAAGGGCTGTGGTGGGTGATTAGTACACCAAGTGGGTGGGAGGCTGGGTGGGTAGGTAGAGCAAAGGGTTGTGTTGGGTGGTTAGCTTGGTAAGTGGGTGGGCGGGTGAGTGAAATTGGTTCGACGCAGGGAGCTAAGAGGTTGAACAGTAGGTGAGTTAATGAATGAATGGCTTAGGTGAGTGTAAGGGTGGGGAATGAGTGTACGGGTGGGGGATGAGTGTAAGGATAGGGAGTGAGTATAAGGGTGGGGAGTGAGTGTAAGGGTGGGGAGTGAGTGTAAGGGTGGGGAGTGAGTGTAAGGGTGGGGAGGGGTGAGTGTAAGGGTGGGGAGTGGTGTGTAAGGGTAGGGAGTGAGTGTAAGGGTGGGGAGTGAGTGTAAGGGTGGGGAGTGGTGTGTAAGGGCAGGGAGTGAGTGTAAGGGTGGGGAGTGAGTGTAAGGGTGGGGAGTGAGTGTAAGGGTGGGGAGTGAGTGTAAGGATGGGGGTGAGTGTATGGGTGGGGGGGGTGGGTGTAAGGGTTGGGGGTGAGTGTAAGGGTGGGGGTTGAGTGGAAGGGTGGGGGGTGAGTGTAAGGGTGGGGGTGAGTGGAAGGGTGGGGATGAAAGAGAGGGCAGGGGTGAGTGTAAGGGCAGGGGTGAGTGTAAGGGTGCGGGTGAGTGTAAGGGTGCGGGTGAGTGTAAGGGTACGGGGTGAGTGAATGGGTGAATAAGTCGAGGGATGGTGGATGAATGGTTGAGGTGAGCAAGAATGAAGGTGGGTGGGCTTGGTGGGCTATTAGGTTGTTTGGTGGCCATTTGAGTGCTTTGGTGGGCAGTTGGGTTATTTGGTGGGCAACTGGGTGGTCTGGCGGGTAATTGGGTGGTTGAGTGGGCGGGTGAATACGCGTAGGCGGTGGTCACAGCTGCCACCTTCTGACTTCGTCATTCGGCCTAAAAGTATTAACAGGAAGTTACCCCACTTCACCACTCTGGAGAGAAACACGTGTACGTGTGTGTGTGTGTGTGTGTGTGTGTGTGTTAAAGAGACAGGAAGGAGATGCCTCAAGCATCAGCGTGGGAGTTGAGAAACTATGAGAGTAATTATCCTCCCTGGCAAAAAAACGTTCCAGGTATTTGCTGGCAAGTTGGTAACGTTTGAGGCACTTAAAATAAGAGACTGAAGCGTTTTAGATATTTAAGTTTGACAGAAATATCTGCAATTAAATAATAGACACCTTTTTTTTTGTACGTATGTAAAAGACTGGGAAAGTTTGAGATAATTAAATTAGTAACAGAAACGTTTCTGACAGTAATATAAGGGACAGAGAAGTACTTAAGTAAAATATTAAAACGTTTGAAGCAACTAGTTACAGGTCTGGAACGTTTAAGGTATGTAAATGAGCAAATAAACGTTTGATTCATTCAGTGGAGGAAAGTCAGGAACGTTTGGGGGTATTTAGTAATAAAGAACATATAAGGTACTTGAAAAGGTGGGGGAGAAATATTTAAGGCATCCAGTGGCATGTGAGGAACGTTTTTTGGCGCCTAGATAAAAAATAACTAATGAATGAGGTGCTGAGGGACGTAAGGTTTCTGACACCGTGACGTCTAAATTACGAAATGTTAGGTTAAGTTAGGTTAGATTAGCCTAGCTTGAGTTATGCTAGGTTTAGATAATGTTAGTTTAACTTGAGTTAAGTTAGGCTGTGTTATGTTACGTCTAGATTAAGTTAGTTTCAAGTTCCTTTAGATTAGCATAGCATTGGGTTAGGTTAGGTTTAGGTAAGGCTAGATTAAGTAAAATTAGATCACTTTAGGTTTAGGTTAGGTTAGGTTTAGATTGTCAGGCCAGAGATATTTCCCAGAAAAAGTTTGACTCTTGGAGGTGTTTTGGTAAGAGGCACCAAATGTTTGATGCTTTTCAAACGAAACTCAGGAATGCTCGAGCTATTTATGTAAGAGAAAGTAAACGTTTGATGTGTTTAAAGTGGTAGACAAGACCTGTGTGTACGAGGGAGCTTGAAAGAGTGAAACAAATACAGTACTTGTGAGAGAAGGCGCGTCGGAGATATTTACATAGAGAAGAAAATAATGTTTCAGATATTTACAAGAGTTGGATATTACACTACGATTACACATGGATGGAGGGACACCAGTTACACACACACACACACACACACACACACACACACACACACACACACACACGTAAACACCTAGAAAAAGTGCAAAAGAGGGCATGCAAGATTATTCTCTCCCCTTCCTACTCCACATATCAAGAAGCGCTCAACACACTGACCCTTTCGACTCTCACTGACCATCACCACGACCTCATCTGCAAATTTGGTAAGAAGCTTCTACACCATCCCCGACACCGGCTCCTACTACCACCTGAGATCCCTTGTCCGAGAATTGCTGTTCGACACCACAACCGCATCCAGCCCATACGTGCACGAACTGATCGCTATAAGAACAGCCCAGTCCCAACCATTGTAAAAATTATCAATAACTTGTAATAAATCAGTGTATTCACTCCCAGTAAACACTGCTCCTTACACTGTCACTGTGTTGAAATGAACTGTAGTTTGAGCTTTTCCCCATCTAAGTTATTATATGTCTTATTTGTGTCACTTATGTTACTTGTATATTATTTGTAATTCGTAACCCATTCCCCAAATATGTAGCTGTATATTTTCAGCCTTCTGGCTGCCAAGCTCTTTCAATAAACCGTTAATTATTATTATTATTATTATTACACACACACACCGCGCTAGATGGATCACACTTACACTG
The DNA here is from genome assembly GCA_958450375.1 of Homarus gammarus. Classification (NCBI taxonomy): domain Eukaryota; kingdom Metazoa; phylum Arthropoda; class Malacostraca; order Decapoda; family Nephropidae; genus Homarus; species Homarus gammarus. The sequence goes on from CAUDMG010000291.1 coordinate 971,017, forward strand.
GTCCCTCCACACCCAACATCAAAATTCCAGCTCTCGTTAGTTTAGTTTAACAGAGCGAACCTTAAAAAATCGTCCCCGATTCTACGTCGGGAAACATTTCGACAGATTTGAATTCAGGAAAGAAAGAGAGAGAGAGAGAGAGAGAGAGAGAGAGAGAGAGAGAGGGGAAGGAAGGAAGGAAGGAAAAGACGTACTGAAGAGCGGTGCTTAACTCTGAATATTAAACCACAGAGAAAATGTTTTTTTATGTCGTCATCTTATTCAAACATTTTCATTTACACGTGATCCTCTTTCCTCGTTTACACTATCTTTCTTATATTTACACAGTCACGTTGTCTCTCAATAACACATGTGCTTGATTTATCATTTACACCAAGTTACCCTTAATATTTACACCATTCTCATCTATTTACACTGAATTCCCTCCTATCTATTTACAAATGTCACTTTCTATTTACCCCGTCGTCGCCTCTCTCACATTTATACAGGTTTCTATTTTACATTTACAACGTCACCATAAAAGTGAAGCGTTAAATCCGACTAAAAAAAAAATCATCCACTGTTTAGATATTGTAAACACTATGATCCATTATATAAATATTTCGTTCAGTTTTTCCTCCTCGTTTTTATTCTCTTGTTATTATTTTTTTTCCTCAGTTGTTATTTTTATTTCTGTTTATTCCAGTTTGTTTTTATTCTATTAGAGCCGAAATGTTCAAACAATATTCATTCTAATCGTTGCTGTTTTGTATTTTATTTATTATTATTATTATTATTAGTAGTAGTAGTAGTAGTAGTAGTAGTAGTAGTTATAAAATTTTTATTGTTGTCAGTTATATCATTGTAATATTATTATTATTATTATTATTATTATTATTATTATTATTATTATTATTATTATCCTCTTCACTCTTTGTCACGACAATACTCAGAGGGAAAAAATATTAATACTAATTAATTGGAAGAGTATTAATGACGAGACATAAATTATTCTTGGAGGAAAATATATAAATAAACCAACAGGAGAGAAAAAAGTGATGATGAAGGAGTCAGATGAAACAGTGATGATAAAGAAGAAATAAAACAAAAGGAAAATAATCCAAAAGACGAAACAAATCTTATGTAGTGAGATTAAGGAAACAGTAAAGACAAAGAGAGAAATGACAAGTGATAAAGAGGAATTAGAGAAGTAGACAAAAATAAAGAGAATACAGGGACAAGAGACTGAGAAAAGAAAAGAAGATAACAGATGCGAGAAAAGCAAATAATCGAAGGTAAATACGAATAGATGGTGATAAAAGGGACAAAACAAAAATGGAAAAACTAGTGAATACAACTGAGCAATTTTTTTAGCATTTAAATAAAGAAAATAAAGAAAAATAAATGTAGAGAAAACGAGACAAAATAATTGACGAAGTAAAATTATATTAATAAATATATATAAATAAATAAATAAATAAATAAATAAATGTTCAGAGAAAATGTGAAGCGAAAAAGTTGAATGACTTTGGAGGATATAAACTGGTACCTTAGTGGCAATCCCTTTCCAGGCGTGTCAAATGGCTCAACCACTCTGCGATATATTAGTCAAAACCCCGGGAAGATATTAATTCTCTCGCTGTACGTAAACAGCAGGTAAACAGACACACGAGGAACAGCGTTTCTGATTGGCTGATTCACGAGGGAACGAGATATAAGCCGAGGGTAAAAATAAACTTGGTGGGGGACGACGAATATTTTTTTTTAATCTAGTGAACAAAAGAAACACGAATATTTATAAAATGTTCTTAATTTTATTATTAGCAATGCTTCCCTCCCACGGCGGCTGAACGCGTAAAATTCGTTTAAACATTAAATAAACTTGCAATGGAAGTCTGTAACATAGAAAAAAAAGGTTTTTGCATTACAGTAGTTATTTTATTCTTTATCAAAGCAGTAAATGAAATGAAAAAAATATTGTGTGTATTTCCACTATTGGATACCTGTTATCTACAGTATCGACGTGACAACAGGGAAACAGTTTGTATTTACCCTTGATATCCAATTTCCATTTTCTGTGACGCTAAGGGGGATCGTCTCTCTGCTGATGAAAATCGACTGGTGTTCGCCAAATAACATATCAAAAGTGGCGTCCCCGTAGTGAAGGGGTCACTCCTTTTTTTTAGGGGATCACCTGAAGATTAGCCCCTCCCGGTATTATTAACCTAAGATGAACCACCTAACCTAATCTCCCCAGCTAGCGTTAGGATATTTAATATTAAGAAGAAATTAAGCTGGGGTGTCTCATCGTCAGGTAGTCCCCCAAAAACTGCATTGTTAAATAAATCAACTACTATTGACCAGAAACTCACTACTAGAGTATAAATAACGAGAGACCACGCTGACAAGTAAATACAGAAACTTCCTCTAACATAAAAGTTAAGGTATTTCTGCTAACAAGTATACGGTGTGGAGCCAAACTATTTACTCTCTGCAGATCGTCTCATCAAAATGCATTAACACAGAAAATTTCATGAGGATTGGTTAATGGTTAAAGAGATGTGGTCCGAATACACTTTGCGAAGATGATGAGGATGGCAACGGAGATGATGATGACGTAGAAGAAAATGTAGAAGAGGATAATAGTAGAAGGTTACTAGAAAGAAGAAGATGTAGAAGAGAAGAAGACGTCGAAGAACAGAGAAGATGATAAAGAAGAAAGAAACGAATAATAAAAAGAGACGAATGCAAAAAAAGATGAATATATGAAGTAGAATGAGGAAATCTTGAACAGTATTCAAGAAACACCAATGACCAACACTTGCCATGCCCCTTCCCGTTCCCACCCCACACACACCTGAGCGACATGTGACTTTCGTGACTCTGATGAGGTAGCATGCAAAGGTCAAATCAAAACATACACACAGCTGGTACCTCCATTGACGTGTGACCAGTGTGAGTCTATCGGTAGTTGCTTGGCAGCTTCTACAAAGTCTTCAGCATTCAGTGTGACAGCAGACAAGCCAGAAACAAAGCGTCATGTGATACCGTGCGGGGCATAAGGAATCAACTTAAATTCCAGCAGCACTATCTACTTCTATTATGATATAAGATCCTATCAGAGGCTCAAAGTTGGCACGATATTGTTCTTGGAACGTGTGTGTGTGTGTTTACATGTGAAAAGGCTTGTGTGCTAATATTAATTTACGTTGGGGTTATATATATATATATATATATATATATGTATATATAATCAACACCTCAACCCGCCAGGATTCGAACCCACAGCCCACGAGCCCATGACTGTGACCGGGGAACGCTAACCGCTGGACCACCAGGATACTAAAAGTAATCCTAGACTCTGTTATATTTCACACAAAGCCTGTTCAACGAGCTTATGGCGCCGTGAACCTCTAATGGGGACTACCCGTATCACGTAGGTGGTCGGAGTAACGTTTTACCAAATCCGGCTTCGAAACACGAGGATCCATATATATTTCATTAGCCCAATAAACACGCGGACTTCTACATACAATCAACACCTCATCCAGCCAGGATTCGAACCCACGGCCCACGACTGGATTTCTGACACGCTACATATCAAAATGTCAAAGTTGCATGACGCTGAATTTTAGGACCATAGACACAGTATAGACGTTTAATATACTCCTTCTCTAATACAGAATACAAACACATGACGCTTCAACAAACCTGTCAACTCCGAGCATGGTAACCATCGCGTGTTTCGCCTTTCTACAAAGCAACAACACTGGGCAAAATCGGAGGAGAAATGGGAGGGGGAAGCGAAGAAGGAGGAGGAGGAGGGCCTATGACAGCATGCAGGGGCCTGGGATGCAGCAGCCCCACCTGACGCACAACACACGCCACACCACGACAAAGCCTCCTGATTTTCCACACCCGCGTAAAGGTGTTCCCCATGTTTTCTATACCAAGGCTACCCGTCAACGTGTGTTCGTGTGGTTTAGCTTGTTCTTGCACCCCAAGAAACCCTCTCAGGCCCGGCGGTGGCATGCAATGGCACGATAAAATACGGCACTTTTATGAGTTTGATCTAAGTGGCTTGTCGACTGTCAAGAAGGAAGTGATTTTTTTTTTGGTTTGGTTGTTAAGTTGCGACTGTTGTTTCTGACATAAAGACGCTATGTATATACTTATTCACTATTCCTATGTAATCATTCATTCATTACATCCATGGATTCATATATGCAATATTAATATTTATTAATTTATTCATTTCTATGTTTTAATTTATTCATTATGTCTAGGTAACAATTTATTGATTATTTCATCTATTAATTTATTCATTATTTTTATCTGTTGATTTATTCAGTAGTAATATTTTTTCTTTTAAAATTAGTTACTTTTTTATTCATTGACGTCATTTTTGTGTATAGTGTTCAGTCAATCAGTCACACACATTCTCACATCTTCAGTAATGAGGAAAATATATTTATACGGACCTCTAAAACTCGAGCCCAGACGCTAACTACACCAAGTCATGCCACTGAGGTGTTTGTGTCGGCATTGTAGTAATTTTTATCCTATTGTGTGGTACAGAAATATACCTCCATTTAGACAACTTCTCGTTATTGGTAGTATTGTAAGTGTGTTGTTTTTCTCCGACAGTGACAGAGTCGGTTAATGAGTTGCTGCTAATGATAAAAAGTTAGTTAAGAGGACCGTGTTAACTAGATTTGGGGGGTTTCAGCAGCCGATAATAAGAGATTTAAATTCTTCTCCGTCAGTGAGTGAGTGAGTGATGAAGTAACTCCTAAAACAACTGGCTAAAGCTTAATAGTTGAAGGTGTTGCAGTGAGCTATATCTTATCACACACTGGGAGATGCTTCAGCTTAGAACGATAAACTTTCTTAAATGAGACAACCCGAATGTTTTTCGGGACTGCACACACTCTCTTTACGTCTCCAAGATGTAGTGTTATGCCTTGTTTTTTACCCTGTGTGTGTGTGTGTGTGTGTGTGTGTGTGTGTGTGGAGGGCTGCACTTAATTACAAACACAGAGACCGTATAAGAATCAACACAAAAACAATAATAAAAACAAACACACAATCCTTCCCAGACATCATAAAACGGAGGTAATCCACAAACTAAACAAACAGACTTCCGCGTCCATTAATTTGGTCAACTACAATATTTCATCGCAAATTACAAATCGTATATCACTCATGACACTACAAACATGAAATGCCACGAATAAAGCGATTGTTTTTCTGTTCGACCACTTGGGATGAGAGGGGAGGGGGAGAGGAGGGGGGAATAAAGAGGGGGGAATAAGGAGGGGAAGGGGAAGGAGAAGAGGAGGGGAAGGGGAATAGGAGGAAAAAAAGAGAAGTGGTAAAGGTGGGGGAACAGGAAGGGGAGGGGAGGGGGGGAATAGGAGGGGAGAGAAGAGAGAGGAAGAAGAGCAATGGCAATTAGGGAGGAGGAGAAAGAAGCGAAATGGAGGTAAGGCAGGAGTAAAAAAAGGTAAAGATTGGCTGGAGATGGTGGAGGCAGGAATGAGGAAGAGGAGGGATACAAGGGTGAGTTGAGGCAGAAGGAGTCGAGGTGAGGGGAGATGGAGAAGGAGGGACGAAGAGGGTATAGCGGGAGGGGAAGTGAGTGCAGGTGAGAACGAGGAGGCGAGGTTAAAAAGAAGTGGAGGAGGTGTAAGGCGACGTGGGAAAAGCTGGTGTTAGAGAGAGAGAGAGAGAGAGAGAGAGAGAGAGAGAGAGAGAGAGAGAGAGAGAGAGAGAGAGGGGGAGGTTATGTGGTGGTGAAGATGGTAAAGAAAAAGGAGAGGAGAGATTAGGTGGCCGGAGATGGTGTGGAGGGTGAGAGGGGGAAGTGGGATAATGAGGGAGTTGGCTGAAGGAAATGTGAAGAAGTTGGGAGGGAGGGATGAGGAGATATTTCTCACCTAGCAACAGTATCTTACACACAGGGACGTGATATTACTAAACAGAATAGCACTCTTACCATCACCCCTCAACTTCCATAAAGACGACCATCGTGAATTTCTTGAGACTATTATCATTCATAAAGTCATTACCACAAGCACACACAACACTTTTATATCTTAGTTATCCAGTGTCAACAATAATGATGGATATTGTACAGTAAGTCCATCTCGGCTGAAGCAACTTTTGGTCACCCGTTTTACCAAGACGAACAATATGGGAGTAGGGTGTGTCATACGGAGGCGATTTTTTTTTTTTGAGTTTGAAAAATTGGCCCATGGTATTAATGATGTAGTTCTATGTGCAGAATCATGTGATATCTTCAGATTTGAAAAGTTTTCATTTTTGGCTAGGTAAATTTTAACTTGAAATCTTATGAAAATTCAGTATTCCCACCCTTTTACCAACACCACTAAATAGCTTATTTAAAGTAAAGTAAATGTATCAGGTTAATTTATTAGGATGAAAATGATCCAGAATAGTGAAACGAATGATCTTGACACATTTATTAAATTTAATATTCCTTTAGAAAACAAAATCATCAAATACAAAAACCGGTTTTACTACTACGACCCGGTGTTGCTGCACACCATAGAGAACATGTCTTTCTTGCTTCTGTTTCTACTCATCACCTCCCTGCTGACCACCTGAGCTCGGATGTAGCCTTCCCTCCTCTCCTGGCTGTACACGTGACTGCTGGCCTCGCTCACTTGCTGTACACAACGCTCTATACTCTGGGTGTGCGAGGGCCAGGCAGGGACATGCATGGGTTTGTCCAGGAAAGCTCTGACTTGAACATTGGTGAGGCTGCAGGTAAGAGGGGGCTCACTGCCAGCCTGGATGTTATCCAGATCTATGAGATCAGTGAGGGTCTTGGCACCTAGATTGACTTCAGGAGTCTTCCTGACCCTGAAGGAATCGTCACCAACTGATTCGTCATGCCCAGATCCTCTCATAAGTCTCATATCCAAGATCTTTTTGACTGCCACTCTTCTCTCCTCCATCCTTACTGCAGAGCATTGTCTGCAGAACTGCCTCGGGATGAGCATACCAGGAAGATCTCCTCACAGTCTGCTCCACAATCTGAACAACCTTCCTTGGCTGACTCCTCAGGAGCTCAAGCTGGAAGAGAACATGCCTCGGACCTTCGGAGAACGATGACTTGACCTTGGTGTTGAACCAATTTGGCAAGTAGACACTCACGATGAATTGGACAATAAGTCTCAGGTTGTGAAGCTGGTTCCCTTTCAGTTTATGATGAGCGACCCAAATTCTGCAGAACCTGAGAGCCGTTGTGAGCCACCTAGAATGTGAGACTGGACCTATCTGCAGGTAAGCAAGTCTATCAGGCATGACCCCAGTTTTGATGGCACTGCAAATCATGTAACCATAGTACTGGTCAGTACTCAGGTCGTCAATGACAGTATGTGCAAGCTCAACGAGTGGAGGGCCAACTGTGATTTTTCAAAGCTCGGATTTATTTCTAACTCAGTGGCAGAGTCCAGCATCTTGCCAAGAGGACCAGACCATCTGTTGTTTGAAAGAGTCTTGCCATCCAGCTCCTGGATCAGATGTCTGAGTGGCAACTCGTTGGTGTGGAGGTCACAAACAATCCAGACCAGCTTCCTCCCAATCTTCCGCTCTATCCACTGTATGACCCCCCCCCTTGCCACCCTGTGTTCGTGTTGGTGCTGTCCCCTCCAATGGCCTGCAGGGTCTGGTCTAAGTTCCTCTCTCTGAGCCAGTTCACAATGTTATCTGCCACTATCTCAGCTGGTTTCCTGATGTCATCTTTCTCTGGAGTGAAATGCCACAAATACTTCCCTCCTGGTTCACTGCAGCAGGAGTAGTGTTCCTCCTTCACCATGGCAGGGAACAACTTGTCAGAATCTCCAACTTTCATGAACACTTTAGTGTCATCCCTTCTCCCATCAAAGAACAAACAATTGATTCCATTTTCTCTTATCCCCTTATCAAACTCCTCTTCTAGGTTACTGACAGGTTTCTCCTGAGCTCTCCTTACTTTGTTATGATCTATCACCAGGTGAACATCATCAGGTGTTATCAAACCACCGTCAATCCAGGCAGCTGTTGCTATCTCTGCAGTTTCTCTGAGACCAGTGTGGTGTCGCATGCTGGCCAGAGCTATGCTCGGGATATCTTTCCTATTTCGAATCTTATGCCTGGAAGGTTTGGGATCATTATTTTCTGGGTTAGGGACAAAGTCACCATTCTCCTGGTCAGCACTCGGATCAGCCATGGGGAAGTCATTAAACTCTAAATCAGCTTGACTCCAATCATCGGCCTTTTTTACCTCACCCTGGGCCTTCTCAAGTCTCTTTTCCTCGGCAACTCTTCTCCTCTTCTGTCTCTCTGTGGCAGCCTCCTGTCTCTTGGACTCCGGAATATCTTGGCTAGAAATCATGAGAGCCCCTATACTGCCAGTCTTCTCTCTCTGTGCTTTGACAAATGCCAGTTCGATCACAGGAATCTTCAGTTCACGCTTGTAAATACAGGAGATGTGGGCCTCGGATTTACAGTCACGATCGCATCCAAACTCAGGACAGAGAACAATTGGGCACTTGCAAGTAATTATGTCAAATAACTGGTCCAGTTGCTTGGCAAAGCTGTCCTTAACTGCAAGTTTTCCTCTCCCAAGAGAGATATCTCTTGCCTTTTCCCAACTGGCTAGCAGTCTCTCACTAATCTTCTTCTGACTTGTTATGACTGGAGGCTTGAACTGAGCGTTAGCCAGAGTGTACTGTGCCAAGACAGCTTTGGTCATATCACTGCCAATGTCTTTGTTTGTGTAAGTTCTTTGGTTCTTTTCACTGATTTGCCTGATTAAAACACCGTATCTCAAAGCATCTCTCAATGTAGGCAACTCCGACTTCAGGAGCTCTCTCCCAGACCCAAGATAGTGACTGAGATGGCTGGATTTTTGGTTCCTCGTCCTGACACAAGCAGCCATCGCAAATATTATCAACTTATAAATGCATCAGAATCTGAAACAGAAAAAAATATTGTTAGTTGGGTTGTTAAAGAATGAAGTCAGAAAGCAATGTTCACTATTTAATTGTAATGCACTAATGCAGCTGTACGTTAGATTTTCGATAAATTTCACGCTAAAATTTAACAAGCAAGAGGTTGCAAAATATTGAAACTGAAATTATTTTCTGTTTATATTCACTAAAATCTACCAAGAAAGTGATGGGCCATTAGTTTTAGCTGATCTTCCCTCCTATGACACACCCTAATATGGGAGTAACAGTCTTTTTTTTTCAGGGAAATAAATGAAGTTAATCAGGTATTATCAGACAGAACTGTTGGTATTTATAAACAAACAATAAGTTAAACCGGATTTAATAAAATCCAAACAAGCTGAATAAGAATATTTTTCTATTTCTGTGATCCGCTTTTGAACGGCGGAATTAGTTTACTTTTTTCCACAAGTTCTATTCTAGAGCGACGCGAAAATTTTATTACAATTTACGTACACATCCCAAGAATTACACTTTTAAATGTAAAAAGAGCTTTGTTTTTCCTGTGCTCTGGTTTTAAACGCGAGAATTATCATCTTCTTCGCATGGAAACTGCGTGAAAAGCTGGTAATGAATGCACATACACAGTCCAAGCATTACCGGCATTCATAAGTGCGAATATATATATAAATATATATATATATATATATATATATATATATATATATATATATATATATATATATATATATATATATATATTATATATATATATACCAGGCTTTACCCAATACAGACAATTTGTAGCGTTCTGAATATTTATAGGTTAATGGATCGATGGTAGAGTCTGAGTTGAGAGGACCGGTAGGACGCCTGAGTGTGTTGAGGTTACCTCCTAGCCACACACCTTGGGTCATTGACCACACACACCAGTGATTAGTGGCCACAAGCACATGGAATCAGTGGCCACACACACCAAGGATTAGTGGCCACACATCCCAGGGATCAGTGGCGCCACACACACACACACACACACACACACACACACACACACACACACACACACACACACACACCAGGGATCAGTATCCACACTTACCAAGGATCAGTGGCCACACACACACACCATGGATCAGTGGCCACACATACCAGGGATCGGCGGCCACACACCAGGGATCAGTGGCCACACACACCAAGGATCAGTGGCCTCACACACCAAGGATCAGTTGCCACACACACCTGGAATCAGTGGTCACACTCATCACACACAGTGATCACACACCATGAATCTGTGGCTACACCTGTTACAGTACCCTCACCTTAACACGACGGCACCAGAATGCTTGGTCAAGAGGTGTTGATTATTCATGGTGTCAAAATATTCTGCAATATGACCGGGTGAGAGGCACTATACCTGACCGCTTTCACTTCTCTAACTACACATTCACAACTGGATTGAGTCGGGATGCTTCAGGCACGAACAAAGCGAGTACTGCATCCACTCTCCCCCCGTATCCCGCACTACAACACTCGGGTACATCCCTCACTACAACACTCGGGTACATCCCGCACTACAACACTCGGGTACATCCCTCACTACACCACTCGGGTACATCCCTCACTACACCACTTGGGTACATCCCTCACTACACCACTCGGGTACATCCCTCACTAAAACACTCGGGTACATCCCTCACTACAACACTCGGGTACATCCCTCACTACACCACTCGGGTACATCCCTCACTAAAACACTCGGGTATATCCCTCACTACACCACTCGGGTACATCCCTCACTAAAACACTCGGGTACATCCCTCACTAAAACACTCGGGTACATCCCTCACTACACCACTCGGGTACATCCCTCACTACACCACTCGGGTACATCCCTCACTACACCACTCAGGTACATCCCTCACTACACCACTCGGGTACATCCCTCACTACAACACTCGGGTACATCCCTCACTACACCACTCGGGTACATCCCTCACTACACCACTCGGGTACATCCCTCACTACACCACTCGGGTACATCCCTCACTAAAACACTCGGGTACATCCCTCACTACACCACTCGGGTACATCCCTCACTACACCACTTGGGTACATCCCTCACTACACCACTCGGGTACATCCCTCACTAAAACACTCGGGTACATCCCGCACTACAACACTCGAGTACATCCCTCACTACACCACTCGGGTACATCCCTCACTACACCACTTGGGTACATCCCTCACTACACCACTCGGGTACATCCCTCACTAAAACACTCGGGTACATCCCTCACTACACCACTTGGGTACATCCCTCACTACACCACTTGGGTACATCCCTCACTACACCACTCGGGTACATCCCTCACTACACCACTCGGGTACATCCCTCACTACAACACTCGGGTACATCCCTCACTACAACACTCGGGTACATCTCTCACTACACCACTCGGGTAAGCCCCTCGGCTACACTTTAACAGACGCTGTACCCTTGGTAGAACCCTAAAAGAGAGAAACTGACTAAAACACACACACACACACACACACACACACACACACACACACACACACACACACTCTAAACATCGTATTCAGACAGTGTGTGTGTGTGTGTGTGTGGACTGGGAAGAAATTAAGGAAGAATGTCAGTTCGTTTCCCAGAGCCGCTGCCAACACTCAGGTAATTAGCGAAGTTGGCATTTCTTTTTTACCTCCTTCTGTCCAAGAGTAGACAGGGGAGAGAGAGAGAGAGAGAGAGAGAGAGAGAGAGAGAGAGAGAGAGAGAGAGAGAGAGAGAGAGAGAGAGAGAGAGAGAGAGAGAGAGAGAGAGCCGATGTTGAATCTCTTCATTTATGTCCGCCGCGGTGGACAGGTGTGTGAGCCGAGGTACTGGACGTTGTTAACAATGGAGAGGGTAGTCTCGATAACCAGGAGTGATGGTAGAGGCGTGGCTGAGCCAGGGGCGCGGGCTAGATCCGACTCTGTTTTTGAGTATGTTTAACTTCAAGACCAAAATGTACAGTATCTCAAAAAATGTAGCTGCCAGGATGGGTCTGATGACTTCCGAAACGCTACATGCAACTCGTGATGTCCCGGGAGGATTGCTATGCGTGGCTCTGTGGCTTACTGATCCTACTACATTTGGTAACCGAACATCATATTAATTACGCCGAAATAGATACACATTGCATTACTCATGTTAAACTATATACCGAAGTAAATGCATGTCCCAATATTTATCATCCGTGGTGTCATACACAGTGTGTGTGGACAGATAATTTTTTGAGATACTGTGCAGTCAGTTCCATTCACTAGTACGTTTACAGGGGCTCTTCAGGTTTTGTGCAGTGTGGCAACATTGTTTGTTTATATTCGACAGAAAGAAACTCCCAGCAGTAAACATACTATGGAATCAAAGTAAAACAATATTAAAACAAATATCTCAATATAATGATTTGTGGAATATTTATATGTTTAATAAGAAATACACTGATTAGAATGTTATTAGCTCGTTTATTTTGTCTTGGACGGTGGTACAGCGAGGTGAAATGACGTAGGGAGGATATGGGGTGGGGAGGGGGGCAGGTGCCCCTCTACCTACACTCATGATATCAGTGAACGATGAACTATAACATTCAACTGAAGCTTAAATTTATATCTATTGTTTTCTTAATACATTATTCATGTGTACCATGAGTGCAGCAAGCGCACACACACAATCACACACACACACACGAGGATGGCCGGCCAATGGACCACCTAAGTGTGAATTTGTTTAAGGTATAGAAGCTGTCGCCAACACAACAACCACACCCTAAGTTAAAGAGCTGCATGACCCAGTGTCAAGGAATAGTCCAAGAAGACCGGACAACTCGCCAACTGCATGGGCTAACCATTACCCCGGAATACGACCCGCAAATCGATTAACATCCAGGTTCCCGATTACTGCTAGGTAGACCGAGGCAAATGACGTAAAGAAACACACACACACACACACACACAGAAGGCAGACGCTGGGTGACAGTCGAGGCCCGTCACCTCTATTCCAGAAGAACTTGTGCTGCTGATTGTTGACTGATAGGTATATTAGTGTGTCAGTGTTTGTTTTTTCTCCACACCTGAGGAACGACAGTTTAGACGAGGGACGTAAGTGCATGTGCAGACAGACAAGCAAAGAGAGAGAGAGAGAGAGAGAGAGAGAGAGAGGGAGAGAGAGAGAGACTGTGTGTAATAATAATAAATAATAATAATTAACGGTTTATTGAAAGAGCTTGGCAGCCAGAAGGCTGAAAATATACAGTTAAATAATTGGGAAATGGGTTTCGATTTACAAATAATATACAAATAACATAAGTGATACAAATAAGATATATAATAACCAGATGGGGAAAAGCTCAAACTACAGTTCATTTCAACATAGTGACAGTGCAAGAAGTAGTATTCACTGGGAGTGAATACACTGGTTTATTACAAGTTATTGATAATTTTTACAATGGTTGGGACTGGGCTGTTCTTATAGCGATCAGCTCGTGCACGTATGGGCTGGATGCGGTTGTGGTGTCGAACAGCAATTCTCGGGCTAGGGATCTCAGGTGGTAGTAGGAGCCGGTGTCGAGGATGGTGCAGAAGCGTCTTACCAAATTTGCAGATGAGGTCGTGGTGATGGTCAGTGAGAGTCGAAAGGGTCAGTGTGTTGAGCGCTTCTTGATATGTGGAGTAGGAAGGGGAGAGAATAATCTTGCATGCCCTCTTTTGCACTTTTTCTAGGTGTTTACGTTGTGTGGCATTTAGGGAGGAAGACCAGGTAGGGGAGGCATAGGTGAGCTTGGGAAATATGAATGTTGAGTAAACACTGAGCAGCTCGGGTGCAGGAACTCCGAGGGACTTGAGTCGGCGGAGGAGGTGAAGACGGAAACTGGAGGATTTGACAACTTCACTGACGTGTGGTTTCCAATTTAGTTTGTTGTCTATGGTGACGCCGAGGAGCTTAGTGGAATCTACAACCTGGAGTGTATTCGGACCTTAAGTAATGGAAGGGGGTGGGACAATGTCGGAGGAGAGGTTGATGTGCATAACCATGGTCTTGGTATGGTTGATGGTGACGTGGTTGTTGGTGTGTGTGTGTGTGTGTGTACATCGGATCAGATGTGCATCTCAAGCCTTTGGCAGACTCCGAAACCGTGTCTTCAGCTGTAGGGAGAATAAATTAACTTCAAAGTTACACCTATATCGAGCAATGGTTCTCCCCACCCTGCTATATGGCAGCGAGACATGGGTCACATATAGGGGGCAACTCAAGGCACTTAAAAACTTTCACCAACGTAGTCTACGTTCCATCCTCCGAGTTCGCTGAGAAGACAAGAGAACAAATGCCAGCATCCTTGCTGACACCAGCTATAGGAGCATCGAGGCTACCATTATCCATAAACAACTGAGTTGGACTGGCCATGTTACCCGCATGGACGACAGTAGACAGCCAAAGCAGCTACTTTATAGTGACTTAGCAAATAGTAAACGTAATGCCGGCGGGCAATTGAAAAGGTATAAGGATAGTCTTAAGACAAACCTGAAAAAGTACCAAATCGACCCCCTCACCTGGGAGACAATTACTCTACACCGTGACGCTTGGAGGAGCACCACCACACAAGAAGGTGTCAATACTTTCGAATTAGCCCGACTGCAAACCGAGGCAGACAAGCGCCAACGCTGGAAAGACGCTACCACCACCCCTCTCGCACTCGATGTAGCCCTCCACGTGTGTGACATCTATGAATATCTCTGCTGGTCCCGTATCGGCCTCTTTAGTCACCTCAAAACTCACCAATGAAGGTGACATCCATAATAACTCATATCATTGTATCATAGCTGGATGATCGTCATACTCGATTTCGAGTGACAGCAAAGTAGTAAGTAGTAGTACTAAAGAGCTGAAATTATCTACAAAGTTACACGTGTATCGAGCAGTGGTCCTCCCCACCCTGCTATATTGCAGCGAGACATGGGTCACATACAGGAGGTACCTCAAGGCACTTGAAAAAAAATCACCAACGTAGTCACCTAACGAATAGTAAACGCAACGCTGGTGGGCAACTGAAAAGGTTTAATGATAGTCTTAAGATAAACCTGAAAAAGTGCCAAATCTACGCCCTGACCTAGGAGACAGTTTCTCCACACCGCAACGCGTGGAGGAGCACCACACAAGATGTCAATACTTTTGAGTTAGCCCGACTGCAAACCGTGGCAGACAAGCGCCAATGCCGGAAACCCCGGAAACCAATGGTCATTTTTTTTCTATTTGCACCAAAGTTCATCAAGTGCACCTGGTCATTTGTATAGCAAACCTGCCAAGTCTGGTGTAAATCCATAAATTCGTTCTCGAGTTATTCTAGGGACATAAAAACAAAAACAGACAGACGAGACCGAAAAACATACTCATCCCGCAGGCGTGGGCACAGGGTAAATGGGTAAACTTTATGAACAAATACAAATATACATGAGAACCGACTGGAGCAGCCACTTCCCCTATCGTGGGTGGGGGGGTAATTAAGCCACATACTTCCTCCCCCACCATCAGTGTTCCTTGAACTTGTTGTAAAGTTAACAGGATAACTAGCTAACAGTTTAGGCTTTCTCAGCTGTAAACAATGTGAGAACTTGGCGGGACTGCTGGGAGGCTTAATTTGGTACACTCTTGGTACCGGCAGTTTTAATGAGGGTTTTTATACCACAGCAAGATAATGGTGTGTGTGTGTGTGTGTGTGTGTGTGTGTAACCAGATACACCACTGCATTAAATAACCAATTCAATATTTTGAGTAAACAGCGACGTGAATAACTTTGCACACATAAATATGATTCACATTACAGAGCTTTTAGCTAAAAACTCCAATAAAAAACATTATTTTCTTGGAAACATCATACACCACATGAGCTCAATTTACCATTTACTTTTCAACTCGTATGATCAATAAGTAAATAAAGAAATTAACTAATCCCTTAATAGATAAATCTAATATACATGCATGTTTTAACAATACTTGACCATAAACAATGCATCCATCAATCAAGTCAGGAGAGATAGATATTTACGCTGACTAAACAACCTGTGAAAAAAATTAATCTAGGAACGAGAGACATGGATACCAACTAATTGAACACTACACCAAAATATATCAGAATTGACACGTGTAATTAAGTAAAATGACAGCGTAATTAAGAAGGGAGCGTTTCAACACCAACAACCCAAGGCATTTACACACAACACAAATAATTACTGTAACGATTTATTTTATATAAGACGACAGGATATTACCAACAGCATAACACTCACAAAATACCTAGAGGTAAATACAATACAGGGAATATTTTTTGTGTGTGTAATTTCCGCTACACTGTGTCTTCTGAAGCAGTGTGTCAAAGTCTCTTCCTCCTCCTCAGGTGAGATAGTGAGGTAATGGAAAGTGAGAGATAGACGAAGAGAGTATGTATAATATAATCAACGCGTTGGGTGGTAATATATAGTTAATAAGCACACACACACACACACACACACACACACACACACACACACACACACACACACACACACACACACAGGGGAAGAAGAGGTTATTAAATGCTTTAAAATTCCTTCATATCTCCTGCAATATTTTACGGTGACTGAAAACCTCCAACGGATTTTAGGTTGTGGGGATAATTCTTGGGCGATTTTTGGGTCAATATATAACATTTTTGTGTTGGTGATAAGTCTTGGTGATGTTTGGTGTTGGTGATAAGACCTTGGTGATGTTTGGTGTTGGTGATAAGACCTTGGTGATGTTTGGTGTTGGTGATAAGACCTTGGTGATGTTTGGTGTTGGTGATAAGACCTTGGTGATGTTTGGTGTTGGTGATAAGTCTTGGTGATGTTTGGTGTTGGTGATAAGACCTTGGTGATGTTTGGTGTTGGTGATAAGACCTTGGTGATGTTTGGTGTTGGTGATAAGACCTTGGTGATGTTTGGTGTTGGTGATAATTCTTGGTGATGTTTGGTGTTGGTGATAAGACCTTGGTGATGTTTGGTGTTGGTGATAAGTCTTGGTGATGTTTGGTGTTGGTGATAAGTCTTGGTGATGTTTGGTGTTGGTGATAAGACCTTGGTGATGTTTGGTGTTGGTGATAAGACCTTGGTGATGTTTGGTGTTGGTGATAAGTCTTGGTGATGTTTGGTGTTGGTGATAAGACCTTGGTGATGTTTGGTGTTGGTGATAAGTCTTGGTGATGTTTGGTGTTGGTGATAAGTCTTGGTGATGTTTGGTGTTGGTGATAAGACCTTGGTGATGTTTGGTGTTGGTGATAAGTCTTGGTGATGTTTGGTGTTGGTGATAAGTCTTGGTGATGTTTGGTGTTGGTGATAAATCTTTTTGATGTTTGGTGTTGGTGACGATAATGACGAAAAATAGCAAATGTGGACGATATTCACAGACGATATTTAGGGAAGATTTCAAGTTTTGACGACAATTTGTGGCGGATACAAGTTTTGGCGATATCTTGTGTGGCTAAACATTTGCGATATCTAGTCAATATAGAAGACAGAAGAGGAGGAGGAGGTGTCGATTCATTCAAGCCTTTAAAATATTCACAATATTTTTGACTGATTAACTTTCACAATACAAAAAGAAATTCACAATACACACGTGAATAACACAATGAATAAATCCCAAAGACAAGCTTAAATTTTAGACTATATATCAAGCTGGATGAAGCTGGCTTAAAACACAGTCGAAAGCTTGGTGGTCCTGCGTACACCCACCCTTATAAGTTATATATTTATACTGTATAAGAGCAACTATGACATATATATATATATATATATATATATATATATATATATATATATATATATATATATATATATATATATATATATATATATATATATATTTATATATATACGAATAAACTTTATAATAAATTTTGGCTGCACATTTCCGGGGTTGGCGATACATCATGAGGATATATTGTATTGCGTGTATGTATAACAGTGAACGAGGAAGTAAACACATTAATATTCCTCAGTGGTAATGACTGCATTTACCTGGTCGCTCTAATTACTCTGGGAGGGGTGAGGGGTAGGGCTGGGAGAGGAGAAGAGGAACAGATAGTCTAAGGGAGGAGAACAGGGGGAGGAAGGATGGGAGGGAAGATGAGAGATAGAAGGGCTGAGATGGGAGGGATGGGAATGGCTGGGAAGGGAAGGATAGGAGGGCTGGGAGGGGAGGGATGGGAATGGCTGGGAAGGGAAGGATAGGAGGGCTGGGAGGGGAGGGATAGGAGGGCTGGGAGGGGAGGGCTAGGAGGAGAGGAACAGGAGGACAGCAAGGGAAGGGAAAGGGTAGAGTATGAGAGGAATGAGAGGGGAGGGAAGTAAGGGGAGCTCTTCACCAAGGCGTGTATTACCATGGCAAAGGTTGTGAGCATGATATATGACCTGGTAATTGTGTCGTTGTGTTAGACTTAACTCCTCTGAGTACACACACACACACACACACACAGTACAACTCCTCTACACACATGACAACACTCAGAACCCCCACACAAACCACAACACTCAGAACAGCCCTCTTACACACACCACACCACTCAGAACAACCCCCCCCACACACCACAAAACTAAGACCAACCCCCCCACATACCACAACACTCAGACCAACCCCCCACATACCACAACTCTCAGACCAACCCCCCACATACCACAACACTCAGACCAACCCCCCACATACCACAACACTCAGACCAACCCCCTACACACCACAACTCTCAGACCAACCCTCCTACATACAATATTCAGAACAATCAACCACAATATTTACAACCCCATCTAAAACTTCCTTTGAATGCCGTTATAGTATTTCCTGATTCCCTCGTTCATATGTTTCCAGGAAAGCGATATATCCTGCCCAGTATGTGGAGCTACCAATCTCACCTAGTAAATTGGCTACGCCGAGAACAACAGACAATCAACTACAACAACATCTACAACAACAACTACAACCAATTAACTACAACAACTATACAACCAATTAACTATAACAACTACAACCAATTAACTACAACAACTACAACCAATTAATTACAACAACTACAACCAATTAACTACAACAACTACAACCAATTAACTATAGCTACAACCAATTAATTACAACAACTACAACCAATTAACTACAACAACTACAACCAATTAACTACAACAACTACAACCAATTAACTATAGCTACAACCAATTAATTACAACAACTACAACCAATTAACTACAACAACTACAACCAATTAACTATAGCTACAACCAATTAATTACAACAACTACAACCAATTAACTACAACAACTACAACCAATTAACTACAACAACTACAACCAATTAACTATAACAACTACAACCAATTAACTACAACAACTACAACCAATTAACTACAACAACTACAACCAATTAACTATAACAACTACAACCAATTAACTATAACTAAAATCAATTAACTACAACTAAAACCAATTAACTACAACAATTACAATCAATTAATTACAACAACTACAACCAATTAACTACAACAACTACAACAAATGAACTACAACAACTACAACCAATTAACTATAACAACTACAACCAATTAACTACAACATCTACAACAAATTAACTACAACAACTACAACCAATTAACTATAACTAAAATCAATTAACTACAACTAAAACCAATTAACTACAACAATTACAATCAATTAATTACAACAACTACAACCAATTAACTACAACAACTACAACAAATGAACTACAACAACTACAACCAATTAACTATAACTACAATCAATTAACTACAACTAAAACCAATTAACTATAACAACTAGAACCAATTAACTATAACAACTAGAACCAATTAAATACCACAAAAATCAATTATCTATAACTACAACCAATTAACTACAATAACAACCAATTAATTACAACTAAAACCAATTAACTATAACAACTAGAACAATTAACTATAACAACTAGAACAATTAACTATAACAACTAGAACCAATTAACTATAACAACTAAAAGTAATTAACTACAACAACTACAACCACAACCAATTAACTACAATAACTACAATCAATTAACTGAAACAACTATAACCTATTAACTACAACTAAAGCCAATCAACTATAACAACTGTAACCAATCAATTACAACAACAACAACAACTACAGCAAATAAACTAAAACAACTACAACCAATGAACTACAACAACAACAACAACTACAGCAAATAAACTAAAACAACTACAACCAATGAACTACAACAACAACCATGAACAAAAACCAACCAATGAACTACAACAACAACCAACAATAAAAAACAACCACCACCAATCGACAACAACAAAAAAAACATTAACAAGTCTTCTAAACACTGTTACAGGAGAGCCGCCTTGTTTGTTGATAGTCACTCAATGGTCCAGAAATACTGTAGCCTTTTGAGAATTACACAACACAGAGTCGGACAAAAACTAACTTTACACCCTGGAGGACAATGTGAAGTGTGGCCGCGGGTTGGTTCATGTAGGGCTGTCACATGGAATTAGGGTGAAAAAAGGAAGAAGAGGTGGTGGTGGAGGAAGAGGAGAGAGGGATGGTGGGAAGGGGTGGAGGAAGGGGGGAAGGGGTGGAGGAAGGGGGGAGGGGATGGGAAGGGAAGGGGAGGAGTGGAGGGGGAGTGGGGAGGGAGGTGGAGGAAGGGAGGAGAGGGATGGGGGAGGTAATGAGAAAATGCGATTGGAGTCAGGGGTAGGAGAAAGGGGTGTAGGTGTAGATAAAAGAGGTGTGGAGGAAGGGGACGGATGGAGGAAGGGGAAAGGGTGGAGGAAGGGAGTGGTAGGAGGAAGAAGAGGAATGGAGGGGTAGTAAATGGGTATGGGTGGAGGAAAAGGTGGTGGTGGAGGAAGAGGTGAGGATGGAGGAAGAGGTGAGGATGGAGGAATGGGTGCAGGTGGAGGAGAGGGAGGGGTGGAGGAAGGAGAGGGGTGGAGGAAGGGGAGGAAGGGGAGGAAGTGGAGGAAAGGGAGGCAGTGGAGGAAAGGGAGGCAGTGGAGGAAGGGGAGATGGCGGAGGAAGGTGGGGGTGGAGAAGTTGGTGGAGGAAGGGGTGGGTGGGAGAAGGGGCTGGGTGGAAAAAGGAGAGAGGGTGGAAATAGGGTTTGAGGGTGGAGGAAAGGAAGTGGGTGGAGGAGGGGTAGAAGTGGAAGAAAGAGGTTGAAGGAGGGGGCGGGGGGGTAGAGCAGAGGAGGAGGAGGTCGTGGACGGAAGGGAAGGAGGCGTCATGCAGTAGAGGACAAATAGAAACCACAGTGCAGTCATCCGTTTTACTCCACGTCATTTTGGCTTTAAGCAACAAACAATCATCTCTTTACAATTTCTTCCATCGTAATAGTTCCATCCAACGCCATTCAGTCCCCACTTTATAGAAGGATTTTACCCACAAAAGACAAATTCCATATCAGTTTCTCTCTGTTTGACGTAACTGTGTTCACCTATGTTTTACAGGTACAAGTACATTATACGCTGTTATTCTTATATCTTCTCTGCCACCAAGACCACGAGAGCTTATGTCGTACCCAGGCGACACCGTCCTCGTTCATGTTTACAGCCTTTTAAGTTGCAGTATTTATCCCCACCACCAACAAGTGGGAGGAGGGGGGTACTGAAGGGAGATGGATAGACCACACGCCAGCAGTACATCCATCAGTTAGTTCGTTCATGTGTGTGTATGTTAGTTCGTCCACATGCTCAAAAGTGACAAATTTACTGTCCATTCGATACCTCTTCACGTGTTCAACTGATTGATTTTAGTCTTGATGTGGGAGAATGCAGATTCTAGCTTAGGGAGATTGAGCGTGTGTGTGGCCCGAGTACCGCCTCAGTTACGTCACAGTCCTAGGCTGGGGAGAGGTGCAGGTGTCGACGGTTCTCCTTTAATAAACTGTTTCATGAACCTTTTAACTAATTAATATCATACTGGGACTGTAGTATTATTGTGACTTAGAGACGAGTTATACCTGGTCTTCACACAAGTTTTATATTACAATTTTCTTCGCTTAGGCAAAATGCGACTCTCAACCGTGGCCGCCAGTTAGCGACATCCATCACACATACAACTTATGACACGCTGGAAGGAACAGTTCCTGAGAGATGTTCAGCCTCATACACATTGAATTAAATAAAAGAGGCAGGAGGAAGGCGCATGTTCACACCTCCTAGCTTAACACTGTCTTGGAGAGGTTGTCGTGCTCTCCCTCACAAATCATTAATCGATTCATTGGGTACCTTTAGTTAGCCTAAATGTTCCGCCCTTCCTGACTGACTGGTGGGTGCTCGTTTTTTCGAGGACAGTTTAAAGCAGCTCATTATCTAATTTTTTCTATTTTTTGTGATAAATGTGTTGATTTTCTTAATAATAGCTCCCTTAAACGCTATCCAAAGCACAATACTTGATTATTGCATAACAGAAGCCCAATAATAAATAAAATGCAAAAATTGAAGGCTCACCTGAAGATTAGCCTCAGCCTAAGTCATGTGATGATTAAACACTCTAACGCTGCCTGGGAGTGGCTATGTTATGTGAGGTTAAGTTACGATTGGTTTTGATAGGTTAGGTTAGCGCTAAGATGACAAGTCTTAGGTTTACAGGAAATACAATTAACAAATCCTCAGAGAAGTAGTTGTCGCCACTGTCTCCTGTGCTGCAGTGGGACAAGAGAGCGAGGGAGGGAGAACTAAGACTGCGAAGGGAAGGGAGTGGGTGAATGACCTACATTTGATGATGTAATTTTATGTAAAGGGGAGAGACACGTACAGGTGGCAGTTAGTTAGTGTGGTGAGGAACGAGGAATAAATGAGGAAGAGAGAGGAGGAGGAGGAGAACGAGAAGGAGGAGGAGGAGAAGGAGGAGGAGGAGGAGAAGGAAGAGGGGGAGAAGGAGGAGAAAGAGGAGGAAGGGGGGAGGAGCAGGAGGTGGAGGAGGAGGAGGCATAATTGTACATAAAAGAAAGAATCTAGCTCTTATGGTTTCGATTAAAGATAAAAAAACATTCTTGAGAGAGAGAGAGAGAGAGAGAGAGAGAGAGAGAGAGAGAGAGATGAATAACACTATCTGACCTTTCATATTCTGAGATATGTAACATTTAATTAATGAAGCCATACACTTGTTTTTGTCTCCCTGCAACAGTCTCGACGTCATCTACCTCCCTCCCAGTGTTAGAAAAATATAAATAAATACATCATCCAAAAATACACACGATTGGCATTTCCCTTTCACAAAAATAAAAATAAAAATTACATTTTTCTATCAGTCTCTATATTTCAGTAACCCGATACGGAATCTTTTTCACATATATACGCTGGTGTATCCACTCCTCAAGAAGGATACAAGTGTGTGTGTGTGTGTGTGTGTGTGTGTGTTTGTATGTGTGTGTGTGTGTGTCCTACAGTGAAACACACACACACACACATACACAACCAGAAATGTAAACAGGTGATCCAAGTTACCTGAGATAGCAGGAATTGTATATTTAAGATAACACGAGCTAACAGGGGTTGTCAAGCCTTAACTCTCCTCTTACAGTGAGCTACGAGATAATCTGATCTGTTAATGGTTACGTAAACCTGGTTGTAATGGGTCCTAAACTGATCTGACCTAACCTAACCTAACCAAGGTGAATCAAAGCAAACCTAACAAAACCTACCAAAACCAACGTCAACCTAACCTAATCAACCTTAAGCGAACCAATATTAACCTAACCAAACCAGCCTAACTCAACTTAACCTAACTTAACCAATCCAATTTTAACTGAGCCAACATTAACCTAACCTAACCAACATAAACCTATCATAATCAAACCAACTTTAATTTAACCTAACCTAACTAAACTCTAATCTAACTCAACCACTAAGATTGAGGCCTAATCCTAATGTGTTGTGGTCCTATTGGGTCCCAATTACAACAGGCCTCTAAATTCTACTGGTTAGGTTAGCTTAGGGGTTATTAGATTGGCCTAGGTTAGGTTAGGTTAGGTTAGGTTAGGCTTGGTTAGGTTAGGCACTACATGAACAAGAACTGACCTACAGCTTACTAGAAAAATAATCCGGGGTCCCATTGGTGTTAGTGCATTGTCAAGCCAGTAAAGTTACGGCCACACAAATGCTGGATAACATACGCGTTGTTTTACAACCACTACTAAGATTTACTGTTGCTTCAGGAGTCAGATGAGGGCGTGTGGACGGGCTCCGGGTGGTGTGGACACGAGAGAGTGATTGTGGTGGTGGGAGGGGGGGGGAGAAAACAAATTACTGTTAGTTGGTAACACTTAAGACAAGCAGCATCAGCAGTTCTGGCAACACTGTGAATAATGATCAAACATTTCGAAACCCCTAACTTGTGTATACGCTTTCTGGGCAGTTAATAAGTAATGTATAAACATGCAATTGTGAGAGTTTGGTTTTGAATGTGAATTCTCGACCCTGTGTTGTAATGCCCTCAACTCGATCACTCACTCACTCAAACTGGTTTCATGTATACATACTGTACATGTAATAATACTTATGTACGCAAACATCTGCACAAATATACAAATGCGGACATATACTGTACTTACACAGTGTAATTTTGTAAATCTTGGGTGCTATTTTCTGATTAAGCTTAAGATGCCCAGTTAGACGCAGTCTTACGTCTTCAATTACAAGGATTTACATTATCGACTCAAATGGTGTTCCATATATGGATATAATTTCTAGAAAAACACGACTCATTGTAATCAGCAAAAATCGACTTTTCAAACTAATGAATACGGCTGAAGTTTACCGATTCTTAAAAGCGGAGTTGGCACCTTTTGCAGTTGAGTTCTTCACATGTTTCAAAACATGATTCGTATATTTGTAAGAGCAAGTATAAACATGTGTATTTAGGATAGCATGAGCGCTGCTACATTGTAAACATTGACACTTGCGAATTTAAGCATTAAATTCGTGTGTCTCTTACAAATAGAACAAGAATCTGCGAGTTTGCATTACAGTTAAAGAAATAAAAATTGTAACATGTTAACTGTTTCGTTGTAGCCACGCTTGTTTTCGTATTCTATTTTCCTATAGGGCAAAGTACAGTAGGTGCGTAAAACAAAGTAAACTGTGTCGTCTTGGTTTCAAGAGGTTATATTACAACTTATTTATTTAATTCCAAAGGTAATGTAATGAGATGATACAAATATTATTACAGTATTAAGACGCGCACTTCGCAATCAGGTGTATCAACCCTTCCGATACGACAGGAGCCATACTGTTCATTCTTCCTCTTAGCAACTAAAAATTCGGGCAAAATATAATATATAAAAAAAAAGTAAAAAAACAGGATTAGACATTATCTAATTACGAAATGAAACTTTATAACAGGAATTGTGTTTAAAAATACTCCTCAAGCAGAGTGTAGAGGACAATCACTACTCCTACTACTTACTACTTTGCTGTCACTCGGAATCGAGTGTAACGATCATCCAGCTATGATACAATGATATGAGTTATTAGGGATGTCACCTTCGTTGGTGAGTTTTGAGGTGACTAAAAAAGGCCGATACGGGACCGGCAGGGTCGATCACAAATGTTGTACATGTTGGGGGCTAAATCTAGTGCTGGGGAGGAAGCGTCTTTCTGGCTTTGGCGCTTGTCTGCCTCGGTTTGCAGTCGGGCTAACTCGAAAGTATTGACACCTTCTCGTGTGATGCTCCTACAGGCGTTACGGTGTGGAGTAATCGTCTCCCAGGTGAGAAGGTCGATTTGGCACCTTTTCAGGTTAGTCTTAAGGCTATCCTTATATCTTTTTAGTTGCCCGCCGGCGTTAAGTTTACTATTCGTAAGGTGACTGGAAAGTAGCAGCTTTGGCAGTCTACTGTCATCTATGCGGGTAACATGGCCAGTCCAGCGTAGTTGTTCATGGATAATAGTAGCCTCGATACTCCTACAGTAGGTGTCAACAAAAATACTGGAATTTGTTCTCCTGTTTCCAGCGAACTCGGAGGATGAAACGTAGACTGTGTTGGTGAAAATTTTCAAGTGCCATATAGCAGAGTGGGGAGGACCACTGCTCGATATACTTGTAACTTTGTAGTAATTTCAGCTCCCGACAGCTGAAGACACGGTTTCGGAATCTGCCAAAGGCTTGAGATGCACATGTGATCCGATGTTAAATCTCTTCATCGATGTACTGTATTAAAGTGGCCCCATCACTGTACATCGAGCAGTGTCTATAAAAGTCACCTGAGCGCAAATCTTTAATCAAGCTAACACACGGGAGACACAGGTGATCCGTAACACCTTAATTATTACCGTCTTAACACCGCCCTAGGTTACGTTACCTGACTACACTGGCAGCCAGGACTGTTAAGGAAACTAAAAAACTAACGATATATCAGCCGTAAGTCTTTAGAGTTCCACATTAATTATGGTGAACATGACATTTCAAGGGAAGCTCATTATCTACACTTGATTCATGAGACACCTTCGTTAAAACTCACCTGTGAATAATTCTTAACGTAACCAACGATGTATGAGACACACAACAACAATGACGTCAGTATCATGGTGAACAAACATGTACAGTGACAGCTAAGTCTTTATATAACTCTACTTAAGGAAGTGTGGAAATGACTCACCAAGACGTGATCCTTGACATGGAAGTGGAGGATAACACTCACAATCAGCGGGGTAGACAAGTCATCCTTCCATACTGTAGACGCCTCCGGGAAATACAACAAGTGTGAGTAAAATGGTCACTGGTTACGTTATCTTACAGTTCCTACACGTAATCTAGACGAGACCGAACATCCGGTTACTGTAATGAGTCAGTGTTACTTGAAGGCAATTATCACCACCAGTACCCTCAGAGAGAACCCTCACGTATACTTAGTTATAACAGTCTCATTGTACCTTCAGCTCCCAACTTTTCCAAACAGCTTAGGTGGACCAATCAGATGATGTCTCACATTTTTAATTAGGTGAAATTTTTTCGAACACTCGAAGATTAAACACCCCAACTTATTTTACTTTTTGATTAAGCAACATAACATAACATAACATAACATAACATAAGAACATAAGAACATAAGAATGGAGGAAACTGCAGCGGGCCTATTGGCCCATACTGGGCAGTCCCGTTTACACCCAACCCCTATTGCTCATATGAGCATCCAACCTATGTTTGAAGCAATTCAGCGTATTCGAGTTAATGATGATATTTGGTAACTTGTTCCATTCATCCACTACTCTGTTTCCAAACCAGTGTTTACCTATTTCACGCCTAAATCTAAATTTGTCCAATTTAAAACCATTGTTACGAGTTCGCTCCTGGTTGGATAATTTGAGTACCTTTGTAATGTCCCCTTTGTTTAGCCCTGCCTTCCATTTATACACCTCTATCAGGTCGCCCCTCGCTCTACGTCTCTCAAGGGAGTGCAAATTAAGATGCTTTAACCTGTCTCTATACTCAAGGTTCCTGATACCCGGGATTAGTCTTGTCATTCTCCTCTGGATTCTTTCCAAGGATTCTATATCCATTCTGTAATACGGTGACCAGAACTGGACTGCGTAATCCAGGTGTGGTCTCACAAGAGCAAGATACAGTTTTAGGATGACCTCGCTAGTCTTGTAACTAACACTCCTTTGTATGAACCCAAGTACTTTATTAGCCTTGTTACGAGCAAAAACACATTGTTTACTTGGCTTAAGGTTCCTACTTATCATTACTCCTAAATCTCTCTCGCAGTCGGATTTCTCTATGGCATCGTTGTTCATCTGGTATCTGGTTTCCCTGTTTACATTCCCTATACTGAGTACTTTACATTTGTCAATGTTGAATTTCATCTGCCATTTTTCAGACCATTCGAAAAATTTGTTTAGATCCTCCTGTAGTTTTGCCGAGTCCTCGTCAGATTTGATAACACGTCCTATTTTAGTATCATCAGCAAATTTACTTATGTTGCTGTCTATGCCGATATCTATGTCGTTTATGTATATAATAAACAATAATGGTCCAAGTACTGAGCCTTGGAGAACTCCACTTGTGACGTTGCTCCAATGGGACTTAGTGCCGTTAATGCTCACTCGCTGTTTCCTGTCCTGTAACCACGCCCTAATCCATTTAAGGATGTCACCTTTGATGCCATGAGCTTCTACCTTTCTAATTAGTCTTTCGTGGGGTACTCTGTCGAAGGCTTTGCTAAAGTCGAGATATACCACATCATAATTGTGCCCCTCGTCCACTGATTCGAAAACTGATGAAAAGAATGTTAATAGATTAGTTAGGCAAGAACGTCCGCTTGTGAAGCCATGCTGGGAATCATTGATCAATCTGTGCTTCTCCAGGTGATTTCGAATAGAGTTTGAAATGATTGCTTCCAGTAATTTGCCTACTATTGATGTTAGACTGATTGGGCGGTAGTTAGAGGATAGTGATCTATCCCCCTTCTTGAAGATCGGTATTACATTCGCTATCCTCCAGGATTCTGGTACTACACCTGTTTTTAAGGACATGTTAAACAACTTTGCTAAGGGCATACTAAGCTCTTCCTTACATTCCTTTAATACTCTGGCAAATATCTCATCGGGACCAGGTGACTTATTAGGCTTTAGTTTGTCTATTTGCTTACTAACATCGTTACTAGTCACTACTATCTCACTTAATTTGTTTTCTTCACTATCTCTGAATAGAGTCGGTGCCTCGGGTATCATGTTTAAATTTTCGCTGGTGAAAACTGTTGAAAAATATTTATTCAAATTATTGCTCATTTCTCCGTCGTTATCAGTGAGCTCGCCGGAGTCTGACCGTATTGGTCCAATCTTTTCTCGTGTTTTAGTTTGGTACATTTGGTAGAATCCTTTGGGGTTTGTCTTTGCCTCCCTTGCTATCCTTACCTCATTATTCCTCTTTGCTTTCCTTATCTCGGTTTTAACCCTACTCGCCAATACCCTATAATAGTCCCGGAAGTGAATTTCGCCACGATTTATCCTTCTACCTATAGCCTTCCTTTGGCCAATGATGTTCTTTAAATAATTATTTATCCATTTAGGGTCATTGTTGTTTGATCTGAGTTTTTTGTATGGTATGTTCTGCCTTTGTGCATTAAGTAACTCACTATTTAAATTGTCGTGGAACTCGGCAATCTCAGATCTCGTTATCAGGTCGGTGTCATCTGTCAGGTTCACGGCCAAGCGCGACACCCCCTCTCTTAGCTGCCTCTTTAAACTGTCAAAGTTTGCCCTTCTGAAATCTGGTACTTTAGTGGAATTTTCCTTACGTCTGCCCTGAAAATCTAACTGGAATCGAATTTCTTTGTGATCGCTGTTTGCAAGTTCGTTCCCTACCTCGACATTGCTAATGAGGTTTTCTCTGTTTGACAAAACTAAATCCAATATATTATTACCCCGTGTGGGTTCGGTTATATGTTGACTTAGGAAACAGTCCTGGATCGTCTCGAGAAAATCCTCTGATTCTGAGTTTCCCGTAAGGTCGGTCCAATCTATTTGGCCAAGGTTAAAGTCGCCTACTATACAGACTTTGTTGTGTATGGAAGCCCTGCGCATTTCATCCCAGACAAGTCGCTCATTGACTCTGTCAAGATTGGGGGGTCTATATATTACTCCTGTGATTAATTTTTCCCGACCGTCGCTTAATTCTATCCAAATTGTTTCTGTATTCCTCTCAGTTTTTATTTCCTTATTTATTTCACACTTCAGATTATCCCTAACATAGATTGCTACTCCGCCTCCTTTCCTGGTCTGCCTATCGGTATGGAACAGTTTGTAACCCGCAATTTGGTATTCGACTGGTAATTCACGTGTGTCTAGGTTGATCCATGTTTCAGTGAATGCAATTATATCGATTTCTTCTGTACATACCAAGGCCCTAATATCATCCATTCTGTTTCTCATACTTCTACTGTTCGCGTAATATACGTTTAAGTTAGTCGTGTTCTGAGTCCTTCCCTTACCGCGTTTAGTTTTAAACTCCCTGTCTAATTTAGTTATGTCATCATTCCTAACACTCTTTCCCTGTAATCTTTCGCCTTGTTTACCCGCTCCCACTGCAGTCTCCTCCACCCCCGTGCCCCTATGTTCTCTTAGCAGTTTAAAGACTTCGATATCTTTTGAACTGCCCCCTCTAGAGCCCCAGCCAGGGTTGCTACTCCATCCCTAGACAGGTGCACCCCATCCCTAGCATAAAGGTCCCTTCTGCCATAGAAGTTGTCCCAGTTGTCAATGAATGGGACTGATATTGACTTGCAATATCTGTCAAGACGGTCGTTAACACCAACTGCCCTTGACAACCATTCACTGCCAACTCTCCTTCTAGGCAGGACACCGCATATGATAGGGATCCCTCCCTTAGTCCTAATACGATCTATGGCTGCCTTGAACTTATCAAGAAGCTCCTCGCTCCTACACCGGCCAATATCATTGCCTCCTGCACTGAGGCAGATAATGGGTTTGTTCCCATTACCAGACAAGATATTGTCCATCCTGTCAATTATATCCCCCACCCCAGCTCCTGGCAAACACACCCTCATCCTATTTTTGTTTTTACCACAAAAGGCCCTGTCCATGTACCTTACCTGTGAGTCACCAACAATTAAAGTTTTTATACCTTCCTTGTCATCCCTGTCCCTGACTGTACTAACGTCCAATTCGTCTATCAAGGGACTGAACGGGTTGGTACACTTAGCTGTTGTTGTCGTTGTTGTCGTATCCTTGGTGTGCTTCTTCACCAAAAGCTTTGTCTTCCCACTACTCACAATTTTCCACTCGCTTGATTTTTCGTCAGCCACTGGCTTTACTCGTCCAGCCTCTCCTTTTAACATCGCCAGCTCTTCCCTTAATTTCAAGTTCTCCAACTTGACCTTCGCCAATTCTTCAGTGGACCACTCCAGTTTGGTCACCAAACTCTCATACCCAAGACCGCACCTTGCTCTGGCCATATCTGATAATTATCCCTCCGGAGCTAACCCTGCCGTGACCTTTCCCCTAGTGAGGTCATAACATATCCTATACTGCCCCCCCCCCCCCACTTTACCGGGTAGCATTAAGTTGTCTAATCATCTGGTGAAATAATCTAGTGTGCCTAATCTTCAGGTGATGCAATATTTCATTCAAGGACCTTTCAACATGGCGGTGGTAGTGGTGGTGAGGACAACAGTATATACCAAACAGTCATAAATACGGTCAAGTCTCAGGACAATAACAGCCGCCATCTTTATGAAACAGTTGGCGTGGATCATTAAGACCACGCCTCACATCTCCATTACGGGAAAAAAATTGGGGTTAAATATCTAGTAAGAATGGTGGTGGTCAGGACTAAGTGCCCGAGCTGATGAATACCTCCAGGTTAATTGCTTTGTGAGTCATATTTCACCGTGTTTGTCTGACGGAGAGAGAAGGAGCTGGCGAGAAAAAGGAACGAGAGAGAGAGAGAGAGAGAGAGAGAGAGAGAGAGAGAGAGAGAGAGAGAGAGAGAGTGTTGAAGCAGTTACCTAACGTGAACATAATGGCCAGGACCTTTATCTGCTTAATTAAATCATGCTCTCTCTCTCTCTCTCTCTCTCTCTCTCTCTCTCTCTCTCTCTCTCTCTCTGTTTTTCCTTGATTAATGATGTTACTCGCTAATGCAGCCTGGGAGAGGTCTTCATTACCAAGCTAACTCCTTAAGGACAGAGCAATTACGCGCTGAAAGGTAATCGTACTCATGGGTGCTAAAATTATCATAATACAATACTCCTTACAGTTATTAGTAATATTATGTGCTAATATTCATAAAAACTGCTCAAAATATTCACAGACATTCATAATATTCATAAATCTTCCTCAAAATATTCCTGGATACTCATATTCATCATAAATCTTCACAATATTCACGGATACATATAATACTCATAATACTTACTCATTATAGATCGTCATAAAACTCTTAATTGGTACTCATAATAACTACATATAAACACAATATACATAACAGTTACTGAGAATACTTAACGTTATATTATTCACACTTTTACTACTCACACGCATAAAAATACTGATAATACTGTACTCATATACGGTATACCCATACTTACAATACTAGCTTATACTCAAAACCACGTTAATTAAAATACTTAAGACATCCATAATACTCACATAATATTTAAAATACTCAAATACTGTTTTCATAATATTCACTGATAATACTAAAAAAAACTATGAATGAACTGTATGTATGTCTGTCTGTCTGTCTGTCTGTCTACTTCAATATCCACACACCATTGAATAAACCCAACATCGCCATAACAACAACATAATATAAAGAAAGTAGAGGAAACTCTCCCCAATATTTACTTACTGGCAACAGGCCACATAAAAGTCACATTGTCTCATGTTTACACCATCGATCAGCTGACGTCGAGGGCCAGGCAGCTGGATGTGTATATTGTGCCCTTGTTCTTGTTAACTTTATAGGACATATTTACCATATTTTGTGTATCTGGTATTTACACTATTCAATCCCAAGACGTATATGTTATATCAATATAGGTGTACACACAATCAAAAAAGTATCTTTACAATTTTGTGTTAAGACAATAGACACGACGGACGGAGGATTTTGACAACCCTAAAGAGACAACAGGAGTCGCAGTGCTCATTTTGAAATTCATCGGACCCATCCGTAACTATTTTCCGGATTTTTTTTTTTTTTTTTTTTTTAGGTTAAGGTGGGGAAAGGATGGAAGGCATGCTGGGGCTCAAGGCACAGCCAGACATGAGGGATAGAGAAGTCACGACATATAGTCGTGGGGGGAAAGGTTGGAAAAGAAGTTTAATGAGTTAAACAGAGGGGGACGACACCCCTTGTTTTACATATTGCAGAGTTTGTTCGCTAACTAAGCTAACCTAGGATTTAGGATGAGGTTGCACAATGGTTACTTTGATAGGCAATGACTAGTTTGATTTTACAATTACATGTTTATTAAAATCTTATACTGTATTACGTTTTGGACTCACTAGATTGTGACTTGTTAAATATGAACTTATATCAAAGTTTTAATCTAAGGTGGGAATGAAGTTGCACAGCAGGCGCGTCAGGTTTTCGGGTAGCCCCAGTTGTATGATCTTATACTGCAGCCCGCGTGCCAAACTTTGCCAAACGCCTTGCTGACGTCCCTCAGTATTACGTAGCACTGCAGGCGGCCAGTCTTGGCATTGGCGATCTGCTCGTAGGCCTGAGCTATGGCGGTGGATGCGCCTCGGTACTGGCGGGGATTATGCACGTCTTCGTCCTCCAGATACATCCGCAATCGCTTGTTTACTATTTTTTCGAGGATTCTGACAGGTACAGTCACCCAAAAAAGTCCTGTCGCGAACCACGATTAAGACTCGTGAACCCGAAGCAGTAGACACTGATACATTATTC
This sequence comes from Homarus gammarus, assembly GCA_958450375.1. NCBI lineage: Eukaryota > Metazoa > Arthropoda > Malacostraca > Decapoda > Nephropidae > Homarus > Homarus gammarus. Next base: position 1,004,451 of record CAUDMG010000291.1, read on the forward strand.
TGTCCATAAATGCTTCGGTTTCAAGACTCTCAATCTCGGGGTTCATGGTTCGCGACAGTACTTTTTTGGATGACTGTACCTCTAGCAGCGATATTGGTCGAAAGTTTTCGACTTTGTTTGGAGGCTTCCCTGCTTTTGGTATAAGGCGGATAACGGCGATTTTGAACATCTTAGGGAAGTATCTAGAGGCGAGGCAGGCATTGCGTATGTGAGCAAGCCTCTCTATCATGTTGTTGGGGAGTTGGGCCAGGATCTTCTTGTTAATATGGCTTTACGCAGATGATTTGTTTTTAAGCTCTTTTATGACGGCTGACACATCTGCAGGAACTATGCGCTCCGTCAGGTACCTTTCGTCCACTGGTCTAGTGAATTCAGTCCGTGGGAGCAGCTGGAGCAGGTGCTGATGGTCCTGCAACTGACCTAAAATGTCTTCCTCAAACTCCCTGTCAAAGCCTTCGTTCTCCTGTTCACTAATGGTAAAGATCGTTCGCAAATATCGCCGATGTAAATGATTCTTGGTTTTTCTCCTTGAATATTTTCACGTTGTTTTGGTCGAGCAGGTAAGGGACCGTGCTAGAGGTGGAACCCATCAGTCGCTTGATCCCTTTCCAGAATGCAGCAGAATAGCGGTAATTGTTGGCTGCCTCCCACACCAAGGCGGCCCACTTTTGTTCACGTAGACGTTTGCTCTCGTGCTGGATGTCCGTCTGTAGCTCTCGGTACCGGTCTCTCAGCTCTTGCGTCCACCTGCGGATACTGGCTAGCTGTCTCACGTGATCGTACTGGACACTGAACTGCCTCAGCTGCTGACCAGTGTGAGGGTGGGGAATGGTTCTGTGGGTGGTGGTCGGGATGTTGGTGTCCGTCTCCGTCTTCACATCCGTGTACCATTGTTCGACCTCTGCTTGAGACTGAGAGACTCCTTGAAGGAGTCCCAGTCTGCCCGTTTGAGGTTTGACCTGATGTTGGCGGGGATCATAATGGGATTGGATGAGAGCGTGACGACGACTAGCAGGTGATCGCTGGTACTGATAGGTCCGGTGGTAACGTGTCCGTTCAGGACGGCCTCGTTGTTAGAGAGGATTATGTCGGGTGTTGAGGCACTGGCACGTCTGATCAATGTCGGAAATCTGGCCCGGGGTGTGCAGTTTCCCCTTCTGATGTTGTCATACAGCGCCACACCAACGTTGTTCTCATTACCGCGTCCGAGTATGGCGTGTCGCGCATTTAAGTCCCCTATGATGTATGTTGGTTTTCTGTGGCGTAGCAACTGGTTCAGGTCTTGTTCGGGTAAGTAAGGACGTCTGGGAGGTCGGTACATTGTGCATATGAAGACAGGTTCCCTAGTTGTCTCCACCTGCACTCCCAGAACTGAATCCTCGAAGTCTAACAGCACTCTGTGACTCAGCCGTGACCTGATGGCCACAGCGACACCATCGTTCAGCTCACCCGTCATGTTCCTCTTACTTTCGTCCTTTATACCAGTAATTTTTAACAGAATAATGTCTGGGTCTAATTGATAGTATAAGTTAGACAGTTCGCTCCGTCTATTAAGGGACCAGTGTAGGACATTATGTTGACAATTTTCATCCTGCTAACGACTGCAGTTTCGGAGACTGTAGCTTGGGGCGTCGCTTGAAATGTTTGCTCGGCTTCTGCCATTTCTAGGGGACCGGAACTTCTTAGCAGAACGTTTAAACATCCGCTTGTCAGTTAATGAAGGGCCCTCGAACTTCTCGTCACTCGTGTACAGGAAGGTGTTTAGGTCCTGGGCCTGCGTGTCGAAATCATCTACTGACGCTGCAGCTCGAGGGTCTTGTTCCTCCGTGGAGTAAGTCGCCATCATCTGGTCGCAAATATTGACTGTGGTTGCAGTTGGATGGTCACTGTCGTCGCTGGGAGTACATGTATTGGGGTCACGGAGATTACAGTGTCGTTGGACCTGTGATCCCAGGGGGACTGACTGGCCACGTCGGGGCTACAGTTATACTGACTTTTGCCTAAGTCAGGAAGGTCATGGTCCATTTCTGGCGTGGGTTGATGTCTTTATAAGTCGTTGAGTGGGTTACTGCCTTCAGGATTTCTTTTGAAGGGACGTCCTCGCTTATTTCAACAGGTGCAATGTTGTTCCTGGTTAGTGTCTCGTTGAGATGTTTCGAGAATGAACCTGGATGAACCATGTTCATATGATGGACATGCAGGTAAGACAAGTATATAGTGGTGGCATTGGACTCGTCCAGCTGTGGAGAGGAGACGTTCCTGATGCTCTCCGTCACTGCGTCCCTCATGGCGCCCAGTGCCTGAGTAACTGCCTGTTTTATTGAGTCCTTGGTGGTTCTTATCTCTGATTGCAGGATTTCCATGGTGTCGCTGACATTGCTGAGTTTTTGTGAGTCTGCTTGAGTTTCTTTTAGAGCGTCTTTTAGGGTTTGGCTGTAAGCCATGATCGTCGACTGAGTGGTCTTTTCTATGATGTAAGAAATTTCCCTGGTTTCTTTTTGTTTGGTTATTTCGGTCAGTTTCTTCTCTGTTTCTTGAGTTACCTGTTTCCTAACCAGGCAGGTGGCAGAGAGGGTCCTGTGGCCACCCTCGCAGACGACACACTTGTTGATGGTGCTGCGGCAGTCTTTGTAGAAGTGCGGATCAGATGAACACTCAGAGCATATGACCCCTTGCAGGGGGCAGTTCTTGGTCATGTGGTCATTGTATTTATAGCACTTCATATATTGTTGGATGGGCGTATACTTTTCATATTCTATTTGGTGTGAGGAGATGGAAATGCCATATGCATAGGGCCCCTTCTCCTTCATTCTTTTTGCATCCGTTGTGTCTACAAAGCGAACCTTGATTATATTATCGGCATACATAGGATACACCTCCACAATCTTGACATTGTTTTGCTTTTCTATTTAATCTCTTATTTCTTCTGCTTTGTTTTCCACTACATTTTTGTCCAACTTCTTACATACAAGGGTGAGCTTGGCACCGTATTCCCGTGGGACAATGACCTCGTAACCGTTAGTTTTCATTTTGCCCATGGCACTAGACTTCAGTAGTTTATCAGAATCTTCATCTGTCTCTGTTAGGATGATGTAACCATCTCTCAGATCCACGAGTTTATTTATCCTCACCCTTAGGTCGCTTAATAGCCCTTTTAGCCCTATCCGAGACCCCTGGGTCTGGGTTCCGGAGATCTTCACTCTCACTTTGGCCATGGTCAATAACATACATGAAAATCCTACCTAATCTGTCCACCTCAGCTAAACTCCATGGATGCAGATCCTTCTGTCCACTTATTGGGCGAGTAAAGACGGGTCTAGGGATAGGGTGAACAGACAATCCCCTGACGGGGGCCTAGCCAAGCCCTAACACCTAACAGTGACAGGTTATTAAGCACTGCCGAATCCCTAACAGAAAATGTTGCCACCCTTACTGTCTCGACTCAGCAGCCCTCTGAGGGCCCCCCTTGTGGCTTTGCCCGCAGGGTTCGCGTCGTTACCAAACAGCAGGGACTCTAGGCGAAAGGAAAGGATAGGGAAGAAGCGCAGTGTACAAGAATAATATCCATGTACAACTACAAGATAAAGCAGCCAGAGCGAACCCAACGTGAAAAACAAGGCTGACAGCCGTAACGGTCAACAATTTGAACATGAGCTAGGAGCGAAGTGCAGCATGTCCGCTAGCTGTGAAGGTTGGGTGCGCTCTGTGTCCTGGTGGTGTATTATGCTACATGTACAGATGAGGCCAAATTTCCCTCAACAGTTGGCCATATCCAGTATCAACTTGAGGTTCATGTGTGATAGCCTGATAACTGTGAATGTTGCGTCGTGTTATAGATTAAGTCAGAAAAACAAACAAAAGAAAAGAACAATTAAAACAGCTAAACTGATGCTAAACCCCCAATTTCTTATACTTACTGGACCCTAAAACTGGTGCAAGATACAAACACAGGAGTCCATTTTTTTCCAGCTCTGCACACACACGCACGCACACACACACACACACACACGCACACACACACACACGCACACACACGCACACACACACACACACACACACACACACACACACACAATTAATAGGTATACTTTCATTATCCTAAAGGTGATGACTTCTAAGGAAGATATTAACGTTTAGATTTGATTAATTCCAACACTGTAAGCCGGTACCATCGTCACATTCACAACCAATACTTCTTACACTTAATTTAAACCATAACAAACTATATATCCAAACGCACACAAATGAGTACATAACCAAGAATTTTCTTTTTTTACGTTTCAGTCTGACCAAAATTTAAGGAATATTTTATTTTCTCAAGCGCGACTTAACGTAGGCGAGGACCACGTTATAGTCAGCTTTACGATGTGTCACATCTACGGGTAGCAGAAATTCTCCAGCCTTACCATATGGACCACAACCGACTCACCAACACACGATCTTCACACATTCGACCTCCACAATATTCATGACTTTCAATATTCATAAGCCGCAATACTCGACACCAAGAATTTCAACTCTCGAACCACCCAAATTATAAACTTGTAATCTCTGAAACAAGAAATCCACGGTCTCTTTAACCTCCAGTCCTGGAGAACAGGAGAAAATCATCCACACTCTACTGAGTCTACGTTAACACTGAATCCAGGAAGGTGTGTGTGTGTGTGTGTGTGTGTGTGTGTATGTGTATGTGTGTGTGTGTGTGTATGTAATAATAATAATAATAATACAAATAATAAACGGTTTATTGAAAACGTTTGCAGCCCGAAGGCTGAAAATATACACTGGACATAAATGACTTATTACATACATTGGTGGTTTAACAAAAGCCTTCATTAGAGAAAGGTGAAGGAATATACAGTGAACATACACATTAATGTTTACAGCGGTGGTCACGTAGATCATGTGAGCTGAGGTGTTGAACAGCAGACACATAGTGTAGTAACTCCCTCACAGATGGCGTTATGAGGGGCATCACGGGGAGTACTAGTTCCCTCACAGGTGGTGTTATGAGGGGCTTGACATGGTGTAGTAATTCCCTCACAGATGGTGTTACGAGGGGCCTGATGATGTAGTAGTTACCTCACAGATGGTGTATGAGGGGCCTGATGATGTAGTAATTCCCTCACAGATGGTGTTATGAGGGGCCTGCTGTGGTGTAGTAATTCCCTCACAGATGGTGTATGAGGGGCCTGATGTGGTGTAGTAATTCTCTCACAGATGGTGTCATGAGGGGCCTGACGTGGTGTAGTAATTCCCTCATAGGTGGTGTTATGAGGAACTTCACATGATGCTGTAGCAACTCATTCACTAGGTAGTGTCGTAGCATCATGGGGACACCACGTGGTCAGTTGTCACAGGACTTCTCTCACTCAAGTGGGTAAGGTGAGGTCCCAGGCTTCTCTACCGTGTGTGTGTGCGTGCGTGTGTGTGTGTGTGTGTGTGTGTGCTCCACACACAGGGTGGTGAAATGCGTCTAAAGTGGAGGCATTATGTTAGTGTTAAGGTGCAAACACTGCTTGCTCCCTCTCGCTTTCAGCTGCCCCGCTGGCTAGCCCTCTTGGCGAACAGGGAAGCCAACTTGCATAAGGCTTACCCTGCCAGTACACAGCCTCCTCACCATCAAGACTCCTGCTGTGCCTCCTCGTGGCAACACTCGGTAACTGGGTGCTTCGTGGGCCCAGGCTAGATCAGCAGGGGATCTCGGAGTCGAAGTGGGCCCCAGAGGGACGGCGCATAAGCCCAATGGCATGTGGACACATCCTGGCACCTACCAAACACCGCCCTGGTGCCTTACGGATTAACCTTGGCAGGTATAAGGCTACGGGAGTAAACCCCGACCGAAAAATCTTCGGTGGAGCCCCGCATCAGGCAGACATACTTACAGAGCTCCAACAAGACCCGAACGGTGGTGTACGCGGAAGAGGTGACCACCATGGTAACCCAACGACTACACCAGCGGACGAAGGCAATGCCTGATGGACAGGCTACTAAGGCAAAACCCAGAAAACTGGGTTATCGACAGTCCATTGCAACTCTCCCTCTCCCCAGTCGTTGCAACACTGGATCAGGAAAAGGGAGAGCCAAGATGTGTGGATGCAGCCTGCGCTCCTGCCTCACCACATAAATCAACTCACGCGCAGCCATCATCCAGTTCACATACCTCTCATCATCATCAAAACCCCTATATCCCAAAAGTCCTATGGCGACGGACGAGTGGCGACGGGAACAGGCAGAGATGACTGCCGGGAGTCTATAGTCACAACTTTGCACATGGGCGGCACAGATAAGATGGTCGTTTATGCACTAGGATCTCGGCAGCAGTGCAATCCTGTCCTGTCTGTGTGACTGAACAGCCCTTTCGAGGAGCCACTCTGCTCACCCCACATGGAAAGGGGGCTAGAAAAGGTGCGCTAAACATAGCTTGCCTAAAAACCCAACGCGACTGGGCAACCGCACCCAGTAAGGTCATCCTTATGCGGTCAGAAACACAATTATAATCATAGATCCAAACAAAAACAAGCCATACAACCTCTTATGGTCACTGCATGGAATGTCAGGACCCTTCTGGATACTGGCACAAATGCGCATCCTGAAAGAAGAACTGCCTTTGTGGCAAAAGAGCTGGCTAGGTATAACATCGACATCGCAGCCATGAGTGAGTCCCGGGCTCCCAGATGAGGGCCAACTCACAGAACGGGGGTCTTGCTAGACCTTCTTCTGCAAGGGTAAGCCTGTTGCGGAGAGAAACCGCATTTATGGGGTTGGCTTCGCCATCCTCCAACGCATCCTACCCAGGCTAACTGAAATGCCTATTGGGATCAACGAGCGCCTCATGACGCTTCGAGTCCCACTGAATCACTCACGTCATGCCTTCTTCATCAGTGCATACGCCCCAACACTGGATGCAGAGGATGACATCAAGGGGTCCTTTTATGCCGACCTCGACAAAGTGCTAACCTCTATCCTCAGAGAAGACAAGGTTGTGCTCCTTGGCGACTCCAATGCCAGAGTTGACAGCGATGCTAACATTTGCCAGGGAACTATAGGAAGAAATGGACAAGGCAAGTGTAATCCCAACTGCCTACTCCTCCTCAGCAAGTGTGCTGCACACAATCTCACTACCACCAATACCTTGTTTAGGGAGGCCGACAAGTTCAATGGTTCGTGGCAACACCCACGATCCAAACACTGGCATCTCATTGACCACATCATTGTCAGAGAAAGAGATCGCCGAGATGTCCTCACCACCCGTGCCATGCGTGGCTCAGACCACCATGACACTGATCATCGACTTGTCAGATCCAAGCTCTCACTTCACATCTCTACAAAACGGCGAAGGCAGCAAGCCTCCAGAAGAGGTTTTAAAACTAAGCGTCTGGAGGATCCAGGGGGAGCACATGCTTTCAGAGAGCAGCTCGAACATGGGATTATAAGCAATCCAACAGCAAACAACGTGAATACCAGTGCCGAATGGGATACTCTTAATACTGTTATGACAAAAACCTGCAGAAAGACCCTCGGCCAGATCAAAAGAATACACCCGGACTGGTTTGATGAAAATGACCCGGCAATGAAAGTACTCATCGATGATAAACATGCTGCTTTTGCTGACTGGCAGAACAACCCTCAGTCTCGGACGAAAGGTGATACCTTCAGCAAGAAGAAAGCGGCAGCCCAGTGGGAACTTCTTAATCTACAGAACGACTGGCTTAAAAATAAAGCATGTGAAGCACAAAAACATGTAGATCAGCACAAGATGCGCGAATTATTCATTTCCACTAAAACATTTTATGGGCCAGTAACTCGTGGTGCAGCCCCCTCCGCTCATCTGACGGTAACCTCCATCCGCACTGGAAAGAGCACTACCATTAATTGCTCAATCGAAACACCGATGTGGATGTCCTTACTACCCAGCAAGTCCATCAGCATCCAGAGCTGACCCACCTCAGCTATCCTCCATCCCTGGATGAGGTAGCTACTGCCATCAAACAGATACAAAATAAGAAAGCATCAGGGCCTGATGGAATCCCAGCCGAGGTGTATAAAGCAGGAGGACCTCTGCTTACCATCCGTCTCCACTGTCTCCTGGAGAATATATGGGAAAAGGAGAAATCCCCCAAGCTCTTAAAGACACCTCCAATGTCAATATTTATAAGAACAAGGGAGACCGGTCAGACTGTGGCAACTACCGTGGGATCTCGCTGCTCTCCGTAGTTGGCAAGATTATCGCCCGAGTACTCCTCAACAGACTTCTTCCTGAGACGGAAAACTTCCTCCCATAATCTCAATGTGGCTGTTGACCATCACGTGGCACCACTGACATGATCTTTGCTGCCCACCAAATTCAGGAGAAGTGCAGAGAACAGCGTCGTGACCTGTACATGGCTTTCATCGACCTATCCAAGGCCTTCGACTCGGTCAACAGGGAAGCCCCCTGGTGGACCCTCAGCCGTTTTGGCTGCCCACGAAAGTTCATTGCCATTGTGAGGTAACTCCACGATGGTATGAACGGCAGTGTCCTGCACAACGACACCCAGTCAGAGTTCTTCCCCATCCAAACAGGGGTTAAGCAAGGGTGTGTACTGGCACGAACTCTCTTTTCCATCTACTTGGCTACATTCCTTACTCGTGCTAGTGCCAATTTAGCCAGCGGGGTGAACATCGAGTATCGGGTAGAGGGGGGGTCTTTTCAACATAAGATGACTCCAGGCAGGAACAAAGGTGTCGGCAGCTTCCATTAATAAAAACAATAATAATAATAATAATAATAATAATAATAATAATAATAATAATAATAATAATAATAATAATAATAATTAACGGTTTATTGAAAAAGTTCTGAAAAAGTTCTGCAGCCCGAAGGCTGAAAATATACTGAACTTCAGTATGCAGACGACCTCACCCTTGTTTGCCGCACTGAACACGACCTACAGGAGATCCTGAACACCAACCCAGAAGAGTATGCACACTTCGGCCTTAAGGCGAATGTACGTAAGACTCAAATTCTCTTTCAACCTGCCCTTGGTTCAGACACACCTCCACCATCAATCCAGCTTAACGGTACTACCCTCTCTAATGTTGCCCACTTTCGGTATCTCGGCTCCCTCCTGTCCACCACCGCAGACATCGATGAAGAGATTCAGCATCTCAAGCCTTTGGCAGACTCCGAAATCGCGTCTTGAGCTGTAGGGAGATAAAATTATCGATATACGTGCAGTATATCGAGCAGTGCTCCTCCTCACCCTGCTCTATGGCAATGAGATATGGGTCACATACAGGAGGCACCTCAAGGCACTGATAACTTTCACCAACGTAGTCTATGTTCCATCTTCCGAGTTCTCTGGGAATACAAGAGAACAAATGCCAGTATTCTTGCTGACACCAACTGTAGGAGCATCGAGGCTACTATTATCCATGACCAACCACGTTGGACTGGCCTTGTTACCGGCAGGGACGACAATAAACTGCCAAAGCAGCTTCTTTACAGTCACCTAACGAATAGTAAACGTAATGTTGGCGGGCAACTGAAGGATATTCTTAAGAAAAACCTGAAAAAGTGTTAAATTGACCCCTTCACCTGGGCGTCGATTACTCCACATCGTAACGGTAACGCTTGGAGGAGCACAGCACGAGAAGGTGTTACTGCTTTCGAGTTAGCCCGACTGGAAACCGAGGCAGACAAGTGCCAACGCTGGAAAGACGCTACGACCGCCCCTCCCGCAGTAGGTGGAGCCCTCCACATGTACAACGAATGTGAACAACGCTGCGGGTCCCGTATCGGTCTCTTTAGTCACCTCAAAACTCACCAACCTACCTGTAGGTGACATCCCTGATAACTCATATCATTGTATCATAGCTGGATGATCGTCATACTCGATTCCGAGTGACAGCAAAGTAATTGTGTGTGTGTGTGTGTGTGTGCAAATAATAATAATGATAATTAACGGTTTATTGAAAAAATTCTGCAGCCCGAAGGCTGAAAATGTACATTGGACATAAATGACTTATTACATACATTGGTGGTTTAACAAAAGCCTTCATTAGAGGAAGGTAAAGGAACATACAGTGAACATACAGATTAATGTAGGTATTGAACAGCAAACTCGTAGTGTTGTAACTCCCTCCCAGATGGTGTTAGGAGGAACTCACGTGGTGTGGGAGTTCCCTCAGATGGTGTTATGAGGGACCTGGCGTCGTGTAGTAATTCCCTCGCAGATGGTGTTATGAAGGACCTCACGTGGTGTAGTAATTACCTCACAGATGGTGTTATGAGGGGCCTCACGTGGTGTAGTAACTCCCTCACAGATGGTGTTATGGGGGGCATCACGTGGTGTAGTAATTCCCTCACAGATGGTGTTATGAGGGGCCTGACATGGTGTAGTAATTCCCTCACAGATGGTGTTATGAGGGACCTCACGTGGTGTAGTAATTCCCTCACAGATGGTGTGATGAGGGACTTGACGTGGTGTAGCAATTCCCTCACAGATGGTGTTATATGAGTGAGGTTTGGTCTTAGGCCTTCCTATCGTAGACGGATTAACACATCGCTGGTTGTTGTTGGGTCTCACGGGCCGTTATCACTGGGTACCTTTGACCTCACTGTGTGAAGGTTAACCTGGGTACGACTGTTACTGTTGAGTTGTTCTCACTGACTTAAGCACTGTTCACCACTGTTCACCTCTGTTTAACACTGGTTCCGTTCCTTTCCTAAATGAAATTGTAACTTCTGGCGAGAACTTGTTGATATTCCGATGGGGAGGAGGGTTCAGGGGAGGGGGTTGGTATGGGCCAACTTAACAGTTGACCTGGCTGCTCCGAGAGGAGCGCCAGGTACGTCTTGACCCTTCGGTGGTCAAGGATGTAGTGTGTGTGTGTGTGTGTGTGTCCTCATATGGCAAGAGTCTATCAAGCTATACCGGTTAAACATTACATCACACTCCCGAAGAAACTCTGCCTGCTGTTGTGTAACCAGAGTACCACCCGCTGCCTTGTCGTATTCGTCTTCACCCTCGCTGTTTACTCGGGCGGTAAGATGTGTTGCACTGTGATGTAATTTACAAACACTCGATTTAGCAATAATTATACAGGATGAAGCAGAGAATCACTGCTAACAATATTGTTACTCCTCCCTACTTAAAACTACAGTATTTTGCAATGGTGTAAGGGTATTATACTCGAATGTAAACATTATATAGCAAATCTTCGTGCGGGCCAGTCGGCCAATTATAATTATATATCCTTCGTTCATAATAAGTGACTGTAATTACAGGTGTCAATAATCTAAACAATATACCTCCATTAAACTAACTTCTAGTGATTAAATCTGATCAATAGTCCACTGTGTAATTACATACAGGTCAACGCTGAAAGCTAAAGCTAATTCACTTCCTTGTTCCTCGTGCTGAACAGAGGCGGACATAGTGCGTGAAGTCTAAAGTACACATCTCGACGCAGCTCCTTTCAAGCATGCATTTTTTCGATCTAATAGAAAAAAATGTTTGTTTTTATACTGTTTATAAGTGTCTTCTTAAGAGTGTTAATGCTGCGGTCACCCCTGAATAATTACACTAGGTTTTTGGCCACTCAAATGTAATCCCTTCAAAAACCGTACAGTACCTCAACATTGTTACCAGGTCTCATTAAAAGAGAATGTAACCTCGAGTACTCATCATCGTGCTCATAACACTTGAGTATTCTGACACACTCAAGTACACCCTCCACTTAAGTAAAGAAATAAAAGAAAAACATTCTTGACTTTTCTATGTTCACTGAGCGTCCTTCGTATTTTCAAAAATTTTTCAGTTGTCTGATCTCGCCAACTCTGTCAAGAGGTTTATCAATTTCTCAAAGTAACATAACCATTCACTGTCTTGTTTGTTGCAGGGTGAGGCCATGAAAGTTTATATTTTCTCTCCAAGTACAAGTAATTCCACTAGTTGTGAGGAAATATCACACATGCACTGTACCTGTGAGCGTTGTGTTATTATGTTGTAGAGGTGAGTTGTGATAGTTGACATTTTAGCTCTATATCTATGTTTTAACTCCTTAAGTAGCCACACTAATAAACCAATGTATAACCAAGTCTCTGTTGTGTGTTGCAGGAGCGTTGTGATGGTGAAGGTGTGGGTACTGCTGGTGACTTGTCTGGTCGCCTCAGCCACCTCCTTCAAGCACGCCTGGCAGAATCCAGGCTGCCACAAAGTCGGTGAGTACCTCTCTTTCCTCTCTCACTTGGGTTAGTACACGGGCCTTCACGAAGTGTAGGTTGACAAGAGTCCTTCATCATGTACAGGGAGACAAGTGTTCCTCACTTAAGGTAGGTTGACACAGGATTCAAATCTGAAGTAGACAGATACGAGCTCCTCATCTTGGGTAAATAAACAGACGTCCCCAACTCACCGTCTAAAAACTCGTATATGCAGCGCAGCTACCGGGAAGTTATGGTGAGTGGCGAGGCAGGATCAATCCACATTAACACTATTAAGGACAACCTTCACCCACCGTGACGCAGTGCTTAGTGGTTGTCCCACCAGATATATTAGCAACAATAATGACAACTTGTGAACGATAACATGAGAAATATTTAAACGCTATAAATTTCCATCAATAACCGATATATTTGGGAAGACTCCCAGAAAACATTTACGCGTTTTCATACGAAAGAAAATATAGTATAATATGCACACCCTGTAGCCAAAGATGACAGCATAATAAACCTCCCCATAACAACAGCCGCCTGATAAAGTTACACACGCGCTAACTTTTCTAAACGAACAAAACCCCAAACTTTGATGTTGGTCGGCAGGTGACAATAATTGTAGTGTTAGTGGTGACGCGTGACGGGGTGCTTTGGTGATGGTGGTGATAATAATATTGGTTACGGTGGTGGTGGTGGTGGTGGTGATAGACGTTGTGGCTGCAGTGGTGATGGTGGTGGTAGGACATAACACTGGCGGTGGCGACGTTAGTATAGGTGTTGGTGATAAGTCACACTCTCTTGGTAGCCCCCTGTAGCCCCCTCTACACAACAATAATTAGGTCGTTAGATTAAAGATAATTTGTAGCGATATATCCCAACTCAATTCGAAATCACCTCAAGAAACACAAATTGATCAATGATTCCCAGCATGGGTTCACAAGTGGACGTTCATGTCTGAAAAATCTAATACCATTCTTTTCAACTATTTTCAAATCAGTGGATGACGGACGCGATTAAGATGTGGATTACCTCGACTTTAGTAAAGCCTTCGATAGGGTCCCCCACGAATGACTAATATGTAAGTGGAGGCTCATGGAATTAGAGGAGATATTCTAAAAAGGATTAGGGCGTGGTTACAGGGCAAGAAAAAGAGTCCGTGTTAATGGCACCAAACCCGATTGGATTAACATCACTGGTGGAGTACTCTAAGGCTCAGTACTTGGACCATCACGATTTATATTATACATAAACGAGATAAATATAGGCGTAGACAGCAATATATGTAAATTTGCTGACGTCACAAAAATAGGGCGTGTAATTAAATCTGACGAGAACTCCGATAAACTACAAGAAAATCTCCAAAAAAAAAAAATTTCGCCTGGTCAGAAAAACGGCAGATGAAATTTAATATAGACCAATGTAAAGTAATTAGTCTAGTAGATGTAAACAGAGAAAACAGTTATCAGATGAACAACGTTGATGGAGAGAAAGTCGACTGTGAGAAAGATTTAGGGGGTAATGATAAGTAGGAATCTTTAACCAAAACAATAATGCGTATTTGCAATTGGGGATCGTTGGTAGAAGCGGTACCGTTCTTGCCTCGAAAAGCGAGATGTCCCGGGTTCGATTCCCGGGCCGGTGGAAGTTGTTTGGATTTACTTCCTAGCCCCCATTAGTCCCTGTTCACCTAGCAGTAAAGTAGGTACCTGGTGTAAGTCGAAAGTTGCGAATTCGTATTCAGGGAGAAGTTGTTGGAGCTTCCAATAACTTGAGGACATAAACCACTGACTCTTCAGGCTTCTAAGCCCTTAACTCATGAGACATAAAGGCAAGCATGAACTTAGCATGCTTCCCTGTTGGGCGCTGTAAACGCTTCTGCGCTTCACCTTACACAATGATATAGGGGGGTGCCCCCCCCCCAAAAAAAAAATGCGTATTTACTCGAAACAAGGCTAACAAAGTACTTGGGTTCATACAAAGGACTGTTAGTTACAAGACTAGCGAGGTTATTCTAAAACTATATCTTGTGCTTGTGAGACCTCACTTGGATTATGCAGTTCAGTTTTAGTCACCGGACTACAGACTGGATATTGAATCCCTAGAAAGCATACAGATGAGGATGACAAGACTAATCCCGGGCATCGGAACCTTGAGTACAGAGACAGATTAAAGCATCTGAATTTGCAGTCCCTCGAGAGACGTAAAGTAAGAGGCGATATGTGTATAAATGGAATTCAAGGTTAAACAAAGGTGATGTAACAAAGGTACTGTACTTAAATTATCCAACCAGGAGTGAACTCGTGGCAAGGGTTTTAAATTAGACAAATTTAGATTTAGGCGCGAGACAGGTAAACACCGGTTTGGAAATAGAGTAGTGGATGAATGGAACAAGTTACCAAACATCATCATTAACACGAACACGCTGGGTAGTTTCAAATATAAGTTGGGCGGATATATGAGCGATAGGGGTTGGGTGTAAACGGTACTGCTCAGCATGGGCCAAGAGGCCCGCTGCAGTTTCCTCCATTGTTTTTATGCTCTTAACACAAGACCAGAATACTAAGGTCCCATAAACCTATAACGAAATCCCCAACGCCCATTATTAAATCCCCACCACCTAAAATCTATAACCACACTTCAAGTAACTATAATCATATCCCCCACACCTCTCATCAAATTCCATATATCTATAACCTCTCTTCAAATACCTGTAATTCACTTCCCCACGTTTGTAATCATATCCCAAACGCCTGGAACCAATACTGTCAACACATGTGAGCACATTGCCACCAACGGTAATCAAATAATCAACACCTGGAAGGATATACCAAACACTCGTGACCTACTGTCCCTGCCTCCCTCATCACTTTCACATGAGCTACTCCAAGATTCTGAGCTGACGTCTGGCGAAGGGTCATGCTGTTTACTAAACCAATGAGGGCATGTGGATGTGGGCTACCTGCCTCACACATACTGTTATGGAAACGATTTTAAAGTGTCTCTACTGCTACGAGAACTTGTCTGTAGCCTCCCACTGTTATCACAAGTTTCGACGTGTTTTTGTTGAGATGAAGTTTGTTAATAGTTCCATTGCTATGAAACATTCTAAAATGTTTTCGTTATTATGATGAAGTTTCTAAATAGTTTTCCTTGTTATGATGCGTCCCTAGTTGTTTCTGTTGCTATGGGAACGTTTCAGAGCGCTCCTATTGTTGTGAAATTGTAAACGTTAAATTGTTCTCATTTTTTTTAAACGCCTTTAGTGTTAGGAAAACGTTTCTAAGACTTCCACTGCTACAGGTTGGGGTTAACACGGCAGAAGGTAACTTGGTCGTGGGGCGGACATAAACCCTAAACCAGTGGTTCTCAACCTTGTTTGCCCCATGCACACCTTTCACCATATGTCAGAATGTCATTCCCCCCCCTCCTTTCCAAGATTGTCTGCCTCAAAAAGTGCATTCCAAATAATATGCATATAGTACTGAAAATCCTTTATTTTTTCCATTTTAGTACATATACATTTACAATTTTACATGGATTATTTTTATAGTGGAGTTTTACAAATCAAAAGCCAGTTGAAAATGTTGATGGATATATAAAACTTGAATTAAAGTAAAATAGTTTTTTTTTTATTTATAATGAATTACTTAACAGACCAAACTGAAGCAAAATGCAATAAACAAAAAGTTCAATAGAATACCAGGATATTGTAAATTTGTAATTAATTTTATTCAGATGAAGATTACAGTCAATGAGAAACCTGTGATTGTTTTTTCTTCGCCAATTCTGGGATACGCGAAGAAGTGCTTGAAAGGGCACAACGCAGGTCATTTTCTACCTCTAATCTACTACGTTGCTTCGTTTTAATTTGCAACAGAGTTGAAAAGCCTGACTCACAAAGATATGTCGACACAAACGGAAGCAATGCACGGATAGCTCTTTCTGCCACTTTTGGGTAGGAATCGCACATCAAGGGCCAAAATTCTGTGATTGATTTCTCATCGAACATATCTCTTGCTCCCGAATCAGTTTCCCCCCCCCCCCCCCCTGAAAACCTGAATTCCCCCCTGGGGGGAATTCCCCCCTGGTTGAGAACCCCTGCCCTAAACATTAAAAAAAAACAATGTCGATGAATTTTCCTGAACGTCTCCGACGTAAAGGCCACTTTTACTTCAAGTACAAAAGTGTCTGACCTTTTCACTTATTCGTTTTTATTTTAGTTTTTTAATTTTGTCCTTATTAGGGGGTAAATTAAACAGTAAATCAGGAAAGTTTTAAAACGAAGAACTCATAAACGGGGTCTCAAGGAACCGCTGTTACTATATTTGCTGACTGAGGCAGCAGAGATCCCTGACTAATAATTTGTATCAAATGGGTACCAAGAAACACTATTATTATTATTATTATTACAGGCAAAGAATTTACATAAGTAATAAAGTATAATTACTCTTAATGCTACTAATGTTATCATAATTATTCGCATTACCGTACTACTATTGATATTATTATTAGTATAATTATAATTTTCATTGCCACTGTCATCATCATCATCATCATCATTGCAATTAGAATATTATGATTATTCTCCATCATCATTACTAGCACTCTGCTCTCCATTATCCTTAACACTCACCACTGTAAGCGAGGCCTGAAATACCAAGTTAGTGCCTTAACACCTAACATATCGTGTGACTATTATCATTACATTACTGCAGTACAAACAGGGCATCACAACAGAGACCGTCCCTTGGGGGCATAAATAAAGGAGAGAGGCATGAATAAGGAAGAGAGGCACAGTAAAGGGAAGTGAATATAAAAAGGAACAGAGAGAGAGAGAGAGAGAGAGAGAGAGAGAGAGAGAGAGAGAGAGAGAGAGAGAGAGAGAGAGTAAAAATAAGGTAATTTCCTATTTACTCCTGTGTTGGGTTTCCATTTCTCTTTTCTTACATTCTCTACACATCAATTCGTGTCCAGATAATTGTTGTTTTTTCCTCTTCCCATGTTTATCATTGATTTCTGTCCTCCTTTTCATCAATTGTCTCTTCATTTTCCCTTGGTTTGGCTTTTCTAATTATCTAAGGTCTTTACATTTATTTTTGAGGTTTCTTATTCTCTCCTTTCCTCCTCATACTTTCTATTTTACTTGTTCCATTTGTTTTTCTCTTCAATCAATTACTTCCATTCTGATTCTTTTTCCTTCTTCCATTAACTCTCTCCATCTCCCATGTTTATCATAATATTCTAATTTACTTATCGATCATTCCCTCGTCTCTTTCCTATTCCTCTCCCTGTCTCTCTAAATATAACTTTCTTCTACTTTCTCACACTTTCAAATCATCGCACCATCTACGTGTATTGCCTTTTCCCTTCCTTCCTTTTACTTCTACTTTCTGTCTCTCAACTCCTCGTAATATTGCCGTTTTTCCCGTCATTCTTTTTCCACATTTTATCCTTTTTCCTTCTCCGTCTCTTCCTTTTATTCTCTCGAATCTATGCACTTCGTTATTTTTGTATTTTTACGTTTTTCCGTCTCTCTTTTCTTTTCCTTATTTTCACTACGATCTGAAGTCCTTTTAATAATTTCACTCTTCCTTTCTCTCCTCGCCATGCCTTTCCTCCATTTACTCCGGCTCCCATATCATCACATTATTTCAGTTTTACTTTTTCTCCTTTTTTTATCTCTACTCTATTTTCTGTCTGTCTGTCTGTCTCTTCTCTATTTGTTTCAAGTATCTCATCCTCTTTATACCTCTACTTTTCCTTTCTCTCCCTATTTCATATCCGTTACTTTCTCGATCTTCTTCCTCAAAATTTATTTAATCTTTTCACTCCTCCCCTTCCCTGCCCCTCTAATAGGTCCATCAACTCTAATCATCTAATTATTTTCGCGTCGCTCGCCTCTTGTAAGCCGCAACACATTACATTACCACCGTCTGTGTTATAACAATAGACTCAGAGGGAAGGTATTGCAAAGCGCCAATGAACCAAATTGCAATATCATGGCTTTGCAAACTTGTGCAATATACGTCATGGTAATAGGTTTAACGCACCAGATGAAGAGGGGGAGAAGTTTATCAGTAAGATCAGTGTACAAGGTCTTCCAGAGAGACCTGTTGGATAGAGCTTACCTTTCGCTATTAGAGATTAACCCCTGGGTAGAGCCCAAAACGTTATATGAGTTACTGCCGTGTGTATAAAAATATGGTATTGCACTTCATTCATCAGCCTAATGGACTTACTATTTAGCCTAACATTAGATAAGCCAAGCCCTCCCCCCTTCCCTCCCCAGCCAAAATAAGTACTTTTCACAAAAAACAGCTAATTTAAATAAACAAAATAAATGGTTCCTTATAAACTTGTAGAACTAGTTAATAAAACAGTAAATTAATCCAACATATGAGAGAAAAGACAAATAAATTGAGAGAAAAAATATCCCAACATTGACGCCAGACACCAATAAAATCTATATGGGAGCAAGGCAGAGAGGCCTGATATTTTTCCGCCTCACCGATCAGCTGTTTTTGTTTACACTTGGGCGAGTCAGCTGTTCCGGCCGTGAGCCCAGCGGAGCGTACAGGTAGACCTGTCGACGCTGCTCCTTTGTTTGCTACAGACGGCCTTTGATGGCGACCTTCTACTGTTTTGACAAGAGACAAGAGGCGCAAGAGGATCAAACACTAACCTCATACTGGATTTGCTCATCAAGGTGGAGCTGGATATGTGTGTTGGATATTTGTTCTTATTAACTCTTGTTGTATCTAATTTTATAACCCATTCCAGCAAAATTTCTTTATATTGATTCCGGTCGTTTAAGGTACTACATCTACCAGGCTTTGGATCAACTCTCTCTCTCTCTCTCTCTCTCTCTCTCTCTCTCTCTCTCTCTCTCTCTCTCTCTCCATTTTCCTTTCCAAGTCAGAAAGTAAAAATAAATCCTGTCAACACTTTACAACACCAAAAAAGTTATACTGTATCTATGTAAGAATCTTTATAAAAATATTTCCCCTTTATCATCTACAGGTACGTATACCTCATCTTACTCTTTATCATATGAATCTATTGCTTCTCCCTCTTCTACTCTTTCTTCTTCCTCCTTTTCGTAATGTCCTTCATAGTTATTCTTTTTATTCTAATTTATTTCTACTTCTTCCCTTTTACTTTCTTCTTCCTTCTCCTCACAAATCCCACATTTTTCATCTTATACTTCTTTGCAAAAACGCCGTCGCCGTCGCCATCACCACCACCAACTCCATCACTACTACCACCACCATCACTACCACCAACACCATCACTACCACCAACACCATCACTACCACCAACACCATCACTACCATCAACACCATCACTACTATCACCACCACCACCATTACCACCCCCATCACCACCATCACCAACATAACCACCACTACCACAACCATCACTACCACTACCATCACCATTACTACCCCATCACCAACATAACCACCACTACCACCACCATCACTACCACCATCACTACCATCATTACCATCACTAACTCCATCACTACAACCAACACAAATAACAACTACTACCACCACCATCACAATTACTAACACCACCCCCATCACCGCCAAAACAAACCACTACCACCATTACCACCACCTCTTCAACCACCACTACCACCATCACCACCGGTAGTGGGTTGACCAAAGACAGCCCACCACCTTAACGAGCTCACTCACCAGCCCTCAGAGGGTCGAGGAGGGGCCACTCGAATCACATTTTTGTGGTCGGGTTTTTCTGGGTCTTGCGTTTTGAAGTTGAAAAGAAATTTTGCGAAAATTTACCTTATTGAAGTCTGGCCGCCAATTTAACTAGTTGTGGAATATGTCCGGCATAAACTTGTGTGTGTGTGTGTGTGTGTGTGTGAGACAAAGAATCAATCATCCGATAAAGAGAAATTTGAAGAAGGAAGACACGAGGATAAAGTGATTGAAAATAAGTAAAGATTGGGAGGAGAAAACCTAAAGTGAAGGGAAATACCAGACATTAGGAAACAGATGATAAGAGGGAAAAGGAAAACAAAGACCAAAGATGCAAAAAGATAAATGAAAATTAATAAAAGGTAAGTAGAATGGCGGAAGAAATGAAGAAAATAAAAGATAAAAGGAAGAAGTAAAAACAAAATATTACAAGAAAAAATGAAGAAAAATAAGGAACACGAGAAACACGAAAAAGAAAAAGAAATGATAAAAGAAAATATGAAAAATAGAGTAAATAGCAAAAACAATAATGAGACGATAGATATAAAATAAGACAAATAATTATATAGTAAAAAGCGATGACTTCTGGAGGGCATCCGTTACCCGCCTCCCCTCCCGTCCCTCTCCACCACAATAAGGTTACGTCTCTTGCCTCTTTTCCTTCCCCTCTTCTGTTCTCCTCTTTGTTTCCCTCCCCACTTCCATCCTCCCCACTTCCACCCTCCCCACTTCCACCCTCCCCACTTCCACCCCCCATCTTCAAATCCTCATCAATTTCACCCTCCTCTCTTCCACCCTCCCCACTTCCACCCTCCCCACTTCCACCCTCCCCTCTTCTACCCTTCCCACTTCCACCCTCCCCACTTCCATCCTCCCCATCTTCCACCCTCCCCTCTTCCACCCTCCCACTTCCACCCTCCCACTTCCACCCTCCCGCTTAAATCCTCCCCACTTCCACCCTCCCAGCTTTCACCCTCCCCACTTCCACGCTCCCCACTTCCATCCTCCCCATCTTCCACCACTCCCCTCTTCCACCCTCCCACTTCCACCCTCCCGCTTCCATCCTCCCCACTTCCACCCTCACCACTTCCACCCTCCCCACTTCCACCCTCTCCTCTTTCTCCCTCCCCTCTTCCACCCTCCCACTTTCACCCTCCCCACTTCCACCCTCCCCACTTCCACCCTCCCACTTCCACCCTCTCCTCTTTCTCCCTCCCCTCTTCTACCCATCCCACTTCCACCCTCCCCCCTTCCACCCTCCCCTCTTCCACCCTCCCCTCTTCCACCCTCCCAACTTCCACCCTCCCCTCTTCTACCCCTCCCACTTCCACCCTCCCCACTTTCACCCTCCCCCCTTCCACCCTCCCCATCTTCCACCCTCCCCTCTTCCACCCTCCCACTTCCACCCTCCCCACTTCCACCCTCCCACTTCCACCCTCCCCACTTCCACCCTCCCCTCTTCTACCCATCCCACTTCCACCCTCCCCACTTCCACCCACCCCCCTTCCACCCTCCCCTCTTCCACCCTCCCCTCTTCCACCCTCCCCTCTTCCACCCTCCCAACTTCCACCCTCCCCTCTTCTACCCCTCCCACTTCCACCCTCCCCACTTTCACCCTCCCCCCTTCCACCCTCCCCATCTTCCACCCTCCCCTCTTCCACCCTCCCACTTCCACCCTCCCGCTTCCATCCTCCCCACTTCCACCTTCACCACTTCCACCCTCCCCACTTCCACCCTCTCCTCTTTCTCCCTCCCACTTCCACCCTTCCCACTTCCACCCTCCGCACTTCCACCCTCCCCCCCTTCCCCCCCCCCCTTCCACCCTCCCCTCTTCCACCCTCCCCTATTTCACCCTCCCCTCTTCCACCCTCCCCCCTTCCACCCTCCCCTCTCCCACCCTCCCCCCATTCCACCCTCCCCTCTTCCACCCTCCCCACTTCCACCCTCCCCACTTCCACCCTCCCCACTTCCACCCTCCCCTCTTCCACCCTCCCACTTCCACCCTCCCCACTTCCACCTTCCCACTTCCACCCTCCCCACTTCCACCCTCCCCTCTTCCACCCTCCCACTTCCACCCTCCCCACTTCCACCTTCCCACTTCCACCCTCCCCACTTCCACCCTCCCCCCTTCCACCCTCCCCTCTTCCACCCTCCCCTCTTCCACTCTCCCCACTTTCACCCTACCCTCTTTCACCCTCCCATCTTCCACCCTCTCCTCTTGCACACTCTCCTCTTCCACCCTCTCCTCTTCCACCCTCTCTTTCTCCACCCTCTCCACTTCCACCCTTCCTTCCTCCACCCACCCCACTTCCAGCCCTCCCCTCTTCCACCCTCCCCTCTTCCACCCTCTCTTTCTCCACCCTCCCCTCTACTTCCCTTCCCTCTCCTGTCGTCCCATATTCCACCCTCCAACCACTAGCACATTTGCCTTCGTTACAGCACGTGGAAGTTGATTAGTTTCTGGCTGTCAAGTGAGTCGTGACGCCCCATGGTCATATTCACAGCCTTTTTTTTCCTCCTCCCAGATTCTAAATAATGGAATTTTGTTCACACCATCTATCATATTATCGCCACCTCCCTCTTCCATATACCCTCCCTCCCACATAAACAACACCAACCCATCCCTCTCCCCACATCAACAACACCCACCCACCCCTCTCCCCCACATCAACAACACCCACCCATCTCTCTCCCCCACATCAACAACACGCACCCTTCCCTCTCCCCCACATCAACAACACCCACCCATCCCTCTCCCCACATCAACAACACCCACCCATCCCTCTCCCCACATTGACAACACCCACCCATCCCTCTCCCCACATTAACAACACCCACCCATCCCTCTCCCCACATTAACAAAACCCACCCATCCCTCTCCCCCACATTAACAACACCCACCCATCCCTCTCCCCACATTAACAACACCCACCCATCCCTCTCCCTCTTCCCATCATCACCTCACCCGGCCTTATCCCTCTGATTATAATCCACTTTCTCCCAACACGTGAATTTATGACCAAACTTGGTTGAGTCGCTCCCCTGAGGCCGGAGAATTGAATATCTATCTCCATGTCACGGGGCTGTCGCGGCTTATCCTGGTGATGTGAGGAGCAGGGAGGAATTGTGTGGTTAATGGGAGTGTGAGGACAGTAGTGGTGGTAGTGGTTTGTGTGGCAGGTGGTGAGGAAGGTGAGGTGTATTTTAATGGGTTTGTCCTGTTTGTCTCGTGTGTGTGTGTGTGCATAAGAAAGAATAGTACACACACACACACACACACAGTCATGAGGACACTCAACCAACACCCACATGCGCTGTTGGCTGACGAGCACTGACTTTTACCCAAATGTCACGGTCGTTTCTCTCACCAAACAAAACAAAATGATCCACAACAACAAAACTGAAACAGTTTAGAAAATATAGTTCCAACAATTTCCAAATATCAAAAAAATAGTACGAATTTTTATTAATAGCTCAGAAATAGGGCGAAACCTGTAAGTCACTATTGATATTAAGGTGATGTGCAAATGATATTAAGGTGATGTGCAAATGGTGTTAAAGTGATGTGTAAATGATGTTAATTAATGCGTAAATGATGTTAAGGTGATGTGTAAATGATGTTAAGGTTATGTGCTAATCATTTTAAGGTGATGTGTAAATGATGTTAAAGCGATGCGTAAAGAATATTCATGCCCTTTCTCATACCGTAATATATCGTCCAATTTCTGGTAAAACTCATTGGATTTACATGACGAACTTGACCTATCCTGAACTTAACATAAGGATTAAACTCCTGTCATAATGTAATGGACTAACATATGAAGACCTGCCCCAGTATATTGGCTCAGATAAAACCATTCTTATACTCTGGTTGACTAGCAACAGGTCGACTATTTATGACACGCAGCTTTAGAGTTGGGGACGAGTTCTTCTGCAGTTTGCTGAGCCCTCACTCCCAGGACCCCTCTTGTGCACTAATACCAGAATCGTGATAATAGTTAATACAAGGGGAAGCAGGAGGAGGTGATGAGGAAGATGAAGTGGTGAGGGAGAGGAAGTGGTGGGGGAGACGAAGTAGTGGGGGAGACGAAGTGGTGGGGGAGACGAAGTGGTGATGGTGGAGAGAGGACGTGGTGAGGAGGAGAGAGGAAGTGGTGGAGAGGAGAGAGGAAGTGGTGGAGAGGAGAGTGCAAGTGGTTGTTGGGAGGAGAGAGGGAGTGTTGGGGAGGAGGCTAAGGGTGTGTTGGGTCAAACTCTGATCCGTGTAGCAAGTGTAACATCAACAACAACAAATGACCAAATAAATAATGCAATAAATGAATAAAAACATAATAAATTCTTATAAAGAGGAAAAATAAAATCACTAAAACAAGTCATCGATTTTTAGCCACTATCGGATCGAGATTAAGTTCTACCCAGAGGTGAAAGATGCAAGTTGTCTATTGAATAATACCAGAAAACTTATGGCTTCTAACTTGATCATATTCATCTATATAAATCAAATTATCAAGTGATCCGAAAACGTTATTCTCATTTCACGTGATTCTGAAACGTTACTCCATCTGTCACGTGACTCCGAAATGTTTCTCTTGTTTGTCATGTCACGTGACTACACAAACTTACTCTCATATGTCACGTGACTCAACGCTACTTTCACCCGTTGTTCACGCGACCTCATGCCACCTTCCCATCGCGTGACCCCAACAAATCCCCGTCCAGCGGAGCATGACCACAAGGGCGAGAGGAGGAGCGACAAGGTAAACACTAACTACAGCCTGCACGGAAAATATCCCTCTCACACACGTACCACATATTAACCGGATCATCTCTCAAACCTTTCCCTATCTTCAAGACATTTCAACGCCTCCACGCCGTGTATTCTGCCGTGTGATACCTTGTACAAGAGTGTCCTTAATGCCCCCCCCCCCCCACACGACGACCTTGTCATGTTCTTAACACCCCCCACATGACCAGCCTGCCATATCCTAAACGCCTCCTCCCACGTTAACACCCATACACGTGTCTTTCTGTTTATCAATATCTGCCAACAACTGATGGCTCTGTCAGTCTTGAGCCAGATCGAGTGTTTCATGGAAGGGGTGAGAGGAGGGGAGGGAAGGGCTCCGTACAGTTAGTGGTAAACATTTGGTATATATTCGTGGGGGGGGGGGAGGGAGGGATCATGGGATATAGAGAGATAAGAGATGGATATACCAAACAGGGAAGTGTTGACGCTTTCAGATATGAGAGGTTCACGGGTGAGGAGGCTCACTGTGGTATGGTAATATATACTGTATGTTAGACTCAAGGAACGAAAAACGATTACAAAGCGTTATGGACGTTTTCAAAATAATGAGAAAGCGAAATTTTGCGCCGTGGGTTTTTCCCAACAACCAAAACTCGTTTTGGGCGAACTAGAAACTCCTCTAACCTAACCTAACCTAACTTAACTTAACTTAACCTAACCTAACCTAACCTAACTTAACCTAACCTAACTTAACCTAACCTAACATAACCTAAAGCAACTTCACCCCCCCCCCCCCCAAATAGTGTAAGGGTGGTAATCTTTAGATGAAATAAGGTGATCCGTTCGCATTGTATTTGAGGACCTGTGTGACACCGTGCCATTCAACATCACACGGTTTACTACGCCTGACTTTTATGAATGAGAGGCATCAGCTGTTGTTGACCCCCCATGACGTCACGACCCTTAATCACCCATCACGTGTCATGCAGCTCACGGCAGAGTAAACAACAGTGAAAGGTTGTGTTTAA
This sequence comes from Homarus gammarus, assembly GCA_958450375.1. NCBI lineage: Eukaryota > Metazoa > Arthropoda > Malacostraca > Decapoda > Nephropidae > Homarus > Homarus gammarus. The sequence continues at coordinate 1,030,152 of CAUDMG010000291.1, forward strand.
TGTGGAGAAGTGTTATTATTATTATTATTATTATTATTATTATTATTATGGCATTCAGTGCGTGTGTGGGGGGTGGGGGGGTATTTCCTGTGTGGGGAGCTGGGAAGCGGAAGAACTTAGGCTGTGGGGAGCAGGCAAGTATTCAGTATGTGGGGGAGAGGAAGTATTTACTGTGTGGGGGCAGGGAGGTATTTAGTGTGGGGGAGGAATGGGGGGGGGGGGGGGAACTGGGATTTTCCAATCTTTGTTGTCCTAAAAGACAGCCTAATTTTCAATATTTTCACCACACTAGTTTGTACTATAATGGTTTATGTAATACTTTGTTGACTGTAGTTCGTGATACCCAATGTTCAAAGTACCTAATTATCAGATAGAAACCGTAATCCACACACACACACACACACACACACACACACACACACACACACATTTATTCATACTGTTATGGGTGACGTAATAATTATATGTTGATTGTTTTCCTGGTATCCAATGGAATAAATACCCAATTATCAGCAACAAACCATAAACTAGCGTCATTATCACATACACACGCCTACACACACACACACAAACACACACACACACACACACGCCTACACACACACACACACACACACACACACAAACACACACACGCCTACACACACACACACACACACACACACACACACACACACACACACACACGCGTCTGTAGTCTAATTAGTTATGCAATACACATCGTTTATTGTGCTCAAGAGATCCAATCGCATAAGTACCCAATTCTCAGATATAAATAATTATCACAAGTATAAAAATTTCCCATTACTAAAGCATCGCCCCTTCAGTATGTATACCTTCACAAACACACTAATTACTCTGCTTTATTACCTTGAAGTTATAATATTATTTCCAGGTTCATTGTTTCCCTCAACTGGTAATGAGAGTAACACTGACGGTAGAATCTTAAGTGACACTATTTTTTCCTTATCATCTTTGTATATCGTGTTTATCAAGCCAGTTAAATACGTCTTTGGATGCATATGTAAAAGAGAGGTTAGGTTAGGTTAGGCAAATTCAAGATCTGTTTCCCCTGTTAGATTTGGGTAGATCTAACTTGGATAGGCTCGGTCAGATCAGGTTAGGCTATGTTAGGTCAGGTAAGATCAAGCTTGGCTAGGTTAGCTCAGATTAGATCAGGCTAGGCTAGGTTAGGTCAGGTTAGATCAGGCTAGGCTAGGTTAGGTCGGGTTAGATCAGGCTAGGCTAGGTTAGGTTAGGTCAGGCTAGATAAGGCTAGGGTAGGTTAGTCCAGGCTTGGCTCGGTTAGGTTAGGTCAGGCTAGGTTACATCAGGCTAGGTAGGTGAGATCAGGCTAGATTGGGTTAGGTCAGTCTAGGCTAGAAGTCAGGTATATTCTACGTCTATTTCCCAGTTACAGTTTGAACAGATAGCGACGGCACGACCCGAGGCAATTAGACCATGACGTCACGAACACAGTTGATCAGTATCTTAACAGCCATCCAGCCTTTACAGAAGACTTTGCGTGCAGCAGATGTTGAGATAAAAGTAGCGGGACCTTAATGGTGTTGGCCACACTCGTAAACCTTTTATCTAAATCCTTTGACGTCAATAATGAGTGATCTTTTTGACCATTATACCTGTGAGGAAGTTGTGGGTCTGGATCCTCAAAGAAACAGGAGAAAAAAGAAGGAAGGAAGATAAAGATGGAAGGAAAGAAAGATGAAAAGAAAGAAAGAAAGAAAGAAAGAAAGAAGCAGAGAAGAGAAAAAAAAAGAAATAGAAAAAGAAAACTAAGTAAAAAAAAAAAAAAAAAAGACAAATGAAGAGTACTGATCTCAACGAGTGTCACGTTGACTTTTTCTCTTACCTGAAATGTAAAAAAAAATCAATCAAATCATGCAAAACCACCACCACCACAACAACAACAACAACACAACCACAACCACTACCACAACGACACAACTACCACCACCACAACAACAACACAACCACTACAACACAACCACCACCACAATACACTACATCCTTGACCACCGAAGGGTCAAGACGTACCTGGCGCTCCTCTCGGAGCAGCCAGGTCAACTGTTAAGTTGGCCCATACCAACTCCCTCCCCTGAACCCTCCTCCCCACCGGAATATCAACAAGTTCACGCCAGAAGTTACTATTTCATTTAGGAAAGGAATGGAACCAGTGTTAAACAGAGGTGAACAGTGGTGAACAGTGCTTAAGTCAGTGAGAACAACTCAACAGTAACAGTCGCACCCAAGTTAACCTTCACACAGTGAGGTCCCAGGTACCCAGTGATAATGGCCTGTGAGACCCAACACCCAGCGATGTGTCCGTCTACGATAGGAAGGCCTGGGACCACACCTCACTCATATAACACCGTCTGTGAGGGAATTACTACACCACGTGAGGCCCCGCATAACACCATCTGTGAGGGAATTACTACACCACGTGAGGCCCCTCATAACACCATCTGTGAGGGAACTACTAAACCACGTGAGGCCCCGCATAACACTATCTGTGAGGGAATTACTACACCACGTGAGGCCCCTCATAACACCATCTGTGAGGGAATTACTACACCATGTGAGGCCCCTCATAACACCATCTGTGAGGGAGTTACTACACCATGTGAGGCCCCGCATAACACCATCTGTGAGGGAATTACTACACCACGTGAGGCCCCTCATAACACTATCTGTGAGGGAACTACTACACCACGTGAGGCCCCGCATAACACCATCTGTGAGGGAATTACTACACCACGTGAGGCCCCTCATAACACCATCTGTGAGGGAATTACTACACCATGTGAGGCCCCTCATAACACCATCTGTGAGGGAATTACTACACCATGTGAGGCCCCGCATAACACCATCTGTGAGGGAATTACTACACCACGTGAGGCCCCTCATAACACCATCTGTGAGGGAACTACTACACCACGTGAGGCCCCGCATAACACCATCTGTGAGGGAATTACTACACCACGTGAGGCCCCTCATAACACCATCTGTGAGGGAATTACTACACCACGTGAGGCCCCTCATAACACCATTTGTGAGGTAACTACTACACCACGTGAGGCCCCTCCTAACACCATCTGGGAGGGAGTTACTACACTATGTGTTTGCTGTTCAACACCTACAATAATCTGAATGTTCACTGTATGTTCCTTTACCTTTCTCTAATGAAGGCTTTTGTTAAACCACCAATGTATGTAATAAGTCATTTATGTCCAATGTATATTTTCAGCCTTCGGGCTGCAGAACTTTTTCAATAAACCGTTAATTATTATTATTATTATTATTAATAACACCAGCTCCATCCACAACTTTACCACCACAACCACCACCACAATAACACCACGGGGCACGGGGGTGGAGGAGACTGCAGTGGGAGCGGGTAAACAAGGCGAAAGATTACAGGGAAATAGTGTTAGGAATGATGACATAACTAAATTAGACAGGGAGTTTAAAACTAAACGCGGTAAGGGAAGGACTCAGAACACGACTAACTTAAATGTATATTACGCGAACAGTAGAAGTATGAGAAACAAAATGGATGATATTAGGGCCTTGGTATGTACCGAAGAAATCGATATAATTGCATTCACTGAAACATGGATCAACCTAGACACACGTGAATTACCAGTCGAATACCAAATTGCGGGTTACAAACTGTTCCATACCGATAGGCAGACCAGGAAAGGAGGCGGAGTAGCAATCTATGTTAGGGATAACCTGAAGTGTGAAATAAATAAGGAAATAAAAACTGAGAGGAATACAGAAACAATTTGGATAGAATTAAGCGACGGTCGGGAAAAATTAATCACAGGAGTAATATATAGACCCCCCAATCTTGACAGAGTCAATGAGCGACTTATCTGGGATGAAATGCGCAGGGCTTCCATACACAACAAAGTCTGTATAGTAGGCGACTTTAACCTTGGCCAAATAGATTGGACCGACCTTACGGGAAACTCAGAATCAGAGGATTTTCTCGAGACGATCCAGGACTGTTTCCTAAGTCAACATATAACCGAACCCACACGGGGTAATAATATATTGAATTTAGTTTTGTCAAACAGAGAAAACCTCATTAGCAATGTCGAGGTAGGGAACGAACTTGCAAACAGCGATCACAAAGAAATTCGATTCCAGTTAGATTTTCAGGGCAGACGTAAGGAAAATTCCACTAAAGTACCAGATTTCAGAAGGGCAAACTTTGACAGTTTAAAGAGGCAGCTGAGAGAGGGGGTGTCGCGCTTGGCCGTGAACCTGACAGATGACACCGACCTGATAACGAGATCTGAGATTGCCGAGTTCCACGACAATTTAAATAGTGAGTTACTTAATGCACAAAGGCAGAACATACCATACAAAAAACTCTGATCAAACAACAATGACCCTAAATGGATAAATAATTATTTAAAGAACATCATTGGCCAAAGGAAGGCTATAGGTAGAAGGATAAATCGTGGCGAAATTCACCTCCGGGACTATTATAGGGTATTGGCGAGTAGGGTTAAAACCGAGATAAGGAAAGCAAAGAGGAATAATGAGGTAAGGATAGCAAGGGAGGCAAAGACAAACCCCAAAGGATTCTACCAAATGTACCAAACTAAAACACGAGAAAAGATTGGACCAATACGGTCAGACTCCGGCGAGCTCACTGATAACGACGGAGAAATGAGCAATAATTTGAATAAATATTTTTCAACAGTTTTCACCAGCGAAAATTTAAACATGATACCCGAGGCACCGACTCTATTCAGAGATAGTGAAGAAAACAAATTAAGTGAGATAGCAGTGACTAGTAACGATGTTAGTAAGCAAATAGACAAACTAAAGCCTAATAAGTCACCTGGTTCCGATGAGATATTTGCCAGAGTATTAAAGGAATGTAAGGAAGAGCTTAGTATGCCCTTAGCAAAGTTGTTTAACATGTCCTTAAAAACAGGTGTAGTACCAGAATCCTGGAGGATAGCGAATGTAATACCGATCTTCAAGAAGGGGGATAGATCACTATCCTCTAACTACCGCCCAATCAGTCTAACATCAATAGTAGGCAAATTACTGGAAGCAATCATTTCAAACTCTATTCGAAATCACCTGGAGAAGCACAGATTGATCAATGATTCCCAGCATGGCTTCACAAGCGGACGTTCTTGCCTAACTAATCTATTAACATTCTTTTCATCAGTTTTCGAATCAGTGGACGAGGGGCACAATTATGATGTGGTATATCTCGACTTTAGCAAAGCCTTCGACAGAGTACCCCACGAAAGACTAATTAGAAAGGTAGAAGCTCATGGCATCAAAGGTGACATCCTTAAATGGATTAGGGCGTGGTTACAGGACAGGAAACAGCGAGTGAGCATTAACGGCACTAAGTCCCATTGGAGCAACGTCACAAGTGGAGTTCCCCAAGGCTCAGTACTTGGACCATTATTGTTTATTATATACATAAACGACATAGATATCGGCATAGACAGCAACATAAGTAAATTTGCTGATGATACTAAAATAGGACGTGTTATCAAATCTGACGAGGACTCGGCAAAACTACAGGAGGATCTAAACAAATTTTTCGAATGGTCTGAAAAATGGCAGATGAAATTCAACATTGACAAATGTAAAGTACTCAGTATAGGAAATGTAAACAGGGAAACCAGATACCAGATGAACAACGATGCCATAGAGAAATCCGACTGCGAGAGAGATTTAGGAGTAATGATAAGTAGGAACCTTAAGCCAAGTAAACAATGTGTTTTTGCTCGAAACAAGGCTAATAAAGTACTTGGGTTCATACAAAGGAGTGTTAGTTACAAGACTAGCGAGGTCATCCTAAAACTGTATCTTGCTCTTGTGAGACCACACCTGGATTACGCAGTCCAGTTCTGGTCACCGTATTACAGAATGGATATAGAATCCTTGGAAAGAATTCAGAGGAGAATGACAAGACTAATCCCGGGTATCAGGAACCTTGAGTATAGAGACAGGTTAAAGCATCTTAATTTGCACTCCCTTGAGAGACGTAGAGCGAGGGGCGACCTGATAGAGGTGTATAAATGGAAGGCAGGGCTAAACAAAGGAGACATTACAAAGGTACTCAAATTATCCAACCAGGAGCGAACTCGTAACAATGGTTTTAAATTGGACAAATTTAGATTTAGGCGTGAAATAGGTAAACACTGGTTTGGAAACAGAGTAGTGGATGAATGGAACAAGTTACCAAATATCATCATTAACTCGAATACGCTGAATTGCTTCAAACATAGGTTGGATGCTCATATGAGCAATAGGGGTTGGGTGTAAACGGGACTGCCCAGTATGGGCCAATAGGCCCGCTGCAGTTTCCTCCATTCTTATGTTCTTATGTTAACACCACCACAACCACCACCACAACATTACCACCAACAAAACAACAACAACACCACAATATAGAAAATAGTTTCGGCATTTGCACTGAAACTCAACCATAAATAAGACACACTCTCCCTGAACTCCCCCCCCCCCCCCCCAAATAAAATAATACTCGTAAGCATTACCCTGGGAACCCATTGGGAGATCCGTACACGAATTTATCCAAAATAACCATGAAAATTATAATATTCCACACTAGTAAATATTAGATTTTTCTTAAGGATCTATACGTCGTCTTGAGAGCTGATCTTCAAGTCTTTTTTTTTCCGATATTTATTTCAAACTCGGTGACCAGAAGTCGAGAGAGCTTGGTATTGAGACTCGAAACTCACTCGGGTTTATTTACAGCCTTCGAGTCCTGGTGTTGAGTACCTCGTCACTAACTCCTTCCTGCCCGTCAGAAAACTTATCCGATTTATTCATTTTTTTACCCCCTTTAATTTTTTTCTCCAGAGATTGTACACTCTCATTGGTTATCTTTTAACACGTATGAAAAAATAAATACCGAATTTGATACCGGGTATATCACCAGTTAATGTGTATGGGGTGATATATGCTATTATTTATATTATTATTATTAATTATCAATATCAGTAGTAGTAGTATCATTCTGAGCATTTTCAATACTATTACTATTATTAGTAGTAATAGTAATAGTAGTATAATTAACATTAGTATCAGTATTACTATTACAACCAACTATAAAAGGCCTTAGAAGCCTTCAACACCTCGAAATATTAACTAACAGTACTAGAAGTGTATGAAACATAACGCTGAAAATCAAGAACCATAAAACTGACACCAGCAAGTAATATTAACTCACAAGGCAATACAAGAGTAAATTTACAATGCGATTTGCTTATGAAGGAAAGGAAACATCTCAGTAACATTTGAGACAAATGGAAATAAATGTTCAATTAACAGGTGGTGCGTTCTGTCATTGTACTAGAGGTTAAGTCATTGTACTAGAGGTTAAGTCATCGTACTAGAGGTTAAGTCATCGTACTAGAGGTTAATTCATTGTGCTAGAGGTTAAGTCAATGTACTAGAGGTTAAGTCATCGTGCTAGAGGTTAAGTCATCGTTCTAGAGGTTAATTCATTGTACTAGAGGTTAAGTCAATGTACTAGACGTTAAGTCATCGTGCTAGAGGTTAAGTCATCGTACTAGAAGTTAAGTCATTGTACTAGAGGTTAAGTCATCGTACTAGAGGTTTAAGTAATAGTACTAGAGGTTAAGTCATCGTGCTAGAGGTTACGTCATCGTACTAGAAAGGCTAAGTCACCGTGCTAGAGGTTAAGTCATCGTGCTAGAGGTTAAGTCATCGTACTAGAGGTTAAGTCATCGTTCTAGAGGTTAAGTCATAGTACTAGAGGTTAAGTCATCGTGCTAGAGGTTACGTAATCGTACTGGAGAGGTTAAGTCACCGTGCTAGAGGTTAAGTCACATTACTAGATGTTAAGTCATTGTACTAGAGATTAAGTCATCGTACTAGAGAGGTTAAGTCACCGTACTAGAGGTTAAGTCACCGTACTAGAGGTTAAGTCATCGTACTAGAGGTTAAAGTCATCGTACTAGAGGTTAAGTCATCGTACTAGAGGTTAAAGTCATCGTACTAGAGGTTAAGTCATCGTACTAGAGGTTAAGTCATCGTACTAGAGGTTAAGTCATCGTACTAGATGTTAAGTCATCGTACTATATAGGTTTCAGTTAGCTTTGTACTGAAAGGCTTAAGGTCATAACAGTTATAATACGCTACAATACTGTTCTAGCTGTATTAATTCAACACATTTAAGGGGAACTTGAATTAATGTCAGCTTCAGAGTTTCCCAGCTGACAGAACAACCTCAACTATCTTCTATAATTTTATACGATTAGGATAATTAATTGCTACATTAATTAAAGTTTTAGATGACCTGCGGGCATAAAAACTTCTTATCTCCGAAGGTTTCCTGGATTAACTGTGATAAGCCTCGTGATGTCAGCTGACCGTACCATCACCATTGGATGATAAGGTAAGAAATGTCAGTGAAATGTCCATTTACCATTTACTAGTGACGTGAGCGACATCAGCGAAACGTTGACTTGCTATTGGCTGATGATGTACACCTACAAAAAAGTTATTCGGCACCCGTGTCATATTGAATCACGCCGTAAGGGAGCCGAATAATTTTTAGTGGGTGTACAACTGTACATGATACTTGTACACACACACATGTATACATGCACGATGCATACATGTACACCCACTAAAAATTATTCGGCACCCTTACGGAGTGATACAATATGACACGGGTGCCGAATAATTTTTTGGTGTGTGTATATGATGTCAGCAAATGACAACATCACTATTGGTTAATAATTCAGTGATGTCAACTGATGTATTATCACGACTGGCCGACGACGAAATGACGTCAGCAAATCCCAGTGATACTACTGGCAGGTGATTTAATGATGTCAGTGGCCTATGGACATGACGAACTCGTGGTCGTATATAAAGACCTCCTAGCCTGGTGGTCACGCGGCACGTGCGGCTGTTGTTAAGATTATTATAAATTCTTATTCTAAAAACTTAATGCACCAGACTTGGCGATCGCCCCTGATTGCAGCTGAAATTGGTGCAAAATTTTTATATTTATTTATATTAGCACAAACCTGTGAGACATGTGGAAGCGGTATTCACGAATCGGACAGTGTGAAAACGAATGTTTGGCTGATATTATTAAATAATTCATAGATGTAGTAAACAGCAAGACAACATGATTTGGTAAAACTGTAAAGGCAGCACAGAGTTGGCAGAAGAGGGCCAATAAATTCAATGTTAAAACTGATTGTGGAAAAAAAAAATCACGACAAGTAGCCTATGCAAGCTCTGGGAAAATCTTAACTGCAAGTTGCTGTTATTGATACCACTGTAACTAGTGACCTAAAATTTTGAGCAGTCATATTATCTAATTCTAAGTGAAGTGATTAATTAAGAAGGTGTACTACTAAACCATTTAACTAAGTCAGTGCATTGAATCTAACTATGTGGAGGAATATTATTAATTGTTTTATTTTGGTGACCTGAGAATTATTTACTGGTCCCTACCTAAGTAAAGCTTCTTATAGGGGTTTGATGTTCAGAAATAATTTTCTCCGTGACCGTGAGTGGTGTGTCTGGGATTGTGGTTAAATAAATAGTCACAAATAAATTTCTAAAGACATCTGTTGTACAATACATATGTATACAAAAAATAAGCCACATGGGTCTTATCCTGAGTCCCATAAGACTCTTAACCCCCCCCCGCAAAAACATACACACACACACTGAACACCAGGTACGTATTATATGACACAATAAAACACCCAAATATCACACAGATAATACCAAGGAAAGGATTTTCAGCTCTACTATCAAACAATCACAACTCACTTCACCCCGTACTGACGAACAATAAGCGAACCCACATCAAATAAATAAATAAATAAATAAACGTACACTTCTGAATGTTATCATCAATGAGGATCGTACAAGAACACACTTACCTAGAAACTTCACCTTACTTTCTTGTCTTATGAGCAACAAGGAACCAATCGTAACTTATTAGACAACTGGCCCATAAGCCTGATTTTGTTAAGAGTTAATTAACTCTGTAAGCACAACAGCATCCACAACACCAGAGAAAGCGCACAGCAACAATAGATATACTGCCAGTACTACACTCCCATGAGTCAGTGTAACGGTACACACACAACATTAAATTTCACTTTATTACGTCAGTGTTAGGTGTGTGTGTGCTGAGCTAATTAATGTGCAGTTGAAGCTAGACCAATCTTTAGTCCGACACTTAGATGTAAAAGGTTATATACCAACTAGGTAATATCTCATGAACTCATTTAAGTAACTTATGTGTAGTAGCAAAATATCTCTTAAATGAGTTTATTTAATACTGTGATCAGGAAGCAACCATAACTACAGACTTAGTTAGGCCTACTCATTAAACGGAGTTCACTTAATCACCATTAACACAATTACAATTCAGACATTAATTCCACTAAAATGTTCAATGGCACAATTACTTTGTGGAAATACAGACTCGAGTAGTCAATTGGTAGTACAGTCACACTCAAGTTATTATTAGATAACATTTTCAGTTAATTCAAATAAAATGTTCAACAATTTAAGTTTGAACTATCAAAGTACAAGAAAGTCACTTGATTATGAATATAATAAATTTCCTAGTTCAGTAAATGTAGTTCACTCAATGGGATGCACCTACACAGTAAATTTTTCCTTAAGTGATTCCATTAATTTCCTTTTAGCAAATCATTAGACTCTCTCTCTCTCTCTCTCTCTCTCTCTCTCTCTCTCTCTCTCTCTTTCAAATCACTTGATGCAACAAATTTCAACCATATCTCCACTTTTTCCAGACACACCTACAGGAAGCATTCCCTCGTAACCGGCTACTGATTACTCTCATTACAAGAGTTTGGAAATATTGTTATACTAGTCGGGGTTCTTAAAATATTGTAAACTTTATAATAACCGGCATTCATACTCGAGCTGAGTTTCAACAATATACCAACAAATCTGGCGGGAAATCTGAATCCCAGGTGCTCCTGAGCGCCATTATAGGTGTCAAGGTTTTAATAGTACGGTCGTCAGTGTTTGTATTACGGACAGGAGAATGTTGCAAAGCTGGGCCACCGGTAAAATTGGGTCATTGAATTGAACACACTAACAGCGAGATCGGGATTCGGTTAACATATTAAACTGCTTTTATACAAATAAGATTATAAACTCGTTAGTTCCCTGGACAACAGTGTTTCACGCTGGCATATACTGTACTGCCCTAGGCTCATGATGTGTAAGAGTACAATACATGTCCGTCACCGTACTCAAGCCATCAACGAATTCAATATTATTATTCAGAATTCTTAAAAAGGATATCGCTGCTCTCATGTTTACATCACCATTAACATCGACCGTGTAACCTTATAGGCGAAAGCTTTGGCGCGAAATTGTCCCCCTTTGCCAAGTCAGCTGCTTGTTTGTCGGGAAATTGTTCCCTCGGGCACAGCTGCTAAAATAAACAAAGGAAGTTTATTCTGTCAGAGTGTGTTCTTCAACATTTAAGAGATTCCGAGTCTTGCAGGAGGCTGCTGTGGCGCTACAAACCTTGTCCTGACCAAAGGCAAATAAGAAGTAAACGAAATAATCAGTAGCAGATAAATAGTAATTTCGAAGCATCCAGTTTCACAAAATGAGTTTGAAAGAGTTTAAATTTTATTGCCATCCCAAAATATGGCGTAAAAAATATATCGACCAATCAATATTAACATCCAGGTTCTCACATCGAGATCTCTATGATATTGTTTTTGCCATTTCTTGAAGATCATATATATACCCTTGAAGATCTTAGAAACTTCCATACCAGAGCACGCTAAACCATGGCCTTCCAATATCACACTACAAATCACGAGGGAGAAAGATTTTGACTGATACGTTGTCCAAAAACTGTCCATATTGTGTATAAAGAACTGTAAAGAGTTTTCACAGCATTCTATCCGAAGGGAAGAAATTTAGCTAGAATGAAGCAGGTGACAAAAAAGCGTCAATACGACAAGGACGGTACTGCATTTCACTTTGCTGTTGCTGGCATCACACAGATAAAAGTCCCTCTCAAGAGGTCCCTAAGTAGCTACAAGACGAAAGTTAAAAAAAAAACAATCTTGAGGTATTTTGTCATTATTTTTCCCGTAAGCCCCACTATGACACTTACGATAATTAATCCGTACCTGAAAGGAAAAAAAAGGAAAATAACACTCAAGGTAATTAGCCCTAACTTTTTGTTCGATCAGAGTCTAATTTGAGATATGGAAGACCTAATTATTATCTGCACTCAGGTACGCTTTAATTACCTAATTATACGCGGAACCTCGGCAGAAAATCATTGAATATAATCTAATGAGCTTCTTTGATATTGGAATTCGAAGTAAAACCTAAATGAGGAGTAAAAATACATGGCCGGCAGTACTATACCTTCCCGGAAACTATCGGAATCTACTAATGGTCACTTGGAGTTTCATCGCTCCCTGAGGACCTCCCTTTCCCTCTAAATGTTGGCCAAGATGGCGGACTTCCAGGAACAAGAGACAAAGGAGTTTTTTATGGGGGAAGGGAGGGGGGGGGGGGGGATTAGGCTGACCTGGAAGTAGATGGGGAAGTAGAGTTGCATACCGATGAACACTTCCGCTCTGCTGGACACCTATGGAGAGCCAGTAAGTAATGTCCTCCTCACCTGTGTGTTAATATTGCCAACATTTGATTTAAGGATCGTGGAGCAAGTCGTTCGGGTCCTCCTTCATCAGTTGTCATTTATATTCTTTCTCTCTGGTTATTCCCATCTCTCCATCACGTTCTCCTTCGTTCCCTACTTCTACTTCTCCTCCTTATTTGTCAATCCTGTGATTCCTCTTTTGTTATTCCTATATTTCTCATGTCCTTTTTATCTATGTTTTTTCCTTTTATTCCTTGTCTATCATCTATTTCTGATTTATTTTACAGTCTTACTTAAATAAACGTCTTAACCATAGAACAACTAAACTCAATCACCTAATGGTACTCCGAATCATTGTACTTCCCTAATTATGTATATTTTTGCTATCCCTATTTATTCGTCCCACAACTCTGTTTTTTTTCCATTCCTCCTCCTTTCTTTCTTATATATCTCTCTACCTTGTCTGTATTTCTGTCTCTCCCATCTCCTTTCCACCTCTTGACTTCATCTTTCTCTATTTCTTTCTATTATATTCTTCCCATCTCTCTCTCTCTCTCTCTCTCTCTCTCTCTCTCCTCTACAGGACATACACTCTGGTATTTACTAACCTGAATAACCTGTTCTAGACATGTTTACCCCGACCATAGCAATAATCGATCAATTTCAATGTTCATCTCGTCCACTTCCCTCTCCCCTCATCTCCTTACTTCCCTCCCACTCGCCTCATCCCTCTCCTCTCCTCCCCCCTTTCTCTTTCTCTCTCTCTCTCATTACTTCGTCCCCTCTCTACTTCTTTACTTTTTTCCCCCATCTAGTCCCTACCTCATTTTCTCCTCTCGCTCTAATTCTCTCTCTTTTCTCCACCTTTCTCACTTGCCCCCTCCTCTCCTCGCTCCCTCCCTCTCCCTTCCACTCCTCACCTCCAAATTCATTCCCTCCCTGCCTCCTATCTCCTTTCATTCATCCTCTTTCCTTTTCTTCCTCCTTCCCAATTTTTTTCCTCCGTATCTACTACCTCTTTCGTTCCATCCCCCCTTCTTTCATTTACCTTCCATCCCTCCCTCTTCTTTCTTTCTTTCCCTTCCTCTCACTTTTCCCTCCTCCATCCTCTTTCCTTCTCTTCCTCCCTCCCTCTTCTTTCTTTATATTCCTCTCTGCCTCTTTCTTTTCCTCTTTCCCTCACTCTTCTTTCTCTCTATCCCTCCTCTTTCCTTCCCTCCTTCCATATTCTTTCTTTTGCTCCCTCCATTTTTCTCTCCCTCCCTCACAGAGAAGAGGTTGTACACGTGACTCCTACGTGACAGGGGACATGAAGATGTAAACACATTAATTTCTCCCAATCTGATCAGGGAATTGCCTTGGATTGGATCTGCACTGCGTAATGTGTGGATAGTGGTGTAGTGTGTGGGTGGCGGTGTAGTGTGTGGGTGGCGGTGTAGTGTGTGGGTGGTGTAGTGTGTGGGTGGTGGTGTGGTATGTGGGTGTTGGTGTGGTGTGTGGGTGGTGGTGCAGTATGTGGGTGGTGGTGTGGTGTGCGGGTGTTGGTGTGGTGTGTGGGTGATGGTGGTGGTGTAGTGTGTGGGTGGTGGTGTAGTGTGTGGGTGGTGGTGTAGTGTGTGGGTGGTGGTGTAGTGTGTGGGTGGTGGTGTAGTGTGTGGGTGGTGGTGTAGTGTGTGGGTGGTGTAGTGTGTGGGTGGTGGTGTGGTATATGGGTGGTGGTGTAGTGTGTGGGTGGTGGTGTGGTGTCCGGGTGTTGGTGTGGTGTGTGGGTGATGGTGGTGGTGTAGTGTGTGGGTGGTGGTGTAGTGTGTGGGTGGTGGTGTAGTGTGTGGGTGGTGGTGTAGTGTGTGGGTGGTGTAGTGTGTGGGTGGTGGTGTAGTGTGTGGGTGATGGTGTAGTGTGTGGGTGGTGGTGTAGTGTGTGGGTGGTGTAGTGTGTGGGTGGTGGTGTGGTATGTGGGTGGTGGTGTAGTGTGTGGGTGGTGGTGTGGTGTCCGGGTGTTGGTGTGGTGTGTGGGTGATGGTGGTGGTGTAGTGTGTGGGTGATGAAGGTGGTGTGGTGTATGGGTGTCGGTGTAGTGTGTGGGTGGTGGTGCAGTATGTGGGTGGTGGTGTGGTGTGCGGGTGTTGGTGTGGTGTGTGGGTGATGGTGTCGGTGTAGTGTGTGGGTGGTGGTGTAGTATGTGGGTGGTGGTGTGGTGTGCGGGTGTTGGTGTGGTGTGGTGTATGGGTGGTGGTGTAGTGTGTGGGTGGTGGTGTGGTGTGCGGGTGTTTGTGCAGTGTGTGGGTGATGGTGGTGGTGTAGTGTGTGGGTGGTGGTGTAGTGTGTGGGTGGTGGTGTAGTGTGTGGGTGGTGGTGTGGTGTGCGGGTGTTGGTGTGGTGTGTGGGTGATGGTGGTGGTGTAGTGTGTGGGTGATGAAGGTGGTGTGTGGGTGGTGGTGTAGTGTGTGGGTGGTGGTGTAGTATGTGGGTGGTGGTGTGGTGTGCGGGTGTTGGTGTGGTGTGGTGTATGGGTGGTGGTGTAGTGTGTGGATGGTGGTGTAGTGTGTGGGTGGTGGTGTGGTATGTGGGTGTTGGTGCGGTGTGTGGGTGGTGGTGCAGCATGTGGGTGGTGGTGTGGTGTGCGGGTGTTGGTGTGGTGTGTGGGTGATGGTGGTGGTGTAGTGTGTGGGTGGTGGTGTAGTGTGTGGGTGGTGGTGTAGTGTGTGGGTGGTGTAGTGTGTGGGTGGTGGTGTGGTATGTGGGTGGTAGTGTAGTGTGTGGGTGGTGGTGTGGTGTGCGGGTGTTGGTGTGGTGTGTGGGTGATGGTGGTGGTGTAGTGTGTGGGTGATGAAGGTGGTGTGGTGTGGTGTATGGGTGTCGGTGTAGTGTATGGGTGTCGGTGTAGTGTGTGGGTGGTGGTGTAGTGTGGGTGGTGGTGTGGTGTGCGGGTGTTTGTGCAGGGTGTGGGTGATGGTGGTGGTGTAGTGTGTGGGTGGTGGTGTGGTGTGCGGGTGTTGGTGTGGTGTGTGGGTGATGGTGGTGGTGTAGTATGTGGGTGATGAAGGTGGTGTGGTGCATGGGTGGTGGTGTAGTGTGTGGGTGGTGGTGTAGTATGTGGGTGGTGGTGTGGTGTGCGGGTGTTGGTGTGGTGTGGTGTATGGGTGGTGGTGTAGTGTGTGGATGGTGGTGTAGTGTGTGGGTGGTGGTGTGGTATGTGGGTGTTGGTGTGGTGTGTGGGTGGTGGTACAGTATGTGGGTGGTGGTGTGGTGTGCGGGTGTTGGTGTGGTGTGTGGGTGATGGTGGTGGTGTAGTGTGTGGGTGGTGGTGTAGTGTGTGGGTGGTGGTGTAGTGTGTGGGTGGTGTAGTGTGTGGGTGGTGGTGTGGTATGTGGGTGGTGGTGTAGTGTGTGGGTGGTGGTGTGGTGTGCGGGTGTTGGTGTGGTGTGTGGGTGATGGTGGTGGTGTAGTGTGTGGGTGATGAAGGTGGTGTGGTGTGGTGTATGGGTGTCGGTGTAGTGTATGGGTGTCGGTGTAGTGTGTGGGTGGTGGTGTAGTATGTGGGTGGTGGTGTGGTGTGCGGGTGTTGGTGTGGTGTGTGGGTGATGGTGTCGGTGTAGTGTGTGGGTGGTGGTGTAGTATGTGGGTGGTGGTGTGGTGTGTTGGTGTGGTGTGGTGTATGGGTGGTGGTGTAGTGTGTGGGTAGTGGTGTGGTGTGCGGGTGTTTGTGCAGTGTGTGGGTGATGGTGGTGGTGTAGTGTGTGGGTGGTGGTGTAGTGTGTGGGTGGTGGTGTAGTGTGTGGGTGAAGAAGGTGGTGTGGTGTATGGGTGGTGGTTAGGGTGTGTCAATTTAGGGGGTGAACTGGCTAAATTGAAAATCGAGTAATTTGGTAGCAATTTATTGTAGTCTTTAAGCATGCAAAACAATATTCTGGCATAAATTTTTTTTTATAATAAGTCCTACCTACATCAAATGGATTTTTAAATGTACATATTTGTGAATTTATAACATAACCAGCGTTTGCACACATGTTACTGTTTCAAGTTTCAAATTATTACATTTTATTATCCGTAGTCTATTTGAAAGTAACCAATGCCTTCATACTCTCTTTGCTTTGGTTTCTTGTCATCAGTAGTCTGCTTGCTATTTGTGCTTTGATGTAACCTTCTCGCCTCTCGTGGCTGTAAACATGGCCCGCTGCTTCTGTGACCATTTTCACACATCTCTCCACACTTTGAGTGTGGGAAGGCCACTTCGGCACCTGCATTGGAGTCTCTTTAAGGTTTCTCAATTCTTGGCTAGTTAGACTTGTTGTCAATGGTGGCTCTAAGACTTCCAAACTCAAGTCAACCAATTCTGACAATTTGGTGGCATTGACGTTTATTGGGGGAACTTTTCTTGAATGAAATGAACAGTCTCCCAACTGGTCGTCATCTATAAGCGTTCCTCTAATCTTTAGAATGACTTCTACAGCCTCGGTTCGGAGATTGGTACATTGACTGCAAAGCATTGCTTGCAAAACTGCTTCTGATCGAGCATACCAAGCGGACCTTCTTGCCACAGGTAACACAATGTCCCTCACTACCTTCCTCTGTGTTCTTACTAGCTGCAATTGAAACAAAAGGTGATTGGGCCCATCCACCCACATAGGATTAAGTTTCACACTAAACCACTGGGGAAGATAAACTCCAATAATAAATTCAACAATTAACCTCAAATTCTTCAGCACTTTGCCCTTCAATTCGTGTTTGGAAATCCAAATCCTGCAGAAACGAAGAGCTGTAGTTAATCAACGGCTGTGACTGACAGGTCCAATCTCCAAGAGAGCCAATGACTGAGGCACTTCTCCTGATCTTATTGCTTGGGCAATACGATAAGCATAGGATTGATCTGTGCTGAGATCTTTGATGACTCCTTCAGACAACGCCGGAAGGGGAGGGCCAACTTCGACCTTTGGAAAGGTTGTATTTATTTCTAGTTGTGTTGCTTCATCCAGCATGATGCCAAGGGGACCTGACCACTTGTTGTTGCTCTTTGTAGGACCATCAAGTTCCTGGATGAGATGACGAAGAGGTAGCTCGCCTGTATGTAAATCACATACAATCCAAACAAGTCTTCTTCCTAGTTTTTTCTCTAAATGCGTCATTACACCCCCCTGCCATCCGGTGTTCACTGCAGTTGAATCTCCACCAACAGCCTGCAGTGAACTGCCAAGTCCTCTCTCCTGAACCCAACATAAAATATGATCAGCAATGACCTCTGCATGTTTCTTCCCTTCTACTTCAGTTTCGGGAGCAAAGTGAAACAAAAACCGACCACCAGGCTCAGAACAGACAGAGTAGTGTTCTTCTTTGATGAGACCTGGAAACTTTCTGTTCACTCCCTCTACTTCTAGCAAAACTTTTGTGTCATCTATTCTTCCATCAAACAAAAGACAGGAGAGCCCTCCCTCGCTTAAATCTTTTTCATGCTGATCAGATATTTCCTTCATTATTTTTTCTTGTGCTCTTCTAATTTTATTATGATCTATCACCAAAGATACATCCTCTCGGCTGATGAGGCCTGCATCTATCCAAGCGGCAGTTGCAATTTCTGCAGCCTCACGAAGTCCAGCATGGTGGCGAATACTAGCTAAAGCAATGTTTGAAATATTTCTTGTGTTGTATTTCATTTTCTTTGGTAAAGGTTCAGATGGCTCTTTGGAACTATCATCTAATGTTGCTTCCTGTTCATCAGAAGAACTATCAAAGAAGTGATAAACATCTTGACACAGCTCTTCCTCTCTTTGGATGGCTTCTTCACTCTTCATTTTCTTCTTTTGTTCCCTCTCTCGGATTTGTTCTCTCTTCTTGGCATTAGCAATCTGCTTCTTTGTTTCTGAATAATCTATTGAACCCATTTGCATACTTCCTTGGCCTTCTGCCTTTGTCCTCTGTGCCTTTATAAATTCAAGCTCTAAAACAGGGATCTTCTTTTCACGAGGACAACCACAATCAATGTGGGAATTATTTTCTCTCTTACCTGAGTGAGAACAGTTGGATTCAGAACATAATTGTATGGAGCACTTGCAGGTCAAAATGTCAAACAGAGTATCAAGTGTGTGCAGAAATTCATTTTTCCTGGCCAAGTTTGCTTTACCAAGTGATGTTTCAACTGCTTTGTGCCATAATTTCGTTAGTTTTAGCTCAATAGTTCGACACTGATTAATCACAGGTGGTTTGAATAGTGCATTAGCTTTTGTCCATTGATGCAGAAGAGGGGCTATCATGTCATTTATGAGTTCTTTATCTGTATAGTTCCTTCTGTCCTTTGCATTTTTTTCTCGAAGGAGTAACCCTAATCTTAGCATGTCTCTCACTGTTGGAAGTTCTGATACAGGAAGCTCCTTCCCTTTACCAACTAGCAGGCTCAAGTGGGTTGACAACTGACTTCTTGTCTTCAATTTTGACATCTTCACACTATCTGACAAATAGAAAAATATTTCAATGTTTCATAATTCAATTGTTGTTTCAAAAAATATCAATTTGTTTATCAAAAATGCTGTAACAGAAATAACATAATAATTTCTTAGAACATAATGTTTTATACAATGATATAAGTAACTGCGACAATCAATATGCCCTACTTACAATAATTAAAATGTAGAATTCGTCTGGTAGAGTAGGTGCAAGTGCAATGAGAGCAAACCACCGTCTATGATATCTAGAAGGAGAGTGAGCCGGGCGCCTTATCCTCACGCTTGGTACAAGTCAAAACAAGAATTAAACTGTCCCACACGGAGAGCCTGTTCATGTTCATGTTCTGACATGCATATTGTACACAAGCTATAGAACCATAAAATACTCCATAATCCATATGCTTACATGAGATTAGTTAATATCAAGTGAATAATTCTAATCAAGTCTCATTAATTTGTTGAAATACTGATATTTGAAACTTTAAGGTATAATTGATGTAGGTGAGGGTTATTTCAATTCATTTTTGTTTGCTAATCTCAAGTTTAGACATAAAGAGGCACAATATTTTGACTACCAAATTTGATTTTTAACATGTTGACAAAATTGACAAACCCTAGTGGTGGTGTAGTGTGTGGGTGGTGGTGTGGTGTGCGGGTGGTGGTGTGGTGTGGTGTATGGGTGGTGGTGTAGTGTGTGGGTGGTGGTGTAGTGTGTGGGTGGTGGTGTGGTATGTGGGTGTTGGTGTGGTGTGTATGTGTTTGTGCAGTGTGTGGGTGATGGTGGTGGTGTAGTGTGTGGGTGATGAAGGTGGTGTGGTGTATGGGTGGTGGTGTGGTGTGGTGTATGGGTGGTGGTGTGGTGTGTAGGTGTTGGTGTGGTGTGTCGGTGTTTGTGCAGTGTGTGGGTGGTGGCAGTATGGAGTGCTGGTGGAAGTGGTGTGGAGTGTAAATGGTTTTGTGGGAGATAGTAGTTGTGATGTTGAATGTGGGTGATAATGGTGATGTAGAGTTTGTGTGGTGGTGTGACGTGTAGGTGGTGGTGGCGTGAAGTGTGGTTGGTGGTGGTGTGGAATATGGGCAGTGGTGAGGAGTGCAGGTGATGATGATGGTGTGGATTGTGGGTGGTGATAGTGGTATGGAGTGTGGATGGTGATGGTGGTGTGGATGGTGATGGTGGTGTGGAGTGTGGATGGTGATGGTGGTGTGGAGTGAGTGTGGGTGTCGGTAGTGTGAAATGCGACTAGTGTTTGTGCTGGTGTGATCAAGTGTGCGCGCATTTGTATTGGTGACCAAGTAAATCTATAAGCCTCTGCGTGTGTGTGAAAGTACAGGTGTTTGGCCGTGAGTGTATTTAGAAGAACTTACGATAATGTCAGTATGAACTTGAACATTTACCCCATTAAAGGTCGACCTGGTTGTCAGTTTAAGTTCTAGTGCCGGGTTGAATCAACATCTAACGTGAATAATATGAAAACAAATATTAATATGCTTAAAATGACCAAACATACAAATATAGATACATACATACGTCATGGACACACACACACACACACACATTAAGCAGTGAAGATCCAATCCAAGGTAAGATGAGTCTTCCCATCTGAAAGGATTGGCAATTCCCTAATCAGATTAGGAGTAATTAATGTGTAGGTAGTAGGCAGCTACAACAGGGAGGTAATATCACCTGGGAAGATATTGGAATCATAATGTATTGTCTAATGGTAGACCCTGCTGCCATATGGCATCACGGAAATTGTGACCAAGTCCTGGGTTGCTGATCTGACTTTCTGCCTCATTTACACACAATTGCAGGGTCTCAATTGTTTCTCTTACTTTTGACAACACAACATACACTATATTGTATCGCCCTTTTTTTTCAATGTTGTATTTCTTTAATCATCATCATCATCATTATTATTATTAATATTATTATTTTTATTATTAATATTATTATTATTATTATTATTATCATTACATTTTCGCCCCCCAAGCCCCGATGTGGTTCAGTGACCTGTGCCCAGGCGGGCTAATCCCCGTAAAAAAAATAATAAATATATAACCTAACCTAACTTATTGTAACCCAATCCATCCAATTCCAGCTTAACCTCAGCTACACCTCAAGACAGTACTGAAAACTTCTCAGGCTACAACGCAATGATCACACGTATATTGTCTTTTATCTTCCCTGACCATCACTACCCCCCCCCCCCCCACCGAACTCTCCTGAGCCCCCAACATTTCTCCTGACTCCCCTAAGCCCCGACCCCACCAATTTGATCACTATATCTGTCAGCAAAAGAAATTAATGACAGGTGAAATGAGAAAAAGCGAGTCTAATATATTTCGGGTCTTAATTTGATACTCTGCCAGGATGAAAGGAGGAGAGTGATTTGGTAAGTGACGGCAGTGATGGGTGGGAAGTAACGGGAGGGTGGGAGTGGTGTGAGTGACGGGGGGGGGGGGGAAGTGACGGGAGGAAGGGAATGGTTTGAGTGAAAGTAAGAAGTGACAGGTGGGAAGTGACGGGAAGAGGGAGTGGTGTGAGTGACAGTGGGTAATGACGGGAGGGAAGGAGTGGTTGGGGTGACCGTAGGTAAATGACGGTTGAAAAGTAACGGGAGGAAGTGCGTGGTGGTGTGACAGTAATTGATGGGAAGTAACGACAGGAGACTGATGCCAGTACACAACCACAGTAACAGGTAATTTGTTAAGAAGCTAATTAGTGTTGTTATCCAGACGACAAACAGGTTATTTGTCAACCACTATTATTGTTGTGACCCGCAGGTGTTACCGTACCTGGGGCCTGGCTTTATTATTATTATTATTATTATTATTATTATTAGTAGTAGTAGTAGTAGTAGTAGTAGTAGTAGTAGTAGTAGTAGTAGTAGTAGTAGTAGTAGTGGTAGTAGTAGTAGTAGTAAGTATTGTCATTACAATTATTACTATTACTAATAGTATCAACATTATAAAATCTGGAGTAACACTGCAATGCGAGAATTAAAAATGCAATTGAAATGTACGGAGTCATTTTTTTTAAAATTAGTACAAATTTGTGTAGGTTGAGGCAACGTTAACTGTTAAGCTAAATGAGCGGATATACGTGACCTTTTTTAGTGATTATCCCAGAGCTCCAGTTCGGTACGTTCATTCTAATACAGGAAAGTTGCCAAATCATAGATCTGGCTCTCAGTTAAGTTTCATTTGAAGGCTGGACATAACAAAGGGCCTTCGTACACAAGATACAGAGCTGATTATAGTCTCCATTTTCAGTGAGCCCCACCATGGGATGCTAACAGCTTGAACTCTTATGTACTGAAGTTCGAAGTTTACTTATTCTAGATCTAGCGAAACTGTAAGGAGAACCAGACCCGGGTCGGTAACACAGCCATTTATAACCGCTTATGGGTGTGTCAGCAGTGATACAAGGACTTTCCTTTCACGTCGACTGCTGCCTTCAGAGCAGTCTCTGGTACAGAGGAACTTACTGCTGTAAATGAGGTAAGAAACATCTGAATAGCTAACACCTGAAATACTAAAAGCCATCCGAAAGTACACCTCTCCCCCCACCAGGTAAGCACACATGTTAACCTCACTGATGATGAAGTAAACCACCTTGGTATACCCAGGTAGCTGCAGGGCGGGCCAGTTCCTCGTGGGATTTAAGGAACGCGCAGGTTCCATCCCTGTATAAAAAATAAAAATAAAATTCACCCAAACCAGAGCTCTGAGAATCATGTCGTGACCTCATTATGACCTCACTCCCCGTTTTCTTTATGACGTAAAATCAATAAATTTCCAAATTGATCTATAATTCACCTCACCACTTTTATGCTAAACTTAAGGATACTTCAGGATATAATTTGCAGGTATTTCCCTCGGGTGCTCTGGTCTCATTTTGTCGAGGCTTTACAAGTGTGTGCTACGACAAATCAGAAGGCGAGGCAACGTCATCACACCATGTAATCTTACGAGTGCAAGTTTTAAGTCACGCCTAGCTAAGTCCAGGTTCACTGTGCTGAGTGGACAAGGTCGGCAATGGTCTTAAAATACTCCTCAATTCAACAGGACAGTCGTTAAGTATCGTTCACTGTCTTCAACGATACCGAAAGTCTTTTAAAACACTGACCACTAAATATTAGCTTCGACACTAAACAATCATCTATATATTAAGTGAAATAATTTTACCTAGTCGAGTGTCACATCTGATCACGGTGTGGCACAATCATGTTACGATGATGAACTGATTGTCTGCCTTCTCGAGTGTCTGGGTTAACTGGTCACCAACATGCCACCGAATCCAGACCAATTATTAACACCTGTATTTACATTTCAAGAGATGCTGACTATCACGTTACTTCACAGCTCAAAGTCATATCAAACGTAAGAGTTTTGTCCGACTTTTTTTTTTTTATTGGGCACTCCCCTACATCCTTGCGTAAGGTGAAGCGCAGAAGCGTTTACAGCACCCAACAGGGAAGCATGCTAAGTTCATGCTTGCCTTATGTCTCATGAGTTAAGGGCGTAGAAGCCTGAAGAGTCAAGGGCGTAGAAGCCTGAAGAGTCAAGGGCGTAGAAGCCTGAAGAGTCAGTGGTTTATGTCATCAAGTTATTGGAAGCTCCAACAACTTGTCCCTGAATACGAATTCGCAACTTTCGACTTACAACAGGTACCTACTTTACTGCTAGGTGAACAGGGACTAATGGGGGCTAGGAAGTAAGTCCAAACAACTTCTACCGGCCCGGGAATCGAACCCGTGACATCTCGCTTGCGAGGCAAGAACGGTACCGCTTCTACCACCAGCGCCCCTCTGAAGAAAACTGATCTCACACCTGGGGTCAGGGTCAGGTCTGGGTCACTGTCACACTGGTGTTCATCGACCATCAGTGTGTAGAACAACACGGTGAAAATAAAGAACGAGACGTATCCTCCTCAGGAATCTCCTCTCCAGAATTGGGCCAGCATGCCACATGAATTTCCGGGAGAAAAGCCTACAATAGATTCTCTTCCATCTGGTGAGGTTGACAACAATGAACACGACGGTCAGGGGTGAGGGGTCGACACCCAGTAATGTGTTGACGAAAACTGATTCTTATCTCGAGGCGAAAGAGTTATCGAGGTATAATTACTGAAATAAGAGGTAGGTTGTGACGGATGTTCTGATCTTGCACACGTAACCTAATTTAACCTAACCTACCCATTGCCTAATTGAGCCTAATTTACGGTAACCTATTCTTTCCCAACCAAATTTAAACTGTAACCAGACTTAACTTAACCTAACCTAACCTAATATAACATACTGTTTCTGAAACAAGTGACTAAAGTTAAAAAAACACACATGCAACGTGGCTAATTAACGGTAACCCGAATCAAATACTGTATTCAAGTACACGAATCACCTGAAAATCCCCCCCCCCCCCTCCAGCTTATTTCAACTGGTGATTAAACACGCTAACGCTGCTTGGGAGGTTAAGAGATCCATTTACGCTACTCTTGATGACTTTTTCAGAACCTCCCGAAAAAGAGGACAAATGTGTTGGCAAAACGGAAGGTGAGAAAAGAGAGAGAGAGAGAGAGAGAGAGAGAGAGAGAGAGAGAGAGAGAGAGAGAGAGAGAATAAATGGGGGTTTTATGTTGGTAATATCTTTTTTTTCATCTAAACTTTCTTTATTTCTCTTTTAAAATGGCATTTGCTCTTTTTTAAATCGCTTATATTTCTCTTTTGAAATGCTGTTATTTTTCTCTTCTAAACTGCCTTTATTCTCCCTAAAAGATTTTTATTCTTCTTGTACATCGCTTTTCCATTTTAGACAGCGATTACCTCCGTTAAAAAGCGATATCACCTCTCCAAAACTATTGTCACAACTAACACAACTTTCAACACCAATTCTAACGATAACTACAAAAATCACGTATAACCTTCACACTATTAAGTCCTCCCCTCTCCCCTCCCCTTACGGATGTCGTGATGGGACGCGTATGACGAATCTGGTTTTCTTCAACACGGAAAGACTTACAACTACCCGCGAGGCCACACTACAGTCTGTCTAGCTATCCGGAACCCCTCAATTTTTTGTTTGCCTGTGTTTACGTTGTTGTGTCTCTCACGTCACTGTTGTTGTTGTTGACCTGTGTTATAACTATTACTATAGGTGAGTGCTATTATTATCCTTATTATTACTGGAATTAAAATTATAAATAAGAGTTATTATCATTATTATTATCATCGTCTGTTAGTAGTAATATCATTATTATTTCACAATATAATTTCTTATATCAAACGATAAAAATCATTAGTGGAACAGACACACAAACGAACATAAAAATTAAACTTAGGGAGATGGGGAAAAGTGTATGTGTTGTTCTTTGTTGGTGAAGCTCTCCTCCCTCTTGGATGTTGAAGCCCTCCTAAGTTGTTGAAGCTCTCCCCTCCCTTAGCTTTTTAAGCCTTCCTCACCCTTTGTTGTTGAGACCCTCCCCTCCCTTAGATATTGAAGTCCTTCTTCTCCTTAGTTGTTTTAGCCTTCATTTCCCTTACGTATTAAAGCCTTCCACTCCCTTAGATGTTGAAGCCTTCCACTCCCTTTGTTCTTGAAGCCCTCCTCTCACTTAGTTGTTGAAGCCTTCCACTCCATTAGTTGTTGAAGTCCTTCTCTCACTTAGTTGCTGAAGCCCTCCTCTCACTTAGTTGTTGAAGCCTTCCACTCCCATAGTTGTTGAAGTCCTTCTCTCACTTAGTTGTTGAAGCTTTCCTCTCACTTAGATGTTGAAGCCTTCTCACTTTGTTGTTGAAGCCTTCCACTCACTTTGTTGTTGAAGCCTTCCACTCACTTAGATGTTGAAGCCTTCCACTCCCTTTGTGGTTGAAGACTTCTTCTCACTTAGTTGTTGAAGCCTTCCACTCCCTTAGTTATTGAAGTCTTCCTCTCACTTAGTTGTTGAAGCCTTCCACTCACTTAGTTGTTGAAGCCTTCCACTCCCTTTGTTGTTGAAGCCGTCCACTCCCTTTGTTGTTGAAGCCTTCCACTCCCTTTGTTGTTGAAGCCCTCCTCTCACTTAGTTGTTGAAGCCTTCCACTCCCTTAGTTGTTGAAGCCCTCCTCTCACTTAGTTGTTGAAACCTTCCACTCCCTTAGTTCTTGAAGTCCTTCTCTCACTTAGTTGTTGAAGTCCTCCTCTCACTTAGTTGTTGAAGCCTTCCACTTACTTAGTTGTTGAAGCCTTCCACTCCCTTTATGGTTGAAGACTTCCTCTCACTTAGTTGTTGAAGCCTTCCACTAACTTAGTTATTGAAGTCCTCCTCTCACTTAGTTGTTGAAGCCTTCCACTCACTTAGTTGTTGAAGCCTTCCACTCCCTTTGTTGTTGAAGCCTTCCACTCCCTTTGTTGTTGAAGCCTTCCACTCCCTTAGTTGTTGAAGCCTTTCACTCCCTTAGTTCTTGAAGTCCTTCTCTCACTTAGCTGTTGAAGCCTTCCACTTACTTAGTTGTTGAAGCCTTTCACTCCCTTAGTTGTTGAAGTCCTCCTCTCACTTAGTTGTTGAAGCCTTCCACTCCCTTAGTTGTTGAAGCCTTTCACTCCCTTAGTTGTTGAAGCCTTCCACTTACTTAGTTGTTGAAGCCTTTCACTCCCTTAGTTGTTGAAGTCCTCCTCTCACTTAGTTGTTGAAGCCTTCCACTTACTTAGTTGTTGAAGCCTTCCACTCCCTTAGTTGTTGAAGTCCTTCTCTCACTTAGTTGTTGAAGCCTTCCACTCACTTAGTTGTTGAAGCCTTCCACTCCCTTTGTTGTTGAAGTCCTCCTCTCACTTAGTTATTGAAGCCTTCCACTCCCTTAGTTGTTGAAGTCCTTCTCTCACTTAGTTGTTGAAGCCTTCCACTCACTTAGTTGTTGAAGCCTTCCACTCCCTTTGTTGTTGAAGCCTTCCACTCACTTAGTTGTTGAAGCCTTCCACTCCCTTTGTTGTTGAAGTCCTCCTCTCACTTAGTTATTGAAGCCTTCCACTCCCTTAGTTGTTGAAGTCCTTCTCTCACTTTGTTGTTGAAGCCTTCCACTCACTTAGTTGTTGAAGCCTTCCACTCCCTTTGTTGTTGAAGCCTTCCACTCCCTTAGTTGTTGAAGTCCTCCTCTCACTTAGTTGTTGAAGCCTTCCACTCCCTTAGTAGTTGAAGTCCTTCTCTCACTCAGTTGTTGAAGCCCTCCTCTCACTTAGTTGTTGAAGCCTTCAACTCACTTAGTTGTTGAAGCCTTCCACTCCCTTTGTTGTTGAAACCCTTCTCTCACTTAGTTGTTGAAGCGTTCCACTCCCTTAGTTGTTGAAGTCCTTCTCTCACTTAGTTGTTGAAGCCCTCCTCTCACTTAGTTGTTGAAGTCCTCCTCTCACTTAGTGTTGATGCCTTCCACTCACTTAGTTGTTGAAGCCCTCCTCTCACTTAGTTGTTGAAGCCTTCCACTCCCGAAGTTGTTGAAGTCTTCAACTCCCTTAGTTGTTGAAGTCCTCCTCTCACTTAGATGTTGAAGCCCTTCTCTCACTTAGTTGTTGAAGCCTTCCTCTCACTTAGTTGTTGAAGCCTTCCACTCTCTTAGTTGTTGAAGTCCTCCTCACACTTAGTGTTGAAGCCTTCCTTTCACTTAGTTGTTGAAGCCTTCCACTCCCTAAGTTGTTGAAGTCTTCCACTCCCTTAGATGTTGAAGTCCTCCTCTCACTTAGTTGTTGAAGTCCTCCACTCCCTTAGTTGTTGAAGTCCTCCTCTCACTTAGTTGTTGAAGTCCTCCTCTCACTTAGTTGTTGAAGTTCTCCTCTCTCCTAGTTGTTGAAGCCTTCCAATCCCTTAGTTGTTGAAGTCCTCCACTCCCTTTGTTGTTGAAGACTTCCGCTCACTTCGTTGTTGAAGTCCTCCTCTCACTTAATTGTTGAAGCCTTCCACTCCCTTAGTTGTTGAAGTCCTCCTCTCACTTAGTTGTTGAAGTCCTCCTCTCACTTAGTTGTTGAAGTCCTCCTCTCACTTATTTGTTGAAGTCCTCCTCTCACTTAGTTGTTGAAGTCCTCCTCTCACATAGTTGCTAAAGTCCTCCTCTCACTTAGTTGTTGAAGTCCTCATCTCACTTACAGTAGTTGTTGAAGTCCTCTCACTTAGTTGTTGAAGTCCTCCTCCCACTTATTTGTTGAAGTCCTCCTCTCACTTAGCTGTTGAAGCCTTCCACTCCCTTAGTTGATGAAGTCCTCCTCTCACTTTGTTGTTGAAGCCTTCCACTCCCTTAGTTGTTGATGTCCTCCTCTCACTTAGTTGTTGAAGCCTTCCACTACCTTAGTGGTCGAAGCCTTCCACTCCCTTTTTTGTTGAAGCCTTCCACTGCCTTAGTTGTTGAAGTCCACCTCTCACTTAGTTGTTGAAGTCCTCCTCTCACTTAGTTGTTGAAGTTCTCCTCTCTCCTAGTTGTTGAAGCCTTCCAATCCCTTAGTTGTTGAAGTCCTCCACTCCCTTTGTTGTTGAAGACTTCCACTCACTTCGTTGTTGAAGTCCTCCTCTCACTTAGTTGTTGAAGCCTTCCACTCCCTTAGTTGTTGAAGTCCTCCTCTCACTTAGTTGTTGAAGTCCTCCTCTCACTTAGTTGTTGAAGTCCTCCTCTCACTTATTTGTTGAAGTCCTCCTCTCACTTAGTTGTTGAAGTCCTCCTCTCACATAGTTGCTAAAGTCCTCCTCTCACTTAGTTGTTGAAGTCCTCATCTCACTTACAGTAGTTGTTGAAGTCCTCTCACTTAGTTGTTGAAGTCCTCCTCCCACTTATTTGTTGAAGTCCTCCTCTCACTTAGTTGTTGAAGCCTTCCACTCCCTTAGTTGATGAAGTCCTCCTCTCACTTAGTTGTTGAAGCCTTCCACTCCCTTAGTTGTTGATGTCCTCCTCTCACTTAGTTGTAGAAGCCTTCCACTACCTTAGTGGTCGAAGCCTTCCACTCCCTTTTTTGTTGAAGCCTTCCACTGCCTTAGTTGTTGAAGTCCACCTCTCACTTAGTTGTTGAAGTCTTCCACCCCCTTAGTTGTTGAAGTCCTCCTCTCACTTAGTTGTTAAGCCTTCCACTCAGTAGTTTTTGAAGCCTTCCACTCCCTTTGTTGTTGAAGCCTAGTACTCCCTTAGTTGTTGAAGTCCTCCTCTCACTTAGTTGTTGAAGTCCTCCTCTCACTTAGTTGTTGAAGCCTTGCACTCCCTTTGTTGTTGAAGCCTTCCACTCCCTTAGTTGTTGAAGTCCTCCTCTCACTTAGTTGCTGAAGTCCTCCTCTCACTTAGTTGTTGAAGTTCTCCTCTCTCCTAGTTGTTGAAGCCTTCCAATCCCTTAGTTGTTGAAGTCCTCCACTCCCTTTGTTGTTGAAGACTTCCACTCACTTCGTTGTTGAAGTCCTCCTCTCACTTAGTTGTTGAAGCCTTCCACTCCCTTAGTTGTTGAAGTCCTCCTCTCACTTAGTTGTTGAAGTCCTCCTCTCACTTAGTTGTTGAAGTCCTCCTCTCACTTATTTGTTGAAGTCCTCCTCTCACTTAGTTGTTGAAGTCCTCCTCTCACATAGTTGCTAAAGTCCTCCTCTCACTTAGTTGTTGAAGTCCTCATCTCACTTACAGTAGTTGTTGAAGTCCTCTCACTTAGTTGTTGAAGTCCTCCTCCCATTTATTTGTTGAAGTCCTCCTCTCACTTAGTTTTTGAAGTCCTCCTCTCCCTTTGTTGTTGAAGTCCTCCTCTCACTTAGTTGTTGAAGTCCTACCTCTCCCTTTGTTGTTGAAGTCCTCCTCTCCCTTTGTTGTTGAAGTCCTCCTCTCCCTTTGTTGTTGAAGTCCTCCTCTCCCTTTGTTGTTGAAGTCCTCCTCTCCCTTTGTTGTTGAAGCCCTCCTCTCACTTAGTTGTTGAAGTCCTCCTCTCACTTAGTTGTTGAATTCCTCCTCTCCCTTTGTTGTTGAAGTCCTCCTCTCACTTAGTTGTTGAAGTCCTCCTCTCACTTAGTTGTTGAAGTCCTCCTCTCACTTATTTGTTGAAGTCCTCCTCTCACTTAGTTGTTGAAGTCCTCCTCTCACATAGTTGCTAAAGTCCTCCTCTCACTTAGTTGTTGAAGTCCTCATCTCACTTACAGTAGTTGTTGAAGTCCTCTCACTTAGTTGTTGAAGTCCTCCTCCCATTTATTTGTTGAAGTCCTCCTCTCACTTAGTTTTTGAAGTCCTCCTCTCCCTTTGTTGTTGAAGTCCTCCTCTCCCTTTGTTGTTGAAGTCCTCCTCTCCCTTTGTTGTTGAAGTCCTCCTCTCCCTTTGTTGTTGAAGTCCTCCTCTCCCTTTGTTGTTGAAGCCCTCCTCTCACTTAGTTGTTGAAGTCCTCCTCTCACTTAGTTGTTGAATTCCTCCTCTCCCTTTGTTGTTGAAGTCCTCCTCTCACTTAGTTGTTGAAGTCCTCCTCTCCCTTTGTTGTTGAAGTCCTCCTCTCCCTTTGTTGTTGAAGTCCTCCTCTCACTTAGTTGTTGAAGTCCTCCTCTCACTTAGTTGTTGAAGCCCTCCACTCACTTAGTTGTTGAAGCCTTCCTCTCACTTAGTTGTTGAAGCCTTCCACTCCCTTAGTTGTTGAAGCTCTCCTCTCACTTAGTTGGTGAAGCCTTCCTCTCACTTAGTTGTTGAAGCCCTCCTTTCACTTAGTTGTTGAAGCCCTCCTCTCACTTAGTTGTTGAAGGTTTCCTCTCACTTAGTTGTTGAAGCCCTCCTCTCACTTAGTTGTGAAACCCTCCTACCCCTTAGTTGTTGAAGCCTTTCTCTCACTTAGCTGTCTCAAGCCCACCCTTTTAGCTGTTGAAGCCCGCCCTCTTAACTGCTCAAGCCTACCCTCTTAACTGATCAAGCCCACCCTCTTAACTGCTCAAGCCCACCCTCTCAGCTGCTTAAGCTTAGCCACTTTACTGATCAAGCCCACCCTCTTAGCTGTTCACGCCACCCTCTTAACTGCTCAAGCCCACCCTCTTAACTGTTCAACCTTACCCTTTTAGCAGGTGAAGTGCCCTCTAAAATTCAATAAAAAAGTAATAACTATAAATTCAAGGAAAGAAGGAGAAAAAAGGACACTAATAGTATTAAAAAGGCTCAAATAAACATTTATAAATAGAAAATATAGAATTAAAAAAAAGAACAGAACAGAAAAAAATATCAAACAATTTTGTCTGGAAGGATAAAATATATGAACTAGAATGAAAGTAAAAAAAATACAAAATAAAAATATGAAACAAATCTATGAAAATAAATTAGAGTAAATATAATTATCAGTCTTAAAATAAAAAAAATTTATAATATAAATGGATTCTATAAGAAAAAGAATTGCAAAAATAGAATAAAAAAGTCCAAAACGAAAATTTACAGGAAACAAAAGAAAACTTAACTAAATTAAAAAGCATAGTAACAATGAAGGTAAACATATAGTAATGAAATAAAAAAAAATAACAGTAAATAAAATAAAATATAAAAAATGGACATAAATAATAGTGTTCATTGAAATACACAACAGAAAGCTTATGTGTATAAACAACGGAAGTAGAAACACAAAGATTGGAATACAAAACAAAATAAAGAATTAAAGAAAAAATCAAACAAAACAATTAAGTAAAGGGTAAAAAAAAAAATCATTTCTTGGATAAAAATAAAATAGGAAAATCGTGAAAAAAGTGAGTGTGTCCCGTAAGTATGACTGCCCGTTAGGGACAGCGTGAATACAGCACACTACACTGTATACAAAGTCTTCGGTACACAAGGAGGCAGCATGGCAGGTACTGCACTCGACCGCATTCACTTCCCCAAGGTGTAAACTCAGGCGCCCATTTACAGCTGGGTGAGCTGGGAGCGCACAATAATCGAACTCCCAACCCCCGAAACAGTAAGCGAGCGCTGTATCCACTCGACAGCCGCGTTAGAAAAAAAAGAAATCTGTTTCTAGTATAAAAAAAAATCTATTTCTGTAGTTTCATTTGGCTGTGAACCCTGACTATGACAAACTGGCCAGAAACTAATGTCTGTAAAGGGCTTCTGTCTGTGTAGACTAGGGTGGCAGGTGAGAGGGGAGAGATGGTGGTGAGAGGACAGAGAGGGAGGAGGGAGGAGATAGAGAAGGGACGGAGGAGAGAGGAAAGGGAGGACAGCGTGAAGAGAGGGAGGAGAGAGAGGAGGAGGAGGAGGAGGAGGAGGAGGAGGAGGAGGAGGAGGAGAGAGAGAGAGAGAGAGAGAGAGAGAGAGAGAGAGAGAGAGAGAGAGAGAGAGAGAGAGAGAGGGGGGGGGAAGAAGGAGAAATGGATTACAAAATAGAAGAGTGGGGTGAAGTCGAGGAAAACAAAAGAAAGAGGAGGAGGGGGAGAGAGAAGAGACAGGGAAAGGAGAGGAGGAATGAAGAGAAAGAAGGAGGGAAAGAACGAGGAGGAAAAGGGGGGAAAGAAGGTGGTTTGGAGAGGTTTGAAGAGGGAGAATGGAGAAGGGGAACAGCAAAGAGGGAAGAGTAGGCGTGAAGAATGAGGGAGATATGGGGAGGAGGGAGGCACAAGAGAGAGAGAGAGAAGGGAGAGGAGAGGAGAAACAGAAGAGAGGGAAGAGGTGGTGTGAAGAAAGAGAAGGGACATATGGGGAGGAGCAAGAGGAATGGTAGAGATTAGGGGAAGGAGAAGCAAGAAAAGGAGGGAGAAGTGAAATGAAGAAAGGAAGAATAAGATGGAATGGAAGACAAATGCAGGAGACGCACACATGAAAATAAAGTTATATATACGAAAGAGAGAGAGAGAGAGAGAGAGAGAGAGAGAGAGAGAGAGAGAGAGAGAGAGAGAGAGAGAGGACAATACCAGTTCGAGACTAATAAACAGGAAACACATTCATAATATTTTACATAACAATGGTAGTCGTTGATCTCAAAATTAATTAAATCTTTAATTGGCTAAAAAATCGTTAAACTGAAATCGTTCATGGATTGGCTGAAAAAAACGGTGACGTCACAATTATTAACACATTTCATCTCAAGAGGCTTTTCTCCGATTGGGTAAAAAAAATCCCAGGTGACGTCAGACCACCACATAATAATACTAATGACGTCACTAGCTCATTATCCAATAAGGAACGTCTATCCAACACAAACACGAAGATCGACCAATCCCCAGCATGGTAACGTCATGAGGGAACTCCACGCCAAATTAACTCGATCAATTATTCAGCCAAACACAGAATTCCTGGCAAGGTACACAGCAGTTGGCGATGGCTAATATCTTGTCCGTAGGTCGTCAACACGGTAATATAATGAAGGAAAATATAGGTTACTGAGGAAGGGAAGGCAGGTGGAGGGAGTGAGGGAAGTGGGGGTGGAGGGAGTGAGTGGAAGTGGGGGTGGAGGGAGTGAGTGGAAGTGGGGTGAAGGTGTGAGTAACAGGTGAAGGAGGTGTGAGTAACAGGTGAAGGAGGTGTGAGTAGCAGGTGAAGGTGTGAGTAACAGGCGAAGGAGGTGTGAGTAACAGGTGAAGGAGGTGTGAGTAACAGGTGAAGGAGGTGAGTAACAGGTGAAGGAGGTGTGAGTAACAGGTGAGGGAGGTTTGAGTAACAGGTGAGGGTGTGAGTAACAGGTGATGGAGGTGTGAGTAACAGGTGAAGAAGGTGTGAGTAACAGGTGAGGGAGGTGTGATTAACAGGTGAGGGAGGTGTGAGTAATAGGTGAAGGAGGTGTGAGTAACAGGTGAGGGAGGTGTGAGTAACAAGTGAGGGAGGTATGAGTAACAGGTGAAGGAGGTGTGAGTAACAGGTGAAGGAGGTGTGAGTAACAGGTGAAGGAGGTGTGAGTAACTTCTTGACCCTCGTTTCCTCCTCCTCCTCTGCCTCCTCTGACATCCCTTCACTCATCCTCTCCTTCTAGTCTTCCTCCTCTCATTCATTCCTCTTCTTCTCTGTCCACACTCAACCTCGTTTGCTCTTCCTTCACTTATTTCTCCCTCTTCCTTCTTCTCCTTCTTCTTGCCTCCTCTCCTTCCCTCAATCGCCCACGCATTTTCTAACTTCCACTTCTGCTCCTTCTCTTTCTCTTCTTCCCCTCTTCTTTGTCTTTTTCTCAACATCACTTAATCCTCACCTCCTCTTCTTCCTCCTTCTCCTCATCCTCTTACCCCTCTTCCTCCTCCTCCTTGTCTCTTAATCGGTCACACCTCAAACATCTCCTCTTCCCTAACTCCGCCTCTATCTCTTCCTCTAACTCTCTTCTTTCTTCACCCCCCCCCCCCCATTCCTCTCTCTCACTCCTTTCCTTCAATTATCCACTTTCTAACACCCACTCCTATTATTCCCTCCTCATCCTCCCCTTCCTCATCCTCCCATTTATTTATCTCTCCCATACCCTTCCTCCTCTCACGTGTTTACCACCCTCCTCCACGTCTTAATTATTCCTGTGTCACCTACTATTTTCATTCCCTTCCCAAACCTTCTCTGTTCAGCCCCCCTTTGGCATTTCATTATTCCTCTCTTTCTGCCTTACGTTTTTGATCCCTTCATTTAATGTTGATTCAACCTTACCCAATCCATAAGCTCTCCCAAACAAAGAAACACACATACACAAACTTACAAATATTTTACCACACACACACACAAAATGTACTGCACGTATTTCTGATGAATCTCTAGTTCTCTACCTGTACTAAAAGCCGCTTCTCGAGTGTCCATCTAATTCTAAGGCTTTCTAAGCCAATGCAGAGAGATACCAAGTAAGTCTCTCCAACATGAATAATGTCCTATATAACGTCAACAAAGAACAGGGGACCAAAGAGGGAGTGTACAGTAATCTTACCGTCACCACTGTTTTGGTTTGATTCACTGTAAAGGCTTTGGCGTACAGGGCTGAGGTATTGGGTAATTGTTTATACAGTTGTGGGTGAAATTCTCTCTTCGACAAGGATAAATTAGAGAGAAACACTTCTCTGGTGGTAATATCCAAATAGTCTTCCGATATTTATCCAAGTATTCAATATCAGTACTATTTAACCACAGACAACTAATAATCATGTCCGGACGAAACAAAATTTATTAAAATATTTATATAAAAAAATACCAAAATATTATCTGGGTGGAGGAATATTGCCGGACAATTACAGAATCAATAAACCATCACAGAACATAATTCTCAACACGAGTAAAGAGAAAAACGTTTAATAGTGCATCATCAAGTACGACACTTTCCATTATAGGGTTCGACAACTGTTAGTGTAAAGCACGATGTCTGGCACCTCCCCTGTTGCCTGTCACACTATTGGCATACGATAATTTCCACATTTTTAGTCATATTATCAATAGTTCAGAACGCCATCATCATTACTTACCACCACTACTACCATCCATACCTGACATCACTTTCATCATTACCTATCACCACTATCTGCCACCACTACTACCAATCATTACCTGCCAACACTATCACCATTACCTTCCACTAAAATCATTACCTACCACCACCATCATTACCTACCACTACTACTATCCTTAACTGCTACCATTATCACCTATCACTACCACCATTTACACCCACCACCTACCACAACCACCTCCACTACTAATAAAATTCCATTACAAACATACACCACTACCCAGTACCCACTGCACCTACTAATACCACAACCCCCATCGCCTCTCTGATACCACCTCAACCTCCTTCACCTCCACTACTACTAACATCTCTACCACTACTACCTTTACTAGCCACTACTACCATCACCACCTCCTCCTGCACCTCCACCACTACTGCCATCACCACCTCCTCCACCTCCACCAATGCCAGCCAATATCACCACCGTCACCCTCTACCACTGCCACTCATTATCACCATCCCCACCCACCGTCGCCACCCACTATCACCACCACCACCCACTATCAACATTCTCGCAAATTATCGCTATTCACTCACCATCCTCACCAATCATCGCTATCCACTATCACCACCACCCAAACACACTCGGAAACGAGTATGATGATCATCCAGCTATGATACAATGATATGAGTTATTAAGGATGTCAACTAGGTTGGTAAATTTTAAGGTGACAAAAGAGGCCGATATGGGACCGGCAGGGGCGTTCACAGATATTGCAAATGTGCATGGCTCCATCTAGTGCGGAAGGGGTGGCGGCAACGTCTTTCCTGCGTTGGCGCTTGTCTGCCTCGGTTTGCAGTCGGGCTAGTTCGAAAGTATTGACACCTTCTCTTGTGGTGCTCCTCCAAGAGGGGGTCGATATGGCACTTTTTCAGGTTTGTCTTAAGACTATCCTTATACCTTTTCAGTTGCCCGCCAGCGTTACGTTTAATATTCGTTAGATGACTGCAAAGTAGCTGCTTTGGCAGTCTACTGTCGTCCGTGCGGGTAACATGGCTAGTCCAACGTAGTTGTTCATGGATAATGGTAGCCTCAATGCTCCTATAGTTGGTGTCGGCGAGAATACTTGCATTTGTTCTCTCGTCTTCCCAGCGAACTCGGATGATGGAACGTACACTACGTTGGTGAAAGTTTTCAAGTGCCTTGAGGTGTCTCCTGCATTTAACCCATGTCTCACTCCCATATAGCACGGTGGGGAGGACCACTGCTCGATATACGTGCAACTTTGTAGATAATTTCAGCTCTCTAAAGCTGAAGAAACGGGTACGGAGTGTCCCAAAGGCTTGAGATGCACATCTGATCCGATGTTGAATCTCTTCATCGCATGACCGCGGTGGTTGACAAGTGGGAGGTGAAATACTGAAAGAGGGTAACATTAGAGAGGGTAGTACCATTAGGCTGGAAAGATGGTGAGGTGTGTCTGACCCAGGGGCAGGCTGAAAGAGAATCTGAGTCTTACGCATATTCACCTCAAGGCCAAAGTGTGCATACGCATCTGCATAAGTGTTCAGAATCTTCTGTAGGTCGCGTTCAGTGTGAGCGACAAGGGTGAGGTCGTCTGCATACTGAAGTCCTGTAATGGAAGCTGCCGACACCTTTGTTCCTGCCTGGAGTCGTCTTATTTTGAAAAGATCCTTCACCCGGTACTCTATGTCCGCCCCGAGAGCTAAATTGGCACTAGCACGAGTAAGGAAGGCAGCCAAGAAAATGGAAAAGAGAGTTGGCGCCAGTACACATCCTTGTTTTAGCCCCATTTGGATGGGGAAGAACTCAGACTGGGTGCCATTGTACAGGACACCCCCATTCATGCCATCGTGGAGTTGCCTCACAATTGCGATGATTTTTGGTGGGCATCAAAACCGGCTAGAGGGCTTACCTGTAGACCGAGTCGAAGGCCTTGGTTTGGTCGATGAAGGCCATGTACAGGTCACGATGCTGTTCTCTGCACTTTTCTTGTATCTAGCGGGCAGCAAAGATCATGTCAGTGGTGCCACGTGATGGTCTAAACCTCTAAAGCCACATTGAGATTCTGGGAGGAAGTTTTCTGCCTCAGAAAGAAGTCTGTTAAGGAGGACTCGGGAGATAATCTTTCCAGCTACGGACAGCAGCGAGATCCCGCGGTAGTAGCCATAGTCTGACCGGTCTCCTTTGTTCTTAAAAATATTAACAATGGAGGCGTCTTTAAGATCTTGAGGGATTTCATCGTTTTTCCATGTATTCTCCAGGAGAGAGTGGAGTCCAGCTGGTAAGCAGAGGTCCTCCTGCTTTATACACCTTGGCTGGGATTCCGTCAGGCCCTGAGGCTTTGTTATTTTTCATGTGTTTGATGACAGTGGCTACCTCATCCAGGGTTGGAGGATAGCTGAGGTGCATCAGCTCTGGATGCTGAAGGACCTGCTGGGTAGTCAGGATGAATACCTTCTTCGTCTTTAATCAGGGAGTTACCATAGGATGAGCGGAGTGATTGGCCCATAAAATGTTTTATTGTAATTCAAACATTCGCGCATCTTGTGTGATCTGCAAGATTTTGCGTTTTACATGCTTTATTTTTAAACCAGTCGACATGAAGTGAGAGCTTGGCTCTGACGAGCTGATGATCAGTGTCGCAGTGGCCTGAGCCACGCATTGCTCGGGTGATGAGGACCTCTCGGCGATCTCTTTCTCTGACAATGATGTTTATCAATGAGATGCTCGTGTTTGGATCGTGGGTGTTGCTATGAACCCTTGAACTTGACGGCCTGCCTAAACAAGGTATTGGTGATAGTGAGGTTGTGTGCAGCACACTTCCTGAGGAGGAGTAGGCCAGTATAATCATTGGGTTCACATGTTGGTCACCTCTTCCACTTATGCTGCCATCGGGGTCTTCTTGGAGCTCTGTGAGCAAGTCTGCCTGATGCGGGGCTCCACCACAGATTTTTCGTTTGGGGTTTACTCCCGTAGCCTTATACTTACCAAGGTTAATTTGCAAGGCAGTGGGGCAATGGTTGGTAGGTGCCAGCACGTGTCCACATGCCAATTGGCCTATGCACCGTCCCTCTGGAGCCCACTGCTACTCTGCGATCCCCTGCTGGTTTAGCCTGGGCCCACGAGGCACCCAGTTACCGTGTGTTGCCACGAGGAGGCACAACAGGAGTCTTGATGGTGAAGAGGCTGTGCAATGTCAGGAGAAGTCTTATGCAAGTTGCTTCCCTGTTCGCCACAAGGACTAGCCAATGGTGGTAGCTGAAAGCAAGCAGTGCTTGCATCTTAACATTAACATAATGCTGCCACACTAGACGCATTACACCACCCTGTATGCACACACACACACACACACACGCCACCCACACACCACTACCACCACCCACACAAACCACCAACACCACCCCCATACCACCCACCACCGCCACCCACATACACCACCGCCACCCATACACACCACCGCCACCCACACACACCACCGCAACCCACACACACCCCACCGCTACCACCCCCATATCACACACCATCACACCACCCCAATACTATCCACCACCGCCACCCACACACACACACCACCGCCACCCACACCCACCACCGCCACCCTCACCCCCCACCATCATCGCCACCCACACCCACCACCGCCACCCTCACCCCCACCATCATCGCCACCCACACCCACCACCGCCACCCTCACCCCCACCCACCACCATCATCGCTACCCACACCCACCACCGCCACCCTCACCCTCCACCATCATCGCCACCCACACCCACCACCGCCACCCTCACCCCCCACCATCATCGCCACCCACACCCACCACCGCCACCCTCACCCCCCACCATCATCGCCACCCACACCCACCACCACCACCACCGCCACCCACACCCACCACCGCCACCTCACAGCACTAGAATATCGACACCTGATAATTTTCATTGAACCTGACAACTTGGACAAGAGTGTCGGTAATTACTGGAGGTAGTGAATGTAAGCGTACAGCCGTGCGCGACACACACACACACACACACACACACACACACACGTGCTCAGTTATTCATCATCGTAACTCAACATTACTCACCTGTGTTATACCATTCTTCACGTTTTATCACAGAAACAACTGTGTTATTGGTCCTCACACGCCATTTGTCATTCATTAAGGCACAAATATTTTTTTTCTCTTCGTCGCATATCACTATAATGGTCCTTACGTTATAATGGTAATGGTGGCGGCCATTATAAAAACAACGTAATAATCGTATACGACTTTGTGTCTTGTGCGTAGTGTCGTATCATGAATAAATGATCAGGGTTCAGATTATTAAAGGTTTGTCTAATTTATATACCTCGTCGCACATGAAGACGTAAATTATGTACCTGACAATATTTTAATCTAATGCACCAAAATATTACATCCAAAAATAGAAACAACATTACCCTGAGACTTGAGCTGGACGAGAGGCGTTCAACACTCAAGCACCAGTTGGGACACAGAATATCGTCCCCACGACTCTGTACTCTTGACCTTGATTTTGTCTAATAACAAAGTGAGCGTCTCTAGTTAAAGGGAAATTTAGGTGCTATTTTTGGATACT
Organism: Homarus gammarus; assembly: GCA_958450375.1. Classification (NCBI taxonomy): domain Eukaryota; kingdom Metazoa; phylum Arthropoda; class Malacostraca; order Decapoda; family Nephropidae; genus Homarus; species Homarus gammarus. The sequence goes on from CAUDMG010000291.1 coordinate 1,070,232, forward strand.
ATTGTTGTACAGCCATATTTCCTCAAACGCGTCTCATTGGGGTAAACAACAAACATGGCATCCTAGTTACAGTGAGACTATAGGCCCATAAACCGTCACTGGACATATTTTTTTTCTTTTTAGAAGTAGTATTATCTAATTTCCAGTAGATGGCAATATGACAACACAACACATGGCTAAGATGGCGTGAACATTAAACCAAGACTCCACAGTAACTAGAGACAGTTTGATATTTCCAGGGAGGTGACAGCAAGGCTGACCAAGGGATAGTTATCGGCTACGCTACATTACTCTTGAAAAATACATGTTTAGTTGCGTTTACGTGAGGTGAGGCTTGGAGGAGGAGGTTTGAAAGAGGAGGAGGTTTGAAGGGGGGGGCATGGAGGAGGGGGAGGCATGGAGGAAGATGAAGCTTGGTAGAGAGGGAAGCTTAGGGGTAGGGGAAGCTTGGAGGAAGGGGGCTTGGAGGAGAGAAAAGCTCGGAGGAGGGGTTGAGGTTTGAAAGAGGAGAGGGTTTGAAGGAGGGCGGGGGGCATGGAGGAGAGGGAGGCATGGAATAAGATGAAGCCTGGAGGAGACACTTACAGCACCGTCAATGGTAAACTGACAACTCAGCCTCACCATCCTCTTCCATACTAATACTAGAATTATACAACTACAAAATTAACCTACTTACTTGGATTAAATAGATATCAAGATACACACAACTCAATACAAAGTAAGACATGAACTTAATAATCGTCTAAATAAAGAAATTAATTAAATTAATTAAACATTTAGACTACATGAGGATCAAATTATATTCAGGTACATTACATCTAACTATCTCTACTTGGGTCACATTCAGGTACAGTCCCCTTCATTAGTGGGTTTACAGGGGTTCGTCATATAAACATTCCCCAAATAATTACAATGATATATTTGTTTTAATATTGTTTTAGTTTGATTCCATTGTATGTTTACTATCACGAGTTTCCTTCTGTTTAATGCAAACAAACACAGGGCTGCCACACTGCACAAAACCCGAGGAGCTCTGTAAACTCACAAGTGAAGAGGATTGTACATACAAAGATATCTACTTGGGTCACATTCGGATATATACAAAATTCCGATATGTATTTCCGACCAGAATATCGAAAGTTAATTGCAGCACATGTATTAAAAGCCTGCCGATGAAGGAGCTCGCTCGGCCCTGGCGACAATGATGAGAGGCTGGAAGCTGAATTCCAGTGCGATTCACAAGGACTTTCTTTCTTGCTTGTGGACGGACCACCACCACTAACATCACCATTACAACCACCAACATCTCCATCATCAACTCCAACTCCCTAACCACTATCATCACCATCATTATTTTGTATCATCACCATCTACCATCTTCAACATTCATCACCGTCTCCACTTCACATCATCAGCATCAATCATCACCACCACCACAACTACCACCCACCACCACCGCCACAACCTCCACCACAACCTCCCCCCACCCTACTCCCCCCTACCCACCCACAACTTTCACTCTCCAATAATTCAGTTCAACACACAAGTCTTCCCCCTCCTATCACTAATATTTTTTGTTCAACTATTTTTTTTAGCTTTCCATTTTTCCCTTGTCAGTTTCAATGATTGTTTCTTAATTGGACGGTTAAAACTGAACACGCATTTTACTTTTACTTTGAAATTTTTTCATACCTTATTCTTTTTTTTTTATTAATATCGTTCCCGATTTTTTTTTTTTTTCGGTGTTGGGAGATGAAAAGTTATAGGCAAACTCTTCGTCAACAGCAGAGAAAAAGAAAGGCTGATGTAAGAGTTAGGAGTTGCAAAGAAAGAAAGAAAAACAAAGAAAGAAATAAGAAAGAAATAAGAAAGAAAAAGGAGGGAGAGAGAGAGAGAGAGAGAGAGAGAGAGAGAGAGAGAGAGAGAGAGAGAGAGATTGTGTGTGTAAATGTAATCAATGAAGAATGTTGTTATAATGTTATCACTACGCTTCAACAACGAAGGTCTTTAAGCGAGTAGTCCAATAACATTAAAAAATATGAGATAGAATTCTGTTGTGGAGAGGAATGGGTAAACTGGTTATATAGGCAATATAATATAATACAAATTAACAGGAACGTGAACTATTATGGAAATTATAAGGAACGAAATAATATGTAAAGTAATTACTGTATATGAATATTATAAATAAAACATGCAAATTACAAATAACATACATTATATGTAAATATAAGTCATATACAATATATGCAAATTATAAGTTAAATATATCACATCCAAGTAATTGGCGAAACACATTAAAACATATGCACATTAGTCAAATAAATCACAGCACTGTTTATTTAATTAATCGAGCAAAATACAATATAACAAAGAACCAGAAGTGTATCACAATATATGCAAATAATGACAAATGGATCCACTTTTATCAAATTTCAAAAGGAGCTAAAATTTTCAGAATGGAATATTCAACCTGACCACGTGCGCCAGGTGTAAGAGGAATGACCCAATTCCTCTAATATGGCCTCACGAGTTATGACGTGTGGGGAAGGGAAGAGGAGATAGGATGTATTAGTGGATGTGCAAGAGTTGAGGGGGAGGTTGTTTGGGGGGGGGGGGGAGGATACGGGAGGGGGAAATAGCTTGGGGAAGAGGATGTGTGAGAGTTCAGCAGGAGGGTTAATTTGGGGAGGAGGGGAGTGTGAGCTTTGAAAGGTGTTGTGGAGGTGGGGACTGAAGGCTGGGATGTAAAATGAGAGGAGAGGAGAGTTGAGGTGGTGCAGGTGTTGGTGAAGGCTAGAGAAGATAAATAAAATAGAAAATCGGGAAAAAAAGGGCTTGGGAAAATGGAAAGTGAAGGAAGAAAGAAAGAAAGAAAGAAAGAAAGAAAGAAAGACTAGATACGTGCAGTCGAGGTGGGTGGGGGGAGGGAGATACTGAAAAACGTTGAACCCCCAAAAGCGCTCCACACCACCACACGGCTAATAAACAATTATTTCACCATCACCCTTACTAATACTAATCTATTATTCATTTCTTCAGAACGAAAACAAAATAATTTCCATCCAATATTCCTGGTGTTTATTCATCCTCTCCAGTCGTCGGTTCAATAGGTGTGTGGCGCGCGCGCACGCGCGCGCGTGTGTGTGTTTGTGTGTGTGTGGGTGTGTGTGTGTGGGTGTGTGAATTGCCCAAAGGGATTCATAATTCTATCTAAGCAGCCTCGTGTCAACATAGCCTCTTGCGTCGCCTCTATTGTACTTGGTTATAAAGCCTTGCTGGTTATGGCCCTATTGTGGACCTGTTGCTTGACACACACACACACACACACACACACACACACACACACACACAGGCAAACTAACCAATACAATACTGTAAAATTTATCCCACAAAATCACAAAAGCAAAAAAAGATTACAGAATAAAAGAGACTTTACATCTCAAGTCATTTATAAAGACTTAAAAAATCCCACAAGATGCCAAAAAAACCCCAAGTAGTAATTCGAGCAAGAGGAGGCAGAGAAAACACAATTCGAGAAGAGGAAGTGAAAAAAAGCACACATGTGCAATTGTAACAAAACCAGAATCCCAAAAGAACACTTGTAATAAAATATCCAACTAAACCCACTTCAGGGAACGTAGAACAAAGTAGAATTCCATAAGGACAGGAACTATGAAAAAATAAAATCCTACGGACGCGAGATAGATTAAAAAAAATGTCTCTTGGGCTTGGAAGAAAAAAATCTCAGTCCCATAAGTTTAGGTGAAGTCGCCGAGCTTGGTGGTGGTAAAGGTCGTGATGGTGGTGGTGGTGGAGGTGATGGTGAAGGTGGTGGTAGTGGTGGTTTGGTGGAGTTTGTTCAGCGAAGCAAAAGATTCTGATGACAAGAGGATTGTTCCCAAAGAGGCGGCCACTACACAGGTGTACACGACCACCATCCCACCACACACCTACCTACCACATCCCACCAACCACACTGTACCCACGAAGGGGGTAAACAACATGGGGAAGGTAACATTGAGGGGGTAGAGGGGAGGGAAAGAGATGAAAAAATACGGCAACCTTACCCAAATGGAGGAAGAACAAGAAGGGGAGGAGAATTAGGAGAAAAGGGGTAGAAGAGGGGGCGAGGAAGGGGAGAAGGAGAGAGAGGAGAAAAAGAGAGGAGGGGGAAGAGAAGGAGAGGGATGGGGGGATAGGAGAAGGAGAGTTTATACTGTACGCCCATCATCCCATCTCACTCACCAGAGGAAAGAACAAAAATGGGAAGGAGAATAAAGATGGGAAGAAAAGGGGAGGGTGCAGAGGAAAGGAAATTACGTCCATCACCTCCTTTCCATTCCATCCCAACCACCAAATTGCCTGCTAAATAAAAGGAAGAGAAGGATAGGAAGAAAGAAAGGAAGGGGGGGGGAGGAAGAGAGAAAAGGGAGGAAGAAAGGAAGATAAGATTGAGAAAAGGAGGAGAGGAAACACGGAAAACAATCCACTTTAACCACCATGAAATTAATAAGAGAGAGAGAGAGAGAGAGAGAGAGAGAGAGAGAGAGAGAGAGAAACCCCCATCACCACGAGTCGAGCTCCACCCCGAAACACGAAAAAAAAAAAATCCCAGGCCCATCCACTACGCAACTCAGACACTCAACCCACTCCCGAATCCCTCAAATAATCCCAAATCCCCAAACCACCTGACGTCCTCAACCAGTGTGCCACGTCTACCATCTCTGCACCTGGCAACTGGCAACGCTATATCACCAACATGACGTCACTACAAGCGTTACCAAAGTCTCAAGTGTGGGGGAAAGTTTTACAAGTCCTCGGGAATATTTTCATGTGGAGATCACTTGTCTGGGTTCCTGCTGCTGTTGCTTTTGTGTGGGTGTGTGTGTGTGTGTGTGTGTGTGTGTGTGTGTGTGTGTGTGTGTGTGTGTGTGTGTGTGTTAAACATTTTCACTGTCTCCTCAGGGCAGGATGCAATTGCACTACAGGAGGATCTAAATAAACTGCAGGGTTGGCTTGAAAAATGGCAAATTAAATTCAACACCAGCAAGTGCAGCGTACTTAATATTGGAAGAATAAATACTGTCAATGTATACAGCCTTAACAACATCAACCTAGAGAAGTCGACTTGTGAAAGAGACCTAGGGGTACTTGTAAGCCCGGACCTCCGGCCTAGAAAACAGTGCGTTAATGTTCGAAATAAGGCAAACAGAGTATTGGGTTTTATATCTAGAAGTGTAAGTAATAAGAGTGCAGAGGTCTTATTGCAACTATATCTTGCGCTAGTTAGGCCGCACCTCGATTATGCGGTTCAGTTCTGGTGACCTTATTAAAGAATGGATATCAATTCACTGGAGTCGGTGCAGCGAGGAATGACGAAAATGATTCCGGGACTTAGAAACCTTTCATATCAGGATAGGTTAAAGAAACTTAACTTGCATTCCCTAGAAAGACGAAGAGTGCGGGGAGATATGATAGAAGTATTTAAGTGGGTGAAAGGAATCAATAAAGGAGATATAGATAAAGTTCTTATAATATCCGAGCAGGATAGGACTTGTAGCAACAGATTTAAGTTGGATAAGTTTAGGTTTAGGAGGGAGATAGGAAGGAACTGGTTCACAAAAAGGGTGGTGGACGAGTGGAACAAGCTTAGCAACTTTGTAGTAAGTGCTGGAAAGCTGGAAATTTTCAAAAGGAGGATGGATAGATCCATGGATGATAGAGAGTGGTAGTAACTCTCGACAGGAGCTGCCATGTACAGGCCAACCGGCCTATTGCAGACTCCTTATGTTCTTATGTTCTTATGTTCTTCTCCTGGCTTTTCTTCTCTCACTCTCCTCATCTCCTCCTAATTAATAATCGAGGAACGTAACAATTTCCTCTCAAGTCTCCACGCAAATTTCGATAAAATTTTCGCATCAAATACATATCATTGCTGAAGTAAATAATTAACAGGAAAAATGGTCAGTTACGACAAAAATTCAATACACGAACCATTGAGAATCCATCTTTATGCCGAGGCCTAAGATGCGTTCTCGAGTTACTGGTTATACGAGGAAATTAACCAAAGAAACTTTGAAAAACCACATTTGTGTCTTAGGTCTAATGAGGGAGTTTGATGTGTTCTTACATTGTTAGTTATGGGAAAATTTTAATGTAGGGATATATGAGAATCCGTTTTTGTCTCGAGGTTTCCGTGACGGAAATAAGTTACGTTCTCACATCAGCGGACAGGATGATTTAACGTGGGGTAGGGCATGATTCTGTCGTGAAAAGTGTCGTGATATATGTAAGTTTATGTCAGTAAGTATAATTGTAAATACTTTTTATATTAAATATTAGAATATTAATTTGAATATAACCATATGTTCTTAGTTATTAGAACAGGATAACAGAATAAGTGCTTAAATGTACCACTCGAAATGACTAAGGAGAAAGAAAACTTATTTGGCGGGAGGTGAAATTCTAACTTTTGAACTACGATTTGTTAAATTACCAAATTTAATAAGAAGTTTCTTCGTAATGAAATAATATGTTTACTCAATATAAACAATTAAATTTTATAGTTTAGTAGATCATTCAAATTTTGGCCTGAGACATTTTCCCGCGAATCAGCCTTTAGGGCCGCCGAGCTTGGCGTCAGACTAGCACCAAACCACGGGCGAGAAAGACCTGCTAGCCCACTTCCTAACTACTAGATGTTGTAGTAACTTCTATGAACAGAGAATAAATCCTTTAAGATAATATTAATTGTGCACATCAAGATTTAATAGAAACATGAACGTTCAAACAAGTAATGAAGTCATCATGGTGTAAATTCAACACCCGCCCCGTGGTCCAGAGACTCCATCTTAAAGCTAAGAACACATTTGTATCGTGAACACATATATATTTAGAATTGTCACTGGTGCTAATATGCAGGTACAATTCAGTTCGGACAATGTTTGGGCCACATCATCATATGGTGGTGAACACTCGAGTTGTAACGTGTATTATTAGGACGTCACATGGCAAAATCGGTCGTCCATAGCGGTTAGTAACACAATTTAAATCTTATAATCCCTTTGTTATCTCCTTATACCAGGATATGTCATTGAATTAGTGCACAGACTAGGCCCTTTATAATTAGTACATAGGAATCATACGTAATCTTTCATTGTTTTGATAGTGTAACCGTGGTAATTTTTTTAACTATATAGGAGCAAGGTAAAGGAGTAGGATATCGTATTTTTACTTCGCGTTTTACCACGAGATCTGCAGCTCTACCACAAATATATAAGCATAAACCACTATTCCAAATTGCATGTCAGATTTCAAGCTGGGAAGAAAGGTGCTGTAATTCGGGGGAGGGGACGATTTAACATGGGGGGATAGTTTAATACGGGGCAGGGGGTTATTTAACGCCGGAGAGGGGATGACTTAACATAAAGGGGTGGGGTAATTTAACACTAACACAGAGGAGGAAGAATTTTTCATCGGGGAGAATTTAACAAAAAGATAAGGAAGGTTATGTTATGTGTTCAGGCCCCGGGTTGGGAATATTTTGGTCACAGTGTTATTGGGCGTGAGACCCTTGGGGGTGAACCGTTGGACAAAAGTGGTGACTGTGTGAACTGGGAAGGTCGAGACCACTGAATATTTGATATGCTTGTCGTCACTCTCTCTCTCTCTCTCTCTCTCTCTCTCTCTCTCTCCACCACAGATACTCCGGGTAATATTTTCTTCACGGTGATGGTTCTGACAGCCAAGAATATACCCTCAATATAACGCCAGTAACTAGTATTATCTCGCTTAACAAATAAAAAAATATAAAACTTCAGAAGGAACTGCATAAATATCATTAATTGACCACCTGAAGAAGCTCCACCCTAGCTTATTTCGCCTAATGATTAACTCCTCTAAACCTAACGTAACCAAACCTAACCTAACCCAATCAAACATAACCCAACCAAACCTAACCTAACTCAACCAAACATAACCCAACCAAACCTAACCTAACCAAACCTAACCCAACCAAACCTAACCTAACCCAACCTAACCTCATCCCCCCAAATAGTGTTAGGGTGGTTAATCTTTAAGTGAAATAAGCTAGGGTGAATATTCTTCAGGTGATCCGCATTAGTTAACTATTTACCATCATAAACCCGAAACACACTTACTCTACTGAAGAATGATTTAATTGCGGCAATAAATGTCAAGTAAATGGTTGCATTCATCACAGATAATGTTCATGAATTGGATTACAAACAAGCGAGGTAATAACACAACACAACACACACACACACACACACACAGTGTTCAGTATTCTGGTCCACCAACTTACTATGTTTAAGGAAGCCATACAGTTAAGAGTGGATCCCTTTAATTACTGGATCTAAATTACATATTTTCTTCCGTGTGTGTGTATGCAGTCTGTGCCTGAGTCCGTTCGTGCGTGCGTGCGTGAATTTGTCTGTGAAAGTGTGCGTACAGTAGTTGTAAACACATTAATGAAAACAAACAGCGACTAATTTCAATCAAACTTATTAAAATCTCAATAATAAACCTTTTTTGTGCCGTCACCGACCAGAGTTATGGCTCACTACGACGCGGCAGGAAACTTGTACCACATTCAGACCAACCGGGCAAAACCCGGGTTTTGTTGGAAAGCACTATTTTCGGCCTTACTCTATACGATTGTAGTTGATAAGATTGTAGGTTATGTATATAAGATACTGTGCCGAGTAGCAACCCTGTATATAAGCTACTGTGCCGAGTAGCAACCCTGTATATAAGCTACTGTGCCGAGTAGCATTTATATATATCATCACGTGGCAACACTGCACGTTATGTGGCAACATTGCCCGGAGGCTGCCATATGGCAAGGCAGCCTCAGTCTGACTGTGTGAGCCGTGCATGGCACTCGCGAGTCACCACTTGTATTTCTCTCATCCATAATAAACGGACTTCAGTGTTACAAGGTGTTTCCCTACCCATCACTGCATTCCTCAGGGAACACTAGTAACCACCAAAGATCTCCTTACTACACTGTAAATAAAGTTGAAAGCCCCCAGAAAAAATCAGGGTAGAACATCCATTTGTGGCAGACAGGAAATTATTGGCTTGGCTTTCGCATCGTAAGGTGGTCTCATCCCATCAGTGAGTGAGTGAGAGGAGCAGGCGGCCAATCACAGCGGCCAGCCTACAGCCTCCTTCCCGGTCACGACCACTGACTTTGAGCGTCTGCTATCTATTCACGGCCCCTCCAGCGGGCGGGATCTACACTCTGATATCGATTAAAGTAAAAAAAACCCATAAGCGGGTGAGAGTTTTGTTGCTTCAAGTCAACACTGCAACAACCCAGCACATTACTTCATATCATGCTACCTACCAACTGCAAATGCAGTCCTTTAGCTCCAAAATGCATCAAAATTGAATGTTGTATCTCAAAAAAAAAAAAAATTATGCATGTTTGAAGATGGAAAAATTTTAAACGTGGTTTTCCCGGTTTCAAATTTGGGCTCGAATAACCCATACGATGCGGGGCGTCTCAATTGTTCAGGATGAAAATTGCTGTCACAACTGTTGGTGTAACATTAGTTGACGGAGGAGTGAGCTATGTGACAGATGCCGGCGATTCGGGTAAAGACAGATGATGACCATGGCCAGGAGGACTGTGGTTGTGAGTGACCAGGAGGACTGTGGTTGTGAGTGACCAGGAGGACTGTGGTTGAGTGTATCGAGGACTGTGGTTTTGAGTGTTCAGGGGGACTGTGGTTGTGAGTGACCGGGGGGACTGTGGTTGTGAGTGACCAGGAGGACTGTGGTTGTGATTGACCAGGAGTTTGTGGTTGAGTGTATCCAGGGGGACTGTGGTTTTGAGTGTTCAGGGGGACTGTGGTTGTGAGTGACCAGGGGGACTGTGGTCGTGAGTGTCAAGGGGGACTGCGATTGTAGGTGACCAGGGGGCTTTGGTTGTGGGTGACCAGGAGGACTGTGAGTGTAAGTGACCAGGGGGCTATGGTTGTGAGTGACCAGGAGTTTGTGGTTGAGCGTATCCAGGAGAACTATGGTTTTGAGTGTTCAGGGGGACTGTGGTTGTGAGTGACCCTGGGGACTGTGGTCTTGAGTGTCAAGGGGGACTGTGGCTGTGAGTGACCAGGGGGACTGTGGTTGTGAGTGACCAGTGGGGCTGTGGTTGTGAGCGACCAGGGGGTTGTGGTTGAGTGTCCAGGAGGACTGTGGTTGTGAGTGTCCAGGAGAACTGTGGTTGTAAGTGATCATTAGGACTATGGTTGTGAGTGACCAGGGGGACTATGGTTGTGAGTGACCAGAGAGATTGTGGTTGTGAGTGACCAGAGGGAGTGTGGTTGTGAGTGACCAGGGGGACTGTGGTTGTGAGTGACCAGAGGAACTGTGGTTGTGAGTGACCAGGAGGATTGTGGTTGTGACTGTCCAGGGGGACTGCGGTTGTGAGTGACCAGGGGGGCTATGGTTGTCAGCGACCAGGAGGACTGTTGTTGTTTGGGAGTTACCAGGAGGACTGTGGTTGCCTGTGAGTTACCAGGGAGATTGGTATTATGGTACAGTGAAAAGGAAAATTGTGGCTGTGAAAGACACTATAAAATACAAACGTACAGTACATACATGCATACGTACTGTACAGTTGCCTCAAAGAGTTCCTTTACCCCTGTGATGAAGTTTACGGTTATTTTGTAGAGCCGCAATACTAGAATAAACTTATGAATGATTCCGTAGTAGTCATGTAACAATAAAATTGATTGGTGGAAAAGATTACTAAACGTAATTTCACTTGACAATAATGATATATAGATGTTGGACTATAAATTCAGTTTAAACAATACACACATAGATGCCTCCAATAAGGAAGAATACGGGGATACTGGCGCCTTGGTAATTCACACAATGGTTCAAAGTAAACCCTCAGAATTCATATGTGGATATTGATTGTATTATAATAATACAAAACAATGTAACAGTGAAAGGAATAATATATTATAGAAATATGAATAAGAGATGATAGGTTTCGTGGAAATTAAATCACCTGCTCCTAACGATTTGAAGTACCTGTTTTGTATAATTATTATTATGGACGTGTATGATTCTGCTGTCCGTGTAAATCTGGCGATTAGTTCAAATAACACACACAAATCGACATCAATCGTGTCCCAATATTTGTAACGCACGGAGATATTCTCCTATTACCGTTGATACCCAATATATGCATATTATGTGCCAAAAAATTTTATTATCCAATTTAAGATAAATTAAATCTAGATAAACCTTTATAATGGACTACTTTATCAATCTGGAAATAATCTGAGAACGACACCATACGTGGTGTGAGTGAGGTGATGTGGTCGTGGCAACGGTGGTGTAACCCTCACAGTTTTACCTTTGGGGCAAAGACCCCTTCCCAACTCTATCTCCCGACTTCCAGTACCCGAACTTGTCCACCAATCAGCTCCATCGTTACGAGACTACTACCCATTATTTCATAAATTTGGTACTGCGACCCTGCCACATTTACGTCAATATCACCACAGGGGGGCAAATAAACTCTTTGAGGCAACTGTACCGTGACCTAACTTAAGGCAAATAAACATAACCTCAATTGAACATACCACAATGTAGCCAAACTGAACACAAGTAACCTAACTAATGGCAAATCATCATAACCTCACCTTACTTAACAACCAACAACATAATACCCCCTGCCTTAACCTAATGTAAAGTAACCTCACCTAAAGTAACCTAAGCTAAAAACAGTTCCAGCACACAGGTGAGTCTCAACCGTCACCCATTATACAAATAATGCATTAACCATAAGCTACATACACACACACACACATATGCATGTAAACACACACAGACATCATCCATATTCATACACTCGTGAATATATCTATACTGCATATGTACACTCACAAAAAAAACTCGAACACCTGGGCACGATGGATGTGAGAATGAGCAGAATGGGACTTGTCATCTCGAAATGGTTTCAGATTCTTCGTTTATTTTTCAGATTGCATAGTGCCTACAGCGTTCAAGAAGTTTTTGGTGAGTGTACATACATACATACATACACGCACGAACTCATTTGCGTAAATACATACACAACACACATAATTACATCTAAGAACCAACATTCTCAAAAACATAAATATATCGTACATAACACATACAATATCCAAACACACACATACAACATCAACCACACTCTAACACACCCTGCAAGAACACCAACACCCTGCCAGAACACCACCACCCTGCCAGAACACCAACACCCTGCCAGAACACCACCACCCTGCCAGAACACCACCACCCTGGCAAAACACCGCCACCCTGCAAGAACACCACCACCCTACCAAAACACGACCACCCTGCCGGAACACCGCCACCCTGTCGGAACACCACTACCCAGCCAAAACACCAACACCCTGCAAGAACACCACCACCCAGCCAGAACACCAACACCCTGCAAGAACACCACCACCCAGCCAAAACACCACCACCCTGCCGGAACACCGCCACCCTGCCGGAACACCGCCACCCTGTCGGAACACCGCCACCCTGTCAGAGCACCACCACCCTGCCAAAACACCACCACCCTGCCGGAACACCACCACCCTGCCGGAACACCACCACCCTGCCAGAACACCGCCACCCTGTCAGAGCACCACCACCCAGCCAAAACACCAACACCCTGTCGGAACACCACCACCCTGTCGGAACACCACCACCCTGCCTGAACACCACAACTCTGCCAGAACACCACCACCCTGCCGGAACACCACCACCCTGCCTGAACACCACCACCCTGCCGGAACACCACCACCCTGCCAAAACACAACCGCCCTGCCAAAACACGACCACACTGCCGGAACACCGCCACCCTGTCGGAACACCACCACCCTGCCGGAACACAACAACTCTGCCAGAACACCACCACCCTGCCAAAACACCGCCACCTTGCCGGAACACCGCCACCCTGTTAAAGCACCACCACCCTGCCAGAACACCAACACCATGCCGGAACACCACCACTCTGCCAGAACACCGCCACCCTGCCGGAACACCGCCACCCTGTCAGAGCACCACCACCCTGCCAGAACATCACCACCCTGCCGGAACACCACCACCCTGTCAGCACACCAGTCCCTGTCAGGACACCACCCCCTGACAACACAGCCCCCTGTCAGAACATCACCCCCTGTCAAAACACTACCAACTTACCAGAACACCACCACCCTGCCAGACCACCACCACCCTGTCAGCACACCAGTCAGTGTCAGCACACACCCCTCTCAGGACATCACCCCCTGTCAGCACCTCCCCGTCAGAACACCACCCCCTGTCAGCACACACCCCTGTCAGGCCACCACCCTCTGTCAGCACACCACCCTGTTGGAACACCGTCCCCTGTCAGCACACCACCACCCTGCTAGAACACCACTCTGTCAGCACACCCCCTGTCAGCATACCAATCTGTCAGAACACCACCCCATGACAGCACACCACCTCCTATCAACACACCACCCTTGTCAGCACACCACCCCAGTCAGCAAACCACTCGTGTCAGCACACAATCCCCAGTCAGCACACCACCCTTGTCAGCACACCACCCTTGTCAGGACACCACCCCTGTCAGCACACCACCCCCAGTCAGCACACCACCCCTGTTAGCACACCACCCTTGTCAGCACACCACCCCCCTGTCAGCACACCACCCCGTGTCAGCAAACCACCCTGTTAGAACACCACCCCGTGTCAGCACACCACCCGCTGTCAGCACACCACCCTTGTCAGGACACCACCCCCTGTCAGGACACCACTCCCTGTCAGGAAACCACCCCCTGTCAGCACACCACCCCTGTCAGCACACCACCCCTGTCGGCACAGCACCCTGGTCAGCACACCACCCCCTACCACGGTCTCTTTGGTAAACACACTCTTACGCTATAGTCATAAAGACTCGTCGGTAATGAACTTAGCAGGTAATTAAGACTCATTAAAGACGTGTCACCTTAGGTAATTACAGAGAGAGAGAGAGAGAGAGAGAGAGAGAGAGAGAGAGAGAGAGAGAGAGAGAGAGAGAGAGAGAGAGAGAGAGAGAGAGAGAGAGAGAGAGTGTGTGTGTGTGTGTGTGTGTGTGTGTGTGTGTGTGTGTGTGCATGAACAGGGTGGTGTAATGTTTCCAGTGTGGCAGCATTAACTTAGTGTTAAGGTGCAGACATTGCTTGCTTCCTCTCGCTTTCAGCTGCTGCCGCTGGCTAGCCCTCGTGGCGAACAGGGATGCAACTTGCATAAGACTTCCCCTGCCAGTACACAGCCTCTTCGCCATCAACACTCCTGCTGTGCCTCCTCGTGGCAACACACGGTAACTGGGTGCCTCGTGGGCCCAGGTTAGACCAGCAGGGGATCTCGGAATAGCAGTAGGCCCCAGAGGGACAGTGCATAGGCCTACTGGCATGTGCACATGTCCTGGCACCTACCATCCATTGTGGGATGCCTTGCGGACTAACCTTGGTAGGTATAAGGTTACGGGAGTAAACCCCGAACGAAAAATTTACAGAAGAGCCCCGCATCAGACAGATATGCTTACAGAGCTCCAACAAGACCCCCAACAGCAGTATAGGCGGAAGAGGTGACCAACATGGGAACCAAACGACTACACCGGCGGATGAAGCTAATGCATGATTGACAGGTTATTAAGTCGAAACCCAATAAACTGGGCTATCGGCAGTCCATTGCAACTCTCCCTCTCCACAGTCGTTACAACACTTGCACCACTCGATCAGGAAAAGGCAGAGCCAAGATGTGTGGTTGCAGCCTGCGCTCCTGCCTCACCACATAGATCAACACAAGCTCATCCATCATCCAGCTGATCATACCTCTCATCATCATCAAAACCCCTAAACCCCCAAAAGTCCAATGGCGACGAACGAGTGGCGACAGGGACAGGCAGAGATGTCTGCCGGAGTCTCTAGTCACAATTATGCACCTGGGTGGCACAGATAAGATGGTCGTTTATGCACTGGGATCTAGGCAACAGTGCAATCCGGTCCTGTCTGTGCGACGGAACAGCCCTTTAGAGGAACCACTCTGCTCTCCCCACATGGGGAGGGGGCTAGAAAAGGTGCCCTAAACATCGCCTGCCTAAAAAAACAACAATCTGAATGGGCAAAACCAACCAATAAGGTCATTCTTATGCGGTCGAAAACACAATCAAAATCATAGATTTAAACAAAAACTATATAACTGTTAGGTTCTGAATAATAAGTTCTATATACAGGAGAGAACACAAACACCTGTATAGTTTTGTAGGTTCGGTTTACTGGATAAGAGTATGTATACAGAGGGAAGCAGCACTCTCCCTTGGCTAGGCTCCTTGTCAACTGCTATAGGCGACGTATGGCAAGTGATACATTAGCAGCTTCCATACGTCGCCAGGCACATTAATTAGGCATGTGGGATATGGTAATAACATTGCCACATGCTGCTAGCTACATAAATGGAGCACATACATAATATACATACATAATATATAATCCAGCATACATAATATACATACACCTCCCTCCCCCCTATACGCTCATAGCAAAGTCTTGAGCGGACCTTTTCTTTTGGATCCGTTCTGAGCGTCGAGGGACTTCATCACTGGGAAGGGTATGGGACTCAACACTGGTGGCGGGGCCAGCAGAAGGCATTGTTACGGGTCGGAGAAAACGGCGGTTCCTCCACCACACACGACCACTGGGTAACCGCACCTGGTAGTCCCGTGACCTGCCAAGACCCATGACTACGCCTACTTTGTCCCAACGTAGGGAGGTCGGGTCCTGAACACGGACTTGGGTGCCGACACTCAACCTGGGGAGAGAACGGGCGTGGTCATTGTAGCGGGCGACGACGTCCTGAACACGTTCGGCGGCTCGGCGATCACAATCCTCTGTCTTGGCCTGCCACTCCTTGGAGAAGGATTGAGGGTGAGCAGGGACACAAGAACGAAGGGGGCGTCCATACAAAACCTGGGCAGGGCAGCGTCCGGTGTAGTTAGGTGTGTTGCGGAGTTCAAGAAGACCCCTGTCGAAGGCCTCGCAGTCAATGTTCCCAGAAGGGGCCACCTTAAGGATGAGGTGCTTCAGGGATTTGACAGCAGCCTCAGCGTGGCCGTTGGACTGCGGGTAATGGGGCGATGACAACACATGCCGGACTCCCCATCGGTCAAGGAACACAGCAAAGTCCCGGCTTGTGAACTGAGGCCCTCCGTCGGTTCGCAGGCGTACAGGAACGCCCACGTCACGGAAGTAGTGGCGGAACTTGCTGATGGTGGCGGCAGACGTCGTGTCATTACCGCACTTGATGACAACCGGCCAACCAGAGAGACGGTCGACGATAACGAGGAAGGACTTTCCTGACACACAGAAAAAGTCGGCCGACACAGACTCAAAGGGGCGGGTGGGGTTGTCGTCACTCATAAAGGGTTCCTGCTGCTGGCTGGGTTGTAATACTTGGCAGGGCTCACACGCACGGACAACATTGGAGATGTCGGAGTTGATGCCGGGCCAGAACACAGTCTGTCGTGCACGTCGTTTGGTGGCCTCAGCTCCACGGTGACTGTCGTGAAGGCGGGCCAAGGCGTGGGGACGTGATGCAGCAGGGACAACTACACGTGCTCCGTACAGAACAAGGTTTCCGTCGCAGTAGAGTTCATCGCGGAGTTTCCAATACGGGAGCAGGGTGTTGTGAAGATCGTAGCGGTTGCTAGGAAATCCATTCCTCACACACTCGACAAGTCGGACGTAGTAAGGGTCATCTCGGGCCGCTGTTCGAAGGTCCTCCATTGCCTTGTCGTCATCTGGTGACAGGTCCGAACGAAGGGATTGGACGGCATGGAGAGTGACCACAGTCCTGACGGAAAGAGCGAGGTCGGCGTCGAGTACATGGTCTTCTGGAGTAGGGCGGCTGACAGGGGAGCGGGATAAGGCATCAGGGATGCAGAGCTCCTTGCCAGCACGCCACACTGCAGTGAAGATGTACGCCGAGAGCTTCTCTTTCAGACGCTGGAGGCGAGGGTTCTCAACGGCGTCTAGCGTGTAGTGGTTGAGGATCGGGACAAGCGGGCGATGGTCGGTCACTAGGTGAAAGTGTTGCAGGCCTATGAGGTAAAACCTGCACTTAGGACATCGCCCAAACCACAGCCAACAGCTCCAACTCAATAGTGGCGTAGCGCGTCTCAGTGTCAGAGAGGAAACGCGAGCCACACTGGACGAGCCGGAACTGCCCTCCACCATGATCCTGCAGTAGGGCGTATCCCACGCCATACAAGCGTGAGGCGTCTGTCTGCAGAACTGTCGGCAAGGCTGGGTCGAACGTGGTGAGGACAGGTGGACGAGACAGGGCCTGTTTCACTTGCTGGAAGGCCTTGTCGTGGTCGGGGGTCCACAGGAATGTCCTCTTGGGGCTCATCAGGGGGCGAAGTGGTTGAGCAGCTGCGGAGATGTCCGACGAAAACTCTGCTAACTGGTTGACGAGACCGATGAAGGACCTCAAGTCGGTCAGGTTAGCAGGGGTGGGAAAATCCATAATGGCGCGGACCTTTTCCGGGTCAGCTGCGATACCATTCCCTGAGAGGGTGTACCCACAAAAGTCAACTGAAGAGCTGGCCAGAACAAACTTGTCGGCATTTAGGGTAATGCCGTGCTTCCGGCACCTGTTGAGTACCTCGTAGATACGGCAGAGGTGATCCATGTAATCCTCATCGTACACGAGTATGTCGTCGACCACTTTCACGCAGTTTGCCAGACCTTGTAGAGCCATATCACCTCGAAGACAGAAAGCGTCTCCTGTAGCGGCGAATCCCATGGGGCCACGGCAATAACTGTAACGTCCATGCGGGGTGATGAAAGTTGTGAGTGGTCGGTCTTCTTTGGCAAGCTCTATCTGCCAGTATCCACACAGGGCGTCCATCGTCGTGAAGAAGCGCGCCTTCGGGTTCACGCTGCGTATGGCTGCAAAGGGCGTGGGAGAAGGGTGCGCAGGACGAGACACCTGGTTGTTGAGCTTGGAAAGGTCGGTGGTGATCCGAACACCACCTTTAGGTTTTGCGACGACAACCATCGGGTGACACCATGGAGACGGGTCATCGCCGGTTGGTACAATAATTTCTTGGGCGACCATGGAGTCCAGCTCGTTTTTGACCGCCTCGCGGAAGGCCAGGGGAACCAGTCGAGGGGTGTAAATAGCGAATGGCTTCGCGTCGTCCCTCAGGTGGATCCTCATGGGGGGACCTGCCATCTTCTTGAGAGGCTTGGATTCCAGAGCGGACTTGGTCACCAGAACGTCGCTGAATTCCTTCAGGAAGTACTTCCGAGCATCCGAAGGAGAGGTGTCACTGGCAAGAGGCAGGGGTAGGGCGGCAGCAGGGTCGTTGCTGCTCCCTTTTTGCACCCTGTTGGCGTGTTTTACCTCAAGAATAGGTTTGGGGAAGTCCTGGGAGATGATGGCCAACTCCTGACAATGTCTGTAGGACAGCAAAGGAGTCTGGACACCGTTATGCACATCAATCCAGGCTTGACACGACCTGTTGCCAAAGGTGACTTGTGCTTGGAGTGAACCCAGGGCCGGGGTCATCTGTGAACCATCTGCCATAAAGCGGAGATCCTTGGGGGGCGGTCCTAGATCACTTGGAGAGAGCCCCAAGCATTGCAAATGCTGGGGACCGATGACTGTAGCATCAGCGCCAGTGTCGGGCAACATCTGAAGACGGGATGACACACCGCCGTAGGTCACGATGACGCTGATGTACTGGGGGACTTTGGTCCTGGGACGCGGGGGGGGAGCACACATTCCTAATGTGGCTCGAGCGTTGTCAAGAGTCGTCGTACCTCTGATTGGAAGACTGTGGGCGGCCCTCTCTGGTGGAGGGGGGCTGAAGCTTCCGCCGACGCGGTCCCTTGGGTATGTTGGAAGGGCAACACTTGTCATAGTGGCCCAGACGACCGCACACATTGCACTGGACGCGTTTGGCTGGGCACCGTACTGTGAGTGACCAGTGGCCCTTACGGTCACAACTGTTGCAGGTAGACTGAGCAGCTGGACACACCTGTGTTCCGTGCTGCTTACCACAGTTGTTGCAAAATAAACCGGGCGTGGACGTGGTGGGCGAAGGCGTAGGAACAGACTTCTTGTCCTTCTTGTACCGGGACACAGCGCGTACAGCTGTAGGGGGAGCGCGGATGGCAGAGGTGGCACACCTGGCAGCCTCATAGGAGCGACATATCGTCGACACATCCTTAAGAGAAGAGGAAGAGTCGAGGGAGGTGAGGCGTTGGACAAGTTCCTCGTCCTTAACACCCATCAGGATCACCTGCCTCAACTGGGTCTCCTCGCACTGCTGGTGGTGGCCTGGACATATATCTACCTCTTCCGAGGCTCTCTTAAGACGCACGTAAAAGGCATCAAAAGACTCACCCTCCATCTGTCTGCAGCTAAACAATTCCCTCCTGCGCAGAGCTTCATTCTGCTGTCCTTTGATGTGCCGTTGTAGAACGTCCAGTACCTCCTCTACAGACAGCGAAGAGGTTGGGGGTACCTGCAACGTATGTTCCAAGACACGCTGAATTTCCAAGGACAAGCACATACGCAGCTGGATGAGTTGTTTAGGCTGTGACAAACTCTGGAGATCCACCATTGTAGAATAATCAGTCCACCGTCGCCGCCATTCACGAAAAGTCTGGAAAGTCTCATCAGGCTTCAAGATGGGCGGCGTTTGAGCTGCTGCTTTAGGTGGGGCTGGGGGGCGTGAAAGAAGCATGGATGAGGTATCTGAACCAGTCAGTACCGAGGCAGTGTTAGAGCCAGGGGCTTGGTTAACAGTGAGGCGAGATATCAAGGCTTCAAACCGTTCACTGTCTTCCAATCTCCGTTGGTGGTCTCGTTCTGCCTCTGCTTGCCTTCTGTGCTCATCCGCCAAACCTCTGTGAGCTTCATCCTCGCGTTTCTCATCTCTCATAAACTTCAGTAAAGCAATTATCTCTGGAGACAACGCTGAATATTGAGGTGAGGGACTGCGCGATGTGGGGGCTGGAGCGTCGTGGCCGGCCTGGTCATCCATCTCTGCGGGGCTATCACCCGCCTGACTCATCCAGGCGCTGGGTCCACGGCTACGTAAGGCATGAGACATGACTACTTCATCTGTGTACTGTGTCTTAAATCAGTGTTGACCGGTCAGCCCGTCGAATCAACAAGATTTCAGACAAAAAAATTAATTAAATACACAGATAAGTAGATTATATATATAAAATATATATAAGGAAGCCGCGCGGTCAGCGAGTGTTAGTACATGTATGTGTGTGAGTGAGTGTGTGTCCCGGGCGGGCAAAGCGTCTCGCCCCAGCTGTGAGGGGGGGTGGAGGCGGCGCTGTGAGGGGGTGGAGGGAGAGGCGCGGCGACTCCCAGTCAGTCCAGTTACCCTCAGAACGCGGTCAGAGACGGGTGCACTGAACTCTACTCCTTACAAATGCCCAGAACGTGCCGTATACCTTGGGAATCCTTTAGAACAAGGTCACACATGAATGGCACGAAACACACAATGCACTAAACACTTCACAGAAAATCACTGTCACTGACACTGCTCAAAGTTGCTGAGATTCTTCGAGGAGAGCTGACGCGCGGGAGTTGACCCAAGGCGAGGAGGAGTCCATCCGGCTTTCCACAGACTTTGCGCTATCACTCGTAATTATCCAGTAAGATCGGATCACTGCGCCATGTTAGGTTCTGAATAATAAGTTCTATATACAGGAGAGAACACAAACACCTGTATAGTTTTGTAGGTTCGGTTTACTGGATAAGAGTATGTACACAGAGGGAAGCAGCACTCTCCCTTGGCTAGGCTCCTTGTCAACTGCTATAGGCGACGTATGGCAAATGATACATTAGCAGCTTCCATACGTCGCCAGGCACATTAATTAGGCATGTGGGATATGGTAATAACATTGCCACACGCTGCTAGCTACATAAATGGAGCACATACATAATATACATACATAATATATAATCCAGCATACATAATATACATACAATAACCTCTTATGGTCGCTGAACGGAATGTCAGGACCCTTTTGGATACTGGCACAGATGAGCATCCTGAAAGAAGAACTGCCCTTGTGGCAAAAGAGCTGGATAGGTATAACATCGACATAGCAGCCATTAGTGAGTCCCGGCTCCCAGCCGAGGGTCAACTCATAAAACGGGGGTCTGGTTATACATTCTTCGGGAAGAGGAAGCCTGCTGCGGAGAGAAACCACATTTACAGAGTTGGCTTTGCCATCCGCCTCATGACGCTCCGAGCCACGCTGAATCACTCACATCATGCCTTTTTCATCACTGCATATGCCTCAACACTGGATGCAGAGGATGACATCAAGGAGGCCTTTTATACCGACCTCGACAGAGTGCTAACCTCTATCCCCAGAGAAGATAATGTTGTGTTCCTGGGCCACTTCAATGCCAGAGTTGGCAGAAATGCTGACATTTGGCAGGAAACCATAGGGAGAAATGGACTAGTCAAGTGTAATCCCAACAGCAAGTGTGCTGCACACAACCTCACTATCACCAATACCTTGTATTAGCTGGCTGACAAGTTCAAGGGTTCGTGGCAACACCCACGATCCCAACCCCGGCATCTCATTGACCACATCATTGTCAGAGAAAGAGATTGCCGAGGTGTCCTCATCACCCATGCCATGCATGGCTCAGACCACTGTGACACTCATCATCGGCTCGTCAGAGCCAAGCTCTCACTTCAAGTCACCCCAAAACGGCGAAGGCAACAAGCCTCCAGAAGAGAATTAACACTAAGCATCTGGAGGATCCAGCAGTAGCACATGCCTTCAGAGAGCAGCTCGAACATGGGCTGATAAACAATCCGACAATGAACAACCCAAATCCCACTGCTGAATGGGATATTCTCAACACTGTCATGACAAAAACCTGCAGAGAAACCCTCGGCCAGATCGAGAGAATACACCAGGACTGGTTTGATGAAAATGAACCGGCAATCTATGTACTCATCAATGATAAACGTACTGCTTTAACTGACTGGCAGAACAACCCTCAGTCTAGCCCCAAACCTGATACCTACCGCAAGAAGAAAGCTGTGACCCAGCAGGAACTTGGCAATCTAAAAAAATGATTGGATAAAAAATAAAGCATGTGAAACACAAAAATTTGCAGATCAGCACAAGATGCGCGAATTTTTCAATTCCACCAAAACATTTTATGGGCCAATCACTCGAGGCGCAGCTCCCCACCCCTCATCCGATGGAAACTCCATAATTACAGACCACAAAGGCCTCCTTCAGCGCTGGAAAGAACACTACCATTCACTGCTCAACCAAAACACTGATGTGGATGTCCTAACTAACGAGCAGGTCCCTCAGCATCCAGAGCTGTACCACCTGAGCTATCCTCCAACCCTGGATATGGTAGCTACTGCCATTAAACAGATGAAAAATAACAAAGCCTTTGGGCCTGATGGAATACCAGCCAAGGTGTATAAAGCAGGAGGACCTCTGCTTACCAGCCGTCTCCACTCTTTCCTGCAGAATATCTTTCAACCTGCCCCTGGTTCAAACACACCCCAACCATCCATCCATCTTAACGGTACTGCCCTCTCTAATGTTACCCACTTTCGGTATGTTGGCTCCCACCTGTCTACCACCACGGACATCGATGAAGAGATTCAGCACCGGAACAGATGTGCAGCTCACACCTTTGGCAGACTCTGAAACCGTGTCTTCAGCTGTAGGGAGCTGAAATAATCTACAAAGTTACACATATTTCGAGCAGTGGTCCTCCCCACCCTGCTATATGGCAGCGAGACATGGGTCACATACAGTAGGCACCTCAAGGCACTTGAAATCTTTCACCAACGTAGTCTACGTTCCATCCTCCGAGTTCGCTGAGAAGACATGAGAACAAATGCCAGCATTCTTGCTGACACCAGCTGTAGGAGCATTGAGGCTACCATTATCCGTAAACAACTAAGCTGGACTGGTCATGTTACCCTTATGGACGACAGTAGATTGCTAAAGCAGTTACTTTACAGTCACCTAATGAATAGTAAACGTAACACCGGCGGGCAACTGAAAAGATATACGGATAGTCTTAAGACAAACCTAAAAAAGTGCCAAATCGACCCCCTCACCATGGAGAAGAATATTCCACATCGTAACGCTTAGAGGCGCACCACACGAGAAGGTGTCAATCCTTTCGAGTAAGCCTGACTGCAAACCGAGGCAGACAAGCGCCGACGCCGGAAAGACGCTGGCACCACCCCTCTCACACTCGATGTAGTCCTCCACATGTGCAATATCTGTGACCAACTCTGCCGGTCCTGTATCGGCCTCTTTAGTCACCTCAAAACTCACCAATGAAGGTGACATCCCTAATAACTCCTATCATTGTGTCATAGCTGGATGATCTTCATACTCGATTCCGAGTGACAGCAAAGTAGTAGTAGTAGTAGTAGTGGTGGTGGTGGTAGGTGTGTGTGTGTGTGTGTGTGTGTGTGTGTGTGTGTGTGTGTGTGTGTGTGTGTGTGTGTGTGTGTGTGTGTTTCATTTAATCGCTGAGTAATTTTTTTCAGGATCGCATATACGGTCCAGATTCACAAATGATCGTGCGATGAAAATTCCTGGGAAATGGATAATAGTGAGCAAAAAGGTCAACAACAATAATAATAATAATAATAATAATAATAATAATAATAATAATAATAATAATAATAATAATAATAATAAATAAAAAAATACCAGCATAATTATACCAAGGCTAGACCTTAACTACTTTAATTAAGAGGCATCACCTGAAAATTACGATACCTCTAATCACTTAACCTAGCCTAACCTAACCTAAGATAAACTAATCTAATCTCACCTAACCTAACCCCTCTCCTCTAATTAACGTTACGGTGTTTAATTGTCGGGGGAAATAAGCTGTAGGTGTCTAATCTTCAGGTGATCTGTAGAACTATTTCGATAAGACGTAAGATATAGGGTGAGATCCCACCTCGCGGGATCATGTTTATGGTCTAGTTGGCAGGACACGACGGATTCATTAAGGTAGGAGGGGCCACCACTGTCTTGGAAGGGGCTATGGAGGCACCACTCGTTCCCGTCGTGTTGTATAATCAGAAGAATAGGAAGAAGAGGAAGGGGAGGAAGAGGAGGAAGAAAAAGGGAGGAAGAGGAGGAGGGGAGGAAGAGGAGGATGGGAGGAAAAGGAGGAGGGGGAGGAGGAGAGGGAGAAGAAGAAGGGAAGGAAAGTGACCAGATGGATCAAAATGCCGTAACACAGTCCTTAGACCTCCCCCAATCCTTCAACAATGTCACGAGGCAAGACGAGGGGAGGGTCGATGGAGGAGGAGGAGGAGGAGATCGGTAGAATAAAGTGAAGGGGGTTAGAGAAATGGAGTGAAGAAGATAGAAAGGAATGACGAGATGAAAAATTTGAGAGAGAGAAGGAAAGGCAGAGCAAAAAGTGAAAGAAGAGTCGAGAAAGAGGAGAGGGCGAATACAGAAAAACACCAGAAGGACGAGATGAAAGGATGATAGGAAGGAGGAGGAGGAAAGGATGATAGGGAGGAGGAGAAGGAAGAGGAGGAAAGGCTAAAAGGAAAGGGAGAAGGTGAGGGTTCATTATTAGTGTTGGGGTTGAGTAACAGATCCCTTTAGTAAGAGCACCACGAGCGACCGAATCCATCTGGATAAATCTGTCGTGAGAGGCGATGAATAACTATTATAACTATCATATCGGTGTAATGAAACTTCATGTTTCCCCAGATACAATATTTGTGTTTATAATGACAGTGATCTGTCCAGAATTATGTGCACACACACACGCGCGCGCAGTTTGCCACTACAACAAAATTCAGCCCTAAGTGCCCGCACTGATAGATATAAAAATAGCACCATCCCATCTATTGTTAAAATAATAAACAGCTCCTGACTTATGAGCTGTACAGCCCTGTAAATGTATTGAACGTATATTAGTATGTCTAAATCGCATGTAAGTTTGTATATTTTCAGGAAGCGGCTGCAAATCTATTAATAAACCGTTTATTATTATTATTATTATTATTATTATTATTATTATTATTATTATTATTTACACACACACACACATCCTTGACCACCGTAGGGTCAAGACCTATTCAGGCCCTGCTCCCGCTACACAGCTGCCCCCCTTGGTCAATGTCGGCCCATTCCCCAAGTCCCTCTCCCCGACCTATCCTCACCACCGGGATATCCATATAATCAAAAGTGACAATTTCGTTTCGGAAAGAAGTGGGATCAGTGTTGAACAGTGATGAACACTTTTTAAGCCAGTGAATTCAGCACTAGACAGTACCAGTGAAAGCCGCGACCCACCAGTGAGATAAGCACCCCAGGGAATCTAACCACCATCTTCTGACAAGGAGAAGCTAATCTGTCCACCCTGGGAACAACAGAGGGCCGGCCGGCCATGCACCTGACGAAGGGATAACACAACATCACCGCGCAGTGAGGTACTGTGACACCACCCCACACCACACGGTGTCCCCCATGACTACGTGAGGTCCTTCATATCATCACCCGAGGACGAGTTACTACACCACGTGAACACCACAACACCCGGTGTCTCTATGACCACGTGAGGTTTTTCATATCAACAACCAAGAATGAGTTACTACACCACGTGAACACCACACCACCCGGTGTCTCCATGACCACGTGAGGTCTTTCATATCAACACCCAGGAATGAGTTACTACACTACGTAAGCATCACACCACTCGATGTCTCCATGACCACGTGAGGTCCGTCATATCAACACCCGAGGGCGAGTTACCACACAACGTGAACATCACAACACCCGATGTGAAATAATTAAGGAAATAAAAACGGAGCGGAGTACAGAAACAATTTGGATAGAATTAATCGACGGTAGGGAAAAATTAATCACAGGAGTAATATACAGTAGTAATGTATAGTAGGCGACTTTAACCTTGGCCAAATAGATTGGACTGACCTTTCGGGTAAATCAGAATCAGAGGATTCTCTCGAAACAATCCAGGACTATTTCCTAAGTCAACATATAACCGAACCCACCCGGGGTAATAATATACTCGATTTAGTTCTGTCGAACAGAGAAAACCTCATTAACAATGTCGAGGTAGGGAACGAACTTGCAAACAGCGACCACAAAGAAATTAGATTCCAGTTAGATATTCAGGACAGACTTAAGGAAAATTCCACAAAAGTCCCAGATTTCAGAAAGGCAAACTTTGATAGTTTGAAGAGGCAGCTGAGGGAAGGGGTGTCACGCCTGGGGGAGAAACTGACAGTTGACACCGACCTGATAACGAGATCTGAGATTGCCGAGTTCCACGACAATTTAAATAATGAGTCACTTAATGCACAAAGGCAGAACATACCATACCAAAAACTCAGATCAGACAACAATGACCCTAAATGGATAAATAATTATTTAAAGAACATTATTGGCCAAAGGAAGGCGAAAGGTAGAAGGATAAATCGTGGCGAAATTTACCTCAGGGATTATTATAAGGTAATGGCGAGTAGGGTTAAGTCCGAAATAAGGAGAGCTAAGAGGAACAATGAAGTGAAGATAGCAAGGGAGGCAAAGACAAACCCCAAAGGATTCTACCAAATGTATCAAACTAAAACACGAGAAAAGATTGGACCAATACGGTCGGATTCCGACGAGCCAACTGATAACGACGGAGAAATGAGCAATAATCTGGATAAATATTTTCAACAGTTTTCACCACGGAAAATTTAAACATGATACCCGAGGCACTGACTCTATTCAGAGATAGTGAAGAAAACAAATTCAGCGAGATAGTAGTGACTAGTAACGATGTTAATAAGCAAATAGACAAACTAAAGCCTAATAAGTCACCTGGTCCCGATGAGATATTTGCCAGAGTATTAAAGGAATGTAAGGAAGAGCTTAGAATGCCCTTAGCAAAGTTGTTTAACATGTCCTTAAAAAGAGGTGTAGTACCAGAATCCTGGAGGATAGCGAATGTAATACCGATTTTCAAGAAGGGGGATAGATCACTATCCCCTAACTACCTCCCAATCAGTGTAACACCAATAGTAGGCAAATTACTGGAAGCAATCATTTCAAACTCTATTCGAAATCACCTGGAGAAGCACTTATTGATCAATGATTCCCAGTATGGCTTCACAAGCGGGCGTTCATGTCTAACTAATCTATTAACATTCTTTTCATCAGTTTTCGAATCGGTGGACGAGGGGCACAATTATGATGTGATATATCTCGACTTTAGCAAAGCCTTCGACAGAGCCCCCACGAAAGACTAATTGGAAAGGTAGAAACACATGGCATCAAAGATAATATCCTTAAAAGGATTAGGGCATGGTTACAGGACAGGAAACAGCGAGTGAGCATTAACGGCACTAAATCCCATTGGAGCAACGTCACTAGTGGAGTTCCCCATGGCTCAGTACTTGGACCACTATTATTTATTATACACATAAACGACATAGATATCGGCATAGACAGCAACATAAGTAAATTTGCTGATGACACTAAAATAGGACGTGTTATTAAATCTGACGAGGACTCCGCAAAACTACAGGAAGAACTAAACAAATTTTTCGAATGGTCTGAAAAATAGCAGATGAAATTTAACGTGGACTAATGTAAAGTACTCTGTATTGGAGATGTAAACAGGGAAACAAGTTACCAGATGAACAACGATACCATTGAGAAATCCCACCGTGAGAGAGATTTAGGAGTAATGATAAGTAGGAACCTTGAGCCAAGTAAACAATGTGTTTTTGCTCGTAACAAGGCTAATAAAGTACTTGGGTTCATACAAAGGAGTGTTAGTTACAAGACTAGAGAGGTCATCCTTAAACTGTATCTTGCGCTTGTGAGACCGCATCTGGATTACGCAGTTCAGTTCTGGTCACCGTATTACAGAATGGATATAGAATCCTTGGAAAGAATTCAGAGGAGAATGACAAGACTAATCCCGGGCATTAGGAACCTTGAGTATAGAGACAGGTTAAAGCATCTTAATTTGCACTCCCTCGAGACACGTAGAGCGAGGGGCGACCTGATAGAGGTGTATAAATGGAAGTCAGGGTTAAACAAAGGGGACATTACAAAGGTACTCAAACTATCCAACCAGAAGCGAACTCGTAACAATGGTTTTAAATTAGACAAATTTAGATTTAGGACCGAAATAGTTACACACTGGTTTGAAAACAGAGTAGTGGATTGATGGAACAAGTTACCAAATATCATCGGTAACTCGAATACACTGGATAGCTTCAAACATAGGTTGGATGCTTATATGAGTAATAGGGGTTGGGTGTAAGTGGGACTGCCCAGTATGGGCCAACAGGCCCGCTGCAGTTTCCTCCATTCTTATGTTCTTATGTCTCCATGACCACTGAGGTCCCTCATATCAACACCCGAGGACGAGTTATTACACTATGTGAACAACACACCACCTGGTGTCTCCATTACCAGCCCACGCCCGGGCCACCAACTGTAAATTATAATAATTTGTATGTTCAATCGTTGTTCCTTGTTCTTTTAGTAATGAAAGCTTTTGTTAAACGATCCACCCACCCCATGTCTTTGTATGTAATAAGTCATTTTTGTCTGAAGTATATCTTCAGCCTTCGGGCTGCCGACTTTTTCAATAAACCTGTAATTATTATTATTTTTATTAATATTACAAATATGTAATTACTTTCTTATATATATTTTAAAGGGAAAAATTACATATGAATGAATGAGGGGATTTTAATAGAGTGTACATAACATTCCACCATAATGGCAAAGTAATTTGTGAAATATTCAATACACAATTCCATGGACCCGCTGACCAAAAACACTCTAAGTGACCCATTATATAATTATAAACCTTTTTTGGCGAAACAATTAATCCCTATAATTTTCCGTTTTGTATATAATGAAACGTAAAATGTCATTACGGGCGGGTTTTGATAATGGTTATATGGTATAATAATAATAATAATAATAATAATAATAATAATAATAATAATAATAATTTTTTCTTTCCTCTAATTTAGCCACTGGTTTTATAAACAAGTTCAAGGAAATTTATGAATAAAAAATGCATTACATACAACACCGCCAGATTACGAGCATTCACCCTCAACCAGTTTAGGAAGTACCTTCATTTACCTGTAATTGTTGATAAAGTGTATTTATTAAGTTAAAATACATTCTTAAAGATCTTACTTGTGGCTGTTGATACATGACGCCTACTCTAGTATTTTCACGGGTTAGTTAGCGCAAAGATGTCCACCAGGCAGCTCCTCGCCGCTGCAACAAAGGTATTTATTGACATTTTAAGAAGGATATAGTTTACGAAACACAATGTGTGGGTGAAAAAAAATATTATCAGGAGAGGAGAGCTGAGGCCTTCACAGGGTCAAGATGAACTATAGTCTAATTTATTAAGAATGAATAATCCACAGATTTTTTTTGTTTAGCAAAGTGAGTCAACTTATACAGAGGAGGGATAAGACTAACACCGCCCTCTAAAGCTAAGCTGCTGATAACACTGAGATATACTGTATAGCTACTGGTGATTCCCTGCCTTACTTTAATATTGGATTTTGGCATCTCTGTTTTTATAAAATTAATTACCACTGTCCCTAAAACATGGATGCTTCAAAGGAAAACATTATAATTGTCTGTTGACCAGCTGTCCATTCCAGTGATAATCACTAACAATAAACATGTGTAATAATAAATTTCAAACTAATTTGTACACTATTAGTATATAGAAACAGAGCACTGCTCTTTACAACCGTTTCCTCCACTCGTGTACGAGTCACTGAAAAGGTTGGCTGGCCTCCAACTTTACGCTCGAGTGAAAAGCCGCTAGCCTGAGAGGGCCAGCCAAGCGTGAGTTACTATCGACTAATGGAGCCGTTGACAAGACACGAATAAGGTTCCAAGCAACTCGCAAGCGCGCCTTACTGCATCATAACATTCACCTTTAAATATGGCCTTGTCAATCATCCTATGTAATAATTCCCGTTAGATTAAACTATAGGGAAGATCGTCTTGATTAGTAAGTAATCGAAATACATACACTGTTGCAGGAATCTAAGAAAGTGTGAAAATTACGAAACCAACAAAATTTACGTAAAAATATGCAAACAATAACACGTAGACCGACAAACCGAGTAAAATTAACACGAAATTAAGTAAAACTTAATGGAAAAAGCAATTAAAGTTTAATATCAGAATAATCACACCACAAAAAATAAACCATAAATGGCATCACCGTAATGCTTGATTTTAGCGCCATTATACGTCGCCCTGACCAATTAAACTCTAAATGAAGGATCATTTTTGTTCGAAAGCTTTAATAAAGCTTTCGAACAAAAATGATACCATTAAAAAAATCTACATAATTTGTACACACCTGCTCATTAATTAATATATATATATATATATATATATATATATATATATATATATATATATATATATATATATATATATATAATGGTATTAATTTGCTACGAACCTCACAGGCCGGGAAGCTGATACTCAAACCACCTAAGGCGATCTTGTAACCGACTCACGGTTTTCAAACTTACAAACTGCTAACAATATTGTTACTCCTCCCTACTTAAAACTACAGTATTTTGCAATGGTGTAAGGGTATTATACTCGAATGTAAACATTATATAGCAAATCTTCGTGCAGGCCAGTCGGCCAATTATTATAGTTACGCTTTCAAAATATGCTGACCAATCACAAACTTAGGATATCAGCTGGGTTGAGGTGTTTAAGATACTGAAAAAATATACAATTTATAATGAAAAAAATATATATATTACAGTATACGCTACATAACAATTCAAGGAACTGTTATCACAGTTTATAATAAAACAAATAAAAAGTACAAATTATTAGTTGGGTTTTGAGTTGGTACAGCCTATGACCTCTTCGTTCTCAGCTTTAAAAAGGTGCCTAATTTCTTGTATACCCTAAAAATTTCACAATCGGGAAATATGTTGTACCTCAACAATTGTTCATCACTATGTGAGGGCCCATAGGGTCTCGGTACCTCCATCATACCTGCTAATTTGCTTAACATACACAAACACAATTGTTTATGAGGGCATTTTTAACTGAGTAGATTTTATCTTTAAATTTTACTTTCCAATCAAATAATATATTGTTATGCCGAGGCTTTTTCAGTGTTTTAATTTTTGTGAATTTGGTGTTCTGATTATTTTCTATTCCAAGCAGCAGTTATTTGGGCAAGCTTTTGAGGATTTTCTTGTATACATTGATGTAGTACCTACGTAAAATGTTCTAGAATGTATTGCATCATTTTTTTATGATTTACTTACGTACTGTAAGCCTCGTTCAGAGTAGAACGTTCTAGAACTTCTCAGGCGTGTTTGGGTGGTGCTAGGATGTTCTAGGGGCGTCTGATGAGCTATATAAGCGGCAGCGAGCTGCCTAGAAGACAATCTTCTCTGCTCCCGAGGTACTACGTGAACCTGACGATGGTGACCTGTGACCAGGCGAAGGTCGTAAGACTGTACCCAGTCACATGCCCTTAGCGCAAGCAACTAAACCTCCTTGTCCTAAGGAAGTTTTTTGACTCCTTAGGAATCAGGGGGGTGACAAGGGTCGTCCGCAGACCAGCGAGTGGTAGCCTTATCGTCACCTTCGCGGAATGGGGACAGGCTCAGCAAATAGCCAACATAACAGAAATTAGCGGGATCCAGATACTGGTAGAAGCTCACACAGAGGACAACTTGGTGTTGGGAGTCATGTCCCACACCGAGATAGAACACCTTGAAAAAGAAGAACTGGCCGAGCTGATCGGAGACCAGCTCTCAATACACCTTTTCACATATCCGTTGAGACATTGTTACATAACTATTTGACAAAATTCATAACCGAATGACAGAACACATATCGAATGACAATCGAAATAACTGTTCGTTCATGCTAACGGAAGTGATTGACATAAGTTATGAAGTTGACAGACATGAACAATAAACCGACAGTCTACATATAGTTTGAGAATGTAACAATTGGAGAATGACATACCACCAACAGTTATTTTAGATTGTCATTCGATATGTGTTCTGTCATTCGGTTATGAATTTTGTCAAATAGTTATGTAACAATGTCTCAACGGATATGTGAAAAGGTGTAGTACGGAAGCTAACCAGTGCAACTGCACTGGTTGGCTACCCCAAGAAGCTACCAAGCACCGTATTACTGGGATGGGAGAACATCCCAGTAAGACCGTATGAAAGAAGACCAACTAGATGTTACAAATGTCATAGGTATGGCCATCTGGCGTGGAAGTGTCGTGCCCGGGAGGTCTGTTGTAGTTGCAGGACACCCTGGCACCAGCACACCACCTGCTCGGCGGCCGCCAAGAAATGTGCAGCTTGTGGTGTGGCCCTCACTCCTCCTCCGACCGGGAGTGTCCCAAGTGGAGGGAGGAGTGTAGTGTGGCTAAGCTGCGAAACAAGGAAAAACTGAGCTACAAGGAGGCTCTCCTTGTAGTGAGGACCGAAGAAAAGAAGA
The DNA here is from genome assembly GCA_958450375.1 of Homarus gammarus. Lineage (NCBI taxonomy): Eukaryota > Metazoa > Arthropoda > Malacostraca > Decapoda > Nephropidae > Homarus > Homarus gammarus. The sequence goes on from CAUDMG010000291.1 coordinate 1,102,889, forward strand.
ATCAAGACCCCAACAAGACCACAGAAAAGAAAAATCAAGATCCCAAGAAGACCACAGAAAAGAAGCCAGAATTAAAGAAGAACGAAGAAAACATTTAACATCAACACCGTTTTTAGACGTTTACGAGAATATACCAGAACAAGACCAAGAAGAAGAATGGCCATTGAAAAGTAAAAAGAACAAAAGGAAGAAGTTCAAAGAAAATGACTCAAGAAACAAACAGCTTCGGCCGAAATAAGCTAAAGGCGAAGTGGCCAGTAATCTCCAAAACAAGTCAAGACAAGCCTAGAAGACAGGGGATCGTTTCTGCCTAGAGCGTGAAGTACAAACCAAGTGACATCTGAAGGTAATTGTTGTATAAGTATTGCTGAATTTTCGTGAGCGATATAAAGTGAAAAGACTAAGGAATTGTACACTGGTAGCGTGTCGACTGTATATATTCGAAGTGTAAAGCCCAGTTGTGATGACGGGCCCTGTGAACAGTTTATTGTGACGATGTAGTGATTATTAAAGGAGACTACAGTGCCCAAGTGTTTTTCTGTGACCTGGTGGAAATCTACCTACCTGTTGTTTGTCTGTACGCTGATACCGATCGTCGGAAATTACCAGAGACTGGCGGGACAGCTAGGGGTAATTCGACGACACTTGTGATAAATCTACTGCTGCTATACTTACCACATGGCCGGCTGGTAACCAGCGGTGGAAGCTTGAAAGCGGCTAAAAGGAGGGTCGTAACAATATGAAACATATTTTCTGTAGTATTCACTGATAAAACAGCTTTAGTTAGGTTTATCACAGCTTGGAAGGCCGTATGATCGTATCTAACCTTTTCGTACTGCACTACCTGGAACGAATTATATCACTCTAGTTAAAAATTTTGTCAGGACAGAACATGAAGAAGATTAACATCGGCAAGATGCTGCCATGCTGGAACTCAATCGTCATTTACCAGACCTTACCTCCCAGTACACGATGTTTACCACTCATTCCTGTTGCCTTTACCATATAACATATTATTATTTACCGAGTACTTCACCCCACACGTGACATTTCCCCCTCCCCTCCCAGTGTATAAATTCAAGGCTGGTGCATATCATAGTCACTTACACAAAGGGGTGATGACAATGTTTACAAAGTGGTGTATTTATGTGTATTACACCCTGGGAGAACGTGTACGAAAACGTTTATGCATGAATGTGAACATAAACATACAGTATAATGTAAGTGTGGACAATGGAAATGCAAGGAAAATATTTATACTACCAAGGATGACGAGGAAGTGATCAAATAGTAGTATATTGTCAAAAAAAATCCTCACGCGTGGAAAACAATATTCAGTCAGGTCAGAGAAGACGGGCACTGTGCTGATTAATCCCGGTGACAAATTTGCCACTAAAGTATGAACACAATGAGCATAAAAGAGATGTGTATGGAGTTTAGTATGGTGCTGAGTGTAGTGCTCACTGAGTGTTGTGCTCACTGAGTGTGGTGCTCACTGAGTGTAGTGCTCAGCGAGTGTGGTGCTCACTGAGTGTTGTGCTCACTGAGTGTTGTGCTCAGCGAGTGTGGTGCTCACTGAGTGTAGTGCTCAGCGAGTGTGGTGCTCACTGAGTGTAGTGCTCAGTGAGTGTGGTGCTCACTGAGTGTAGTGCTCAGCGAGTGTGGTGTTCACTAAATGTGGTGTTCAACGAGTGTGGTGTTCAGTATGTGTAGTGCGCAGTGAGTGTGGTGCTGAGTGTGGTGCTCAGTGTGAGTGTGGTGCTCAGTTTGTGTGTGCGTGTCTGTGGTGCTCATTGTGTGTAGTGCTCAGCGAGCGTGGTGCTCGGTGAGTGTGGTGCTCAGCGAGTGTGGTGCACAGCAAATGTAGTGTTCAGTGAGTGCGGTGCTCTGCGAGTGCGGTGCTCTGCGAGAGTGGTGCTCAGCGAGTGTGGTGCACAGCGAATGTGATGTTCAGTGAGTGCTGTGCTCTGCAAGTGTTGCAACCAGTACTCCTTAACGCCACCCGTACTGACGCCCACAAGGCCACAACCACCCGGTACAATAACTTTCGAAAAATCAATCCTAAATGACAATTAATTGTATATCCTAAACCCTCGTCTAATATTATATTTTAATTGGGTTTGGTTAAAATAGGTTAGACAGGCTCGTTGTGTCATTAAAACTACACTAGAAACTACACTATTCCTTCCTCCAATAAACATGTTGAATATTCTAGCTATCTAAGGATTATTCATTTTTAATTCCTGAGAGTTATTCATCACATATAGACATATGCCTGAGTATCATTTATTAACTGATGTATGTAAATGAAGAGGTAGAATCTAGTCATTTAATCTTCATATCGTATATTGATTACCTTTTATTATCAGAATTACGGTATTTATGAATCGTTTTCACTAGGTTATTATAAATTGATTCGCGGATTTTATAGAAATGCTTTTAATGTATTTTAAAAATATACATTTAAGCCACTGGATAATGTAATGGTAAAATAAGAGGCGTCCAAAGTCTCCAGTAGTCGGAAAGGGTTAAGGCCACAATTGGAATCTCCAAGTCTTATTGAGAGCCCAAACTTTAGCTCCAAGTTTAAACAAGCCCCTGAGGAGTAGCTTAATGAAGATGTCCGCTACTTAAATTACTGTTCTTCTTAAAAGGATTACTTTTGGTGAGACTATTAGTACGGTATTGTGATGCCCTTCCACCTGAGATAACATTGATCTCAAAATTGAACTATTTTCACGCCTTTCGTCAGAAGAGATGCAATTGTTCGTTAATTTTATGATATACATAAAGACGCTTTGAACCAGCTTTAAAAAATTTTCCAGCCTCAAGAATTATATGGCTGTGAAATTAAATCAAATACACTGCCCAAGGCTCCATATACACCTACTCAAGACTGCTGCCTCCCTCGTGTCATAATTATTTTATTAATTTAACAACTATTATAAATACAATATATATATATATATATATATATATATATATATATATATATATATATATATATATATATTTCATCTTGACTGTTACAGTAAGAACATATTTTAAGTTGATTATTTTGATTTCTAACAAGAAGTATCGGAGGAAGTGTTAAAATTATTTTTTTTTCAGCATAACAATATTAAGCATTCAACACTTGTCATACGCACGATGTCGTCACAACCTATGGTATGTATTAGCCAATACTGGTACAAGGTAATACTAATAATACTTATTATTATTATTATTATTATTATTATTATTATTATTATTATTATCATTATTATTATTATTATTATTATCCCAAATGCAATACACCCTGCTAGAAGTTATAAGCTAATGATAAGTTCGCCCGTCTTAAGATGTTAACAATACTTTACCCTAAAACTAAATACAGCCACTGTAAATACTGCACGTGGCTGTGGTGGTTCATGGTCAGTTCCTGTGATAGAATTTCTATACTTAAGCATACCAAAACAGGTAATATTTCGGAATAAACAATAAAAATTCAAAGAAGAACACTGTACTAAAGTCCCCAATACACCAGTTGGAGATGACACATCGAAATGAAACTTGATAATGTAATTATTTCAGGCTCGACTTTACCCATCGACCCCCACAGCCCTCTCCCCTTCTCCTGTGTGGTGAATACTGTACTACCAAGTAATCACCCCCCTTGTCTCCCTTAACAAGGTTATTAGTAGTTATTTTTATTTCCTTATTTTAAGTTCTTGTTCACCCCCTCCTCATTCTCTTAAAACGCTCTTTAGTTTCTTACTTCCAATTATTTCGTCTATCTGTCCTCTTCTCCCTCCACCTTCCTGTAAAAGCTCAACATCCATTTACTCAACTTGCTGGTAATTATCTCATTATCTTTCTTATCCACACGTTTTTAACTTTCCTTTGTTCCTCTCTCATAATCCCTCCGTAATCTTTCCAAGCGCTCTTTAGTGAACTGTTCCTAATTCTTTTGTTTTTTCCGCCACCTCCCTCCCTCCTACCTTGCTGTATTTAATAAACATATAATCTTTCCGGTAATCACACTTATTATGTGTCTGTTTTTAAATTCTCTTTGTTTTCTTTTTATTCTTATTAAATACTCAATCCCTCTTCACTCAAGTAGTTTCTAATTATTTGCCACCTGTCTTCCTTCCTTCTAACTTCCATGGGTTTTTTATCAGTCAACTTTCAATTCGTTTATCCCTCCCCCCGGCACATCTACAATATAGCCTAATGTCTTCCGGGAGGAGCTAACTAAGTCCAAAGAGCTAAACTGAGCGAAGTGGGAGTGTATGGAGACATTTAATTAAACCATGAATAACAGACAAAATAAACGAAACCAAATGAGAAAAGGCAATTAAAAGTGTACGAGCATTAGGTTGTTAGTTTAGGCTTGGCTGTGTCTTGTCATCAGATCAGGCCACCATAATAAACTACGGTAAAAACGTCCTTTTCGAAACTTTTAAGCTTTTCCGAGTTAACATTCTACATTTTATATTAAAAAAAATGTGAAGATCTTGTCTAAATAATAACAGATAATCAATGAAACAATTATATGCCGTGTTATATTCTTTTACCTTATTCCTTCTCTATATTTACTTTCTTTTTCTGCGTGTTCGTTCTCGGTGCTCATTAAGGAGTAATTTCGATGCTCAAAGGAGTGTTTTGCACCGACACATTCAGGCCTCGGTGCCACGCGTTACCACCTTAATGTTTTTAATGTTCGTGTTTTGGTATAGATGAAGTTTTGGGAATCAAGTCTGATTTAACTTTCAATGGCGAAAGACGCAACGTACCAATCAAACCGAAGCGAAGCAAACAAAGTAACCAAACCAAAATGGACCAATCAAACTCAAACAAACCAATAAATCCTAGCCTAAAGTTTATCTCTCACCTTAGTTGTTTAAGGAAAAATTAGTGTACAATCCCCCCCAAAAGTACTGATGTGATTCGAGGGTCAAAGAGAAATGTTACTCGACCTGTTTCTGAACGGTTGGAAGTTCTACATCCGAGACCTTTGAGCATGAATGAGTATATACGTTTTCAAGCAATGTGAATCCTCCGAGGCTTCAGATCATATATTACATGACTCGGAGTGGATGTTGTAAATGGATACCAACGCCATGCCAGTCATCAACGGGATCTTTCATCGAATGGAGGCTGGAGCGAGGAATTATCAGGGAGATAATGAAGATGTGAGAGGTGGTATTATTGCCCCTAACAACGACGGTGTATGTAACGATGTGATAGAACGACAACGATGAACTGGGGTGAGCGAACTCACAGTATCACAACGAGTTAGGTGCCATGAAACAACTGGTGCCACACTAAACGTTACTGCCTCAAATGACTGTCTATAGATAAACGGGGTGGGGGTGGGGGGTTCTGTTGCCTGCAAGTCCCTTGATTTGAAACCTTATTGTTAAAGCAATGCAATTTACATATCAGTAAACCAATATACTGTATTGTGTATTTGTTGTAGCTGTTCACTCTAATATCAAGTACTATTCGCTTAGTCACTCTTCATAATCCAGACATATCGTGAACAACATGAGTAGGCATATAGTGGAACTCAGAATGAATAAAACTCGGCTTCTTATAGGGCAAGGACTGATGTATGGGTCAGGAGCAGTTGGAGGCCTTTGAAATGTGGTGTTATAGGCGAATGCTAAGAATAGGCTACACTGGCAGGAAAATAAATGAAGTATTACGATTAGCAAAAACTTCAAGAAAAATACTTGAAATAGATAGAAAAAGAAAAATTAGATGCTTTGGTAATACAATTAGCGATGGGGCAATAATAACAGAAATATTAATAGGCAAAGTTGAAGGTAGAAGAGCCAGGGGAAGGCAGGGACTGGGATGGATGAATGAAATAAAAAAATTGGTCCCCAGAGAAATACAAAACCTTGGAGGATGGTACAATCAGCCCGAGAACGTTTGGAGTGGAAGACTGTGGTCGCCAACCCTCAGATATGAGGAAGGTACTCTGATTTATTGAGTACAACGACGTAAAGCGTAATGTCTGTTTTCGGGCCAGTCTCAGTTATGATGTTACATAACATTTCAATGTAATGTATATTTCAGTGTTATTGTAATTAGTCAGTGGCTGGTTTACATATGTCTTGCTTCTACCCAGCACGAGACGTAATACATTAAAATAGCTGAATAAATTTCTTGTTATATTGAAGTATTCAGTATGCCAACCACGACGACCCCTCCCCCTAACCTACCCCCATTTCTAGCTGTTGCTGATATGGCGAGCAGGCGTACCAACTTAAGACGGTGCACTGGGGATCATATCAAAGCATTTCGTCTAGCGTTTCAAACTGTAGTGACGGAAAATCTAACGATGCTTTTTTGGGGGGACTGTACAGTATCCCCAAAAAGTATTGCCTGGATGGGTCTGATGAATTCCGAAATGCTACATGCATTTCGTGATGTCCCGGAAGGGTTGGTATGCGTGGCTCTGTGGCATACTGACCCTAGTACAGTTGGTAACCGAACATCAAATTAATTGCGCTGAAATAAATACACATTGGATTACTTATGTTAGACTATATACCAAAGTAAATGTACGTCCCAATATTTATCTTCCGAGGTCTCAATGTTACAGAGTGTGGACAGATGCATTTTTGAGATACTGTATAGTGCATGAGAACGAAGCACGTGAAGTTTAGGCACCCCAGCTAATTGCACCTGATGATTAAAAACCCTAACGCCTAAGGTTAAGTTATGTTAAGTTAGGTTAAGTTTGGTTTGGTTTGGTTACGGTGATAAATCTTTTGGTGAAATAGGCTGAGGTGGAGATTCTTCAGAGGATACTTTTTGTTTACGTAAATTCTTCCCCTCAGTTGGGTATAACATAGCCTAGTAATTTCTTACTTGTACGTAACAAAATAATAGCTCAAACATCATTAATACTCTCTATAAAGTCTAGATTATGGCGTGATTTAGGAGTCTTAAGCCATCGTTCCATGAATCGTGTGAAAATGTCTTATGAATGGGAATCGTGAAAAACAACAAACAACATAATTATCTTTAACCCCTTTACTTTTAATATTTCATTTGGCTAACACCAGATTGTTTTATTTATCTCAGAGGCGACACCGTACGCAAGGGGTTAAAGATGGCTAGGTAGCTGAATCCGTCGTTGTCCTCTTCATGTAAATACGATTTTATTGTTTCACATCAACGGTAATCAAATATTATCTGAATCACGTATAAATATCTTGCTTCAATACGGATTATAGTTCACATTTAGGTAGAGATTCATTTTATGCCGCAATGGGACTTTAATAACCAAAATATGTTTGTCTTGTGTTTTTTGTGGTGATTTGAAAGAATATATAACCTTTATTTTCGTTTCCAATGCTTATTTAAGGAGATACAACCATGATTTGCACAAAGTGGGTAAGGCTTTAAAGATGAGGGAAAATGTGGGCTTAAAACACACAACAAAGAGGATTTTGTAAACCAGACTTAACCTTTTCTATCGTGCAATTAGTCCTTATGCTACAAGAAATTGCTTTAATTAATTGATGGCGGAGGAAAAACTGATTTTGCGGGTTTTCGTCAGTGATTTTCTTGTTTTCGGCGTTTTATTCACAAGGGAACCGGGAATGAATACCGATAGATGAAATTTTTGCGCATGCGTAAATCTGTACTTTGATTGGTCAAAGCAGATTATGTGAAGCTCATGTAAAAGATATTTGGATATAATACCGTGCGAAGATGTTGTATCCTCTTCCTGTCCAAATCACATCCAACAGACGTAAACTAGTTTGGTTGTGTACGATACCAGGTTCACAGAATCACTTTATGCACGTCCATCGGTTAAAAAGTGTAAGATTTTTGTAGAAATGTGTTGTAAGTTGGTCAGGTTCTCAAAGGTTATATTGGTGTGCTATTTCTAGCGTTTTAGCCCCACATTTTCTCTCATCTTCAAAGCCCTGGTCATTTTAAAAGAAATCATTGTCGTGGATTGTGTTAAATTAAGGGATCACATCTCCACAAATACGACGAAAATGGAGGTCATATTCTTTCAACATACTATGAAAAACATGAGAAAAACCTACATTACTTGGTTATTAATTCCATTATGGCATACAACGAATCTTTATCCACATTTACAACAATTTCTTACTCAGAATGAACAACGCACGGAGATTTCCTGAATATTAGTGGGTGGGAAAACACTCACCTTTTCGATGCTTGTTGACATCCACCATTCCGATTCAAAGTTTTCATTTTATGCTTATATACCTTCCGTTTTCCGATATCATCTTTATCACTTAGTAATTCTTGCTTAACCATCTCCATAAGAGTACATTTTTACTTTTCAGAGTTTCCGATAACACACAAAAAATAAGTATAGACAGAGAAAAGCCTAGAACCTACACAAGCGTTCAGCCCTCTAGCGGCGGCCGGGCTCATCATAGTAAGCTGGTTCCTGTTGTCATACAAGAAAACAGGTGTGCACTGTTCTCTGACAAATGACGGCTTTGATTGACTGAATATATATGATTACTTATTCAAGGTTATGCTAAATTTGAAGGGGTCAGGTTTTAAGTTTGTTAACATCGTTGTTTACTTATATCGTGAACGATGGCGAGGGTGTAAGTGCAAGGCTGGATGTGGTTTACCATATTTTAAATAGCGTAAAGGAGAAAACTAACGATGTGCGTGTGTGTGTGTGTGTATTTGTTGATATATATCTGTGTATTTATATATTTCTGTTCGTATAATTTATTTATGTGTATGCAGTGTGTGTGTTGATGTATCGTATGCATATGTTTTGAAGAAAAAATGTATTAGCCCCTGTCTAACAGACAGTAATGGTTATATAAATGTGGGCTGCACATATTATGTTTATATAATTCCTGCACACACGGTAATTAAACTATGAGCAAGTGTCTAGTAAATACTTTCTAATACTGAAGCAAGTGATGTATGTCCCGTACCCTCATTGTCTTTCAAATGGTCTCTGTGCACCACTGTCTAGCAGAGTCATCAGGTTATTCGCTGGTTACTTCAGTCCCTCCCTGTATCTCACTCACGGCTAACGCATATTCACGAAGTTCGCTACAAATATGCTTCATCCTTAATAACGCTCACAGTTCACAACGTTAAATATAGTGATACCCTAATTGTTTTGTGCAACAGTTTATTTTCTTTATAATTGGAGAAAGCATCATTAAGGGTTTGTACTTGCACGTATAACATCCATCATAGAAGTCAAGACAGAAAGGCAGGAGGCAACCTACAAAAAGCAACAGTACAGTAAGGTAGGAATTGGTCACACCTCAGGGACACCACCTCAAAGGATATTAGATGCAATTAAGGAGTTTCTCGACCGTTCCTGCCTAACATCCAATTATGACCAGTTGCCCGCACCACCACACTAATCACCTCCATCACACCAATCACCTCCATCACACGAATCACCTCCACCACACTAATCACCTCCACCACACTAATCACCCCCACCACACTAATCACCTCCATCACACTAATCACCTCCACCACACTAATCACCTCCACCACAATAATCACCTCCACCACACTAATCACCTCCACCACACTAATCACCTCCACCACACTAATCACCTCCACCACACTAATCACCTCCACCACACTAATCACCTCCACCACACTAATCACCTCCATCACACTAATCACCTCCACCACACTAATCACCTCCACCACACTAATCACTACTACACGCGTGAAAGAAAACACCGCGTTACGTTCAGGTAGACAAGGGTGACTATATTAATCCCCACTGCTAATATTCCTCCGTTGGCTGACCACCTACTGTTCTTTCGGAGCTCCTCACGAAACACGAAATGTGTAAAATGTTGAGAGAGAGAGAGAGAGAGAGAGAAAGAGAGAGAGAGAGAGAGAGAGAGAGTAATAAAACTATTGTTAGGTTAGGTTAGACCAAGTAGAATCAAGTTAGATTGAGTCCATGTAGGTTAGGTTAAGACAAGTTGAGTTATATTAGGTCAAGCAAGGGTAGATTGGGTTAAATTGTGTCTAGCTAGATTAAGTTGAAATTAGATTAGGTTTAGCGAGATTAGGTTAGGTAAGATGACGCTACAGTAGGGTGGGTGAGGTTCGGTTAAGTTGCAGTAGGGTGGGTTAGGTTAGGTCAAGCTACTATAAGGTATTGGGTTAGGTCTAGCTACAGTAGGGTGGTTTAGGTTAAGTCAAGCTACAATAGGGTGGGTTAGGTTAGGTCAAGCTACAATAGGGTGGGTTAGGTTAGGTCAAGCTAGGTAGAATTACATAACATCAAATTATATCAGAATCCAATGGGAGAGGGTGTAGGGGGCGGGAGGGGGGGGGGGGAGGGAGTAAAGGATTATTAGGAATGCATTCAATTATCTCTGAAGACAATTAATAATCCGGACACCCATTAGACTGGTCATCCCCCCTCCCACTCCCTACCCCACCACCACACGACCTCGACCTGAACTGGTCCAAGAGAGTCTGGAAGAGCCTCACTTGAGTCCTATCAGCGGGGAGGAAGAGTTACGACCGCAATCATCATTCTTATCAAGGATTTAATTTTACAGGAAGTGAGATAATATTTTTATGGCCACCTTAATGAGAGTTAAGTGCCAGCAAGTATTTGATTAGAGGTTTTATATGAGGGTAATGGAAGCTGTAGGTGGTGAGAGATGGCGATAAAGTAAGGCAGAGGGAGATAAAAGATAAAAGGGAAATAATGTATTGGAAAGAGAGACAGACAGACAGAGTGAGAGACAGACAGACAGGCAGACAAACAGAGTGAGAGAGAGAGAGAGAGAGAGAGAGAGAGAGAGAGAGAGAGAGAGAGAGAGAGATTCTTCGTCCCAATACAATGTTTATTTAACAGGACAATGATATAACATATGCAGGTACAGTACAGTACTACATTACTGACCAGGATATTTATGCATCTTGTTCTCAATTCCTACACTACACAACTGTTAACAGAATTACTGTACATTCCTTCCAATTTATATTCACAGCAGAACACAGTAGTTGACTGAAGAACATACAACTACGTAATTGCAGATAATTGTATATATAAATATATCTTAAGATGACATGCTATTTGTCCACCTGATGTAACCTATCTCTATGCTGGAATGGATTTCTATTTTAATAACAATATGACTCGTGAACTTCAATTGTGATTTATGGTGTGGAAAATATATGGCCAGGAAATGTGTACAAAATGAGTGATTGACATAAATTCTTGTAGGTAAAATGCTCGACACCAAAATCAACAATTACTAACATCACAACCACCACAACACTACAACCAACCACCATCACAACCACAACACTACAACCAACCAACATCACAACCATTACCATCACACCCACCAATACAGCAACCACCAATACCACTCCTAACCCTATAATTTATCAACACCGTCACCACCACCAGAAGGTACTCCTAATCCCACCTTACCACCATTACAACCACAACCACTCCCATAACCCCCTTCGACCAACCCCCCTCTCCACTATCCCCCACACCCCCTCACGGTCGGAAAGCTATGATTAGGTTCTATTTAAGTGTAGTTTGGCTGTTAACACCTAACGAGGAGGATAAAGAAGAGAGAAGAAAGAGAGAGAGTAAAATATTCATCATAACTCTTACTATAATCCTTAAACACTAAGCCCACTATCACTTCCCAGTCAACCACCTCAGTGAACCACAACACAACACACACTAGTAAACTGTAATTCCATATCAAGGAAATAAACGCGGGAATATTACTCCATACATCTCATTGACATTACCTAGGCAGTAGGGTGTGTCGATTTTGTCAACATGTTAAAAATCAAATTTGGTAGTCAAAATATTGTGCCTCTTTATGTCTAAACTTGAGATTAGCAAACAAAAATGAATTGAAATAACCCTCACCTACATCAATTATACCTTAAAGTTTCAAATATCAGTATTTCAACAAATTAATGAGACTTGATTAGAATTATTCACTTGATATTAACTAATCTCATGTAAGCATATGGATTATGGAGTATTTTATGGTTCTATAGCTTGTGTACAATATGCATGTCAGAACATGAACATGAACAGGCTCTCCGTGTGGGACAGTTTAATTCTTGTTTTGACTTGTACCAAGCGTGAGGCTAAGGCGCCCGGCTCACTCTCCTTCTAGATATCATAGACGGTGGTTTGCTCTCATTGCACTTGCACCTACTCTACCAGACGAATTCTACATTTTAATTATTGTAAGTAGGGCATATTGATTGTCGCAGTTACTTATATCATTGTATAAAACATTATGTTCTAAGAAATTATTATGTTATTTCTGTTACAGCATTTTTGATAAACAAATTGATATTTTTTGAAACAACAATTGAATTATGAAACATTGAAATATTTTTCTATTTGTCAGATAGTGTGAAGATGTCAAAATTGAAGACAAGAAGTCAGTTGTCAACCCACTTGAGCCTGCTAGTTGGTAAAGGGAAGGAGCTTCCTGTATCAGAACTTCCAACAGTGAGAGACATGCTAAGATTAGGGTTACTCCTTCGAGAAAAAAATGCAAAGGACAGAAGGAACTATACAGATAAAGAACTCATAAATGACATGATAGTCCCTCTTCTGCATCAATGGACAAAAGCTAATGCACTATTCAAACCACCTGTGATTAATCAGTGTCGAACTATTGAGCAAAAACTAACGAAATTATGGCACAAAGCAGTTGAAACATCACTTGGTAAAGGAAACTTGGCCAGGAAAAATGAATTTCTGCACACACTTGATACTCTGTTTGACATTTTGACCTGCAAGTGCTCCATACAATTATGCTCTGAATCCAACTGTTCTCACTCAGGTAAGAGAGAAAATAATTCCCACATTGATTATGGTTGTCCTCGTGAAAAGAAGATCCCTGTTTTAGAGCTTGAATTTATAAAGGCACAGAGGACAAAGGCAGAAGGCCAAGGAAGTATGCAAATGGGTTCAATAGATTATTCAGAAACAAAGAAGCAGATTGCTAATGCCAAGAAGAGAGAACAAATCCGAGAGAGGGAACAAAAGAAGAAAATGAAGAGTGAAGAAGCCATCCAAAGAGAGGAAGAGCTGTGTCAAGATGTTTATCACTTCTTTGATAGTTCTTCTGATGAACAGGAAGCAACATCAGATGATAGTTCCAAAGAGCCATCTGAACCTTTACCAAAGAAAATGAAATACAACACAAGAAATATTTCAAACATTGCTTTAGCTAGTATTCGCCACCATGCTGGACTTCGTGAGGCTGCAGAAATTGCAACTGCCGCTTGGATAGATGCAGGCCTCATCAGCCGAGAGGATGTATCTTTGGTGATAGATCATAATAAAATTAGAAGAGCACAAGAAAAAATAATGAAGGAAATATCTGATCAGCATGAAAAAGATTTAAGCGAGGGAGGGCTCTCCTGTCTTTTGTTTGATGGAAGAATAGATGACACAAAAGTTTTGCTAGAAGTAGAGGGAGTGAACAGAAAGTTTCCAGGTCTCATCAAAGAAGAACACTACTACTCTGTCTGTTCTGAGCCTGGTGGTCGGTTTTTGTTTCACTTTGCTCCCGAAACTGAAGTAGAAGGGAAGAAACATGCAGAGGTCATTGCTGATCATATTTTATGTTGGGTTCAGGAGAGAGGACTTGGCAGTTCACTGCAGGCTGTTGGTGGAGATTCAACTGCAGTGAACACCGGATGGCAGGGGGGTGTAATGACGCATTTAGAGAAAAACTAGGAAGAAGACTTGTTTGGATTGTATGTGATTTACATACAGGCGAGCTACCTCTTCGTCATCTCATCCAGGAACTTGATGGTCCTACAAAGAGCAACAACAAGTGGTCAGGTCCCCTTGGCATCATGCTGGATGAAGCAACACAACTAGAAATAAATACAACCTTTCCAAAGGTCGAAGTTGGCCCTCCCCTTCCGGCGTTGTCTGAAGGAGTCATCAAAGATCTCAGCACAGATCAATCCTATGCTTATCGTATTGCCCAAGCAATAAGATCAGGAGAAGTGCCTCAGTCATTGGCTCTCTTGGAGATTGGACCTGTCAGTCACAGCCGTTGGTTAACTACAGCTCTTCGTTTCTGCAGGATTTGGATTTCCAAACACGAATTGAAGGGCAAAGTGCTGAAGAATTTGAGGTTAATTGTTGAATTTATTATTGGAGTTTATCTTCCCCAGTGGTTTAGTGTGAAACTTAATCCTATGTGGGTGGATGGGCCCAATCACCTTTTGTTTCAATTGCAGCTAGTAAGAACACAGAGGAAGGTAGTGAGGGACATCGTGTTACCTGTGGCAAGAAGGTCCGCTTGGTATGCTCGATCAGAAGCAGTTTTGCAAGCAATGCTTTGCAGTCAATGTACCAATCTCCGAACCGAGGCTGTAGAAGTCATTCTAAAGATTAGAGGAACGCTAATAGATGACGACCAGTTGGGAGACTGTTCGTTTCATTCAAGAAAAGTTCCTCCAATAAACGTCAATGCCACCAAATTGTCAGAATTGGTTGACTTGAGTTTGGAAGTCTTAGAGCCACCATTGACAACAAGTCTAACTAGCCAAGAATTGAGAAACCTTAAAGAGACTCCAATGCAGGTGCCGAAGTGGCCTTCCCACACTCAAAGTGTGGAGAGATGTGTGAAAATGGTCACAGAAGCAGCGGGCCATGTTTACAGCCACGAGAGGCGAGAAGGTTACATCAAAGCACAAATAGCAAGCAGACTACTGATGACAAGAAACCAAAGCAAAGAGAGTATGAACGCATTGGTTACTTTCAAATAGACTACGGATAATAAAATATAATAATTTGAAACTTGAAACAGTAACATGTGTGCAAACGCCGGTTATGTTATAAATTCACAAATATGTACATTTAAAAATCCATTTGATGTAGGTAGGACTTATTATAAAAAAAAATTTATGCCAGAATATTGTTTTGCATGCTTAAAGACTACAATAAATTGCTACCAAATTACTCGATTTTCAATTTAGCCAGTTCACCCCCTAAATTGACACACCCTAGTAGGCAGTTGTTTCCGAGTTACAGACTACACAAAGATTTCCAATGGCATCCATAATAATTTGTTCCTCAAACTTACCGAAAACAAATATGGGTTGTGAAGCTTCAATATGTTACAGACCTTCCCTTGTTTTAAACGTGACTCATGAATATTTGGAAATATATAAAAACTTCCTTGTTTGTTCGACATTACGAATGTGATACTATGTTGTACTGTACTGTTTGTACTGTTTGTTTTGATGTTGGTCACATAAGCGTCGGGTCGTATGTCGAAAATACAATGTTTTATATATATATATATATATATATATATATATATATATATATATATATATATATATATATATATATATATATACACAGGGTGTCCCATAAATTTCCATACATAGGAAAAATAAATTTTATATGAAAATCCATTTTTATATATGTAATATGCTCTACATCAGTGGTTCTCAACCTTGTTTGCCCCATGCACCCCTTTCACCATATGTCAGAATGTCATTCCCCCCTCCTTTCCAAGATTGTCTGCCTCAAAAAGTGCATTCCAAATAATATGCATATAATACTGAAAATCCTTTATTTTTTCCATATTAGTACATATACATTTACAATTTTACATGGATTATTTTTATAGTGGAGTTTTACAAATTAAATGCCAATTGAAAATGTTGATGGATTTATAAAACTTGAATACAAGTAAAATAGTTTTTTTTTTATTTATAATGAATTACTTAACAGACCGAACTGAAGAATAATGCAATAAACAAAAAGTTCAATAGAATACCAGGATAATGTAAATTTTTAATTAATTTTATTCAGATGAAGATTACAGTCAATGAGAAACCTGTGATTGTTTTTTCTTCGCCAATTCTGGGATACGCGGAGGAGTGCTTGAAAGGGCACAACGCAGGTCATTTTCTACCTCTTAATCTACTACGTTGCTTCGTTTTAATTTGCAACAGAGTTGAAAAGCCTGACTCACAAAGATATGTCGACACAAACGGAAGCAATGCACGGATAGCTCTTTCTGCCACTTTTGGGTAGGAATCGCACATCAAGGGCCAAAATTCTGTGATTGATTTCTCATCGAACATATTTCTTGCTCCCGAATCAGTTTCCTCCCCCCCCCCCCCCCTGAAAACCTGAATTCCCCCCCTGGGGGGAATTCCCCCCTGGTTGAGAACCCCTGCTCTACATGACTACCATTCTGTTGAAAACACTCTTCAATGCGTGTCCTCCACTGCTGAAGAACACGTTCAAGCACAGCTGGAGTTATGCTTGTAATGGCGTTGGTGATACGTTGTATGGAAACTTATGGGACACCCGTGTATATATATATATATATATATATATATATATATATATATATATATATATATATATATATATATATATATATATATATATATATATATAATTCCTTAATTCCTTTGTGTTATGCTTCTTTATTGTCATGCATATTACAAAGGGTACTGAACAGCAGTGTGTTGACATAAAATTTCCAGAGGATTATCAGATAAACGATCATGCCACATGAATTCTTGAAGGTAAGAATTTAGAAAGCTTTGTTTGCAGCCACGCATGGTCATGATTTAACTCTTGTTCTTGTTCCAATATGATTCAATCGTTTGCGTGTGCACACCAGTATTCACATCCACAAAATTGACTGATTGGTTCACAGTTCTGTGCTGTGCGTGTATCCAAGACCTTGAATATTGCGGTATGGTCTCCACTCATCACTGTGAATGACTGAGCTCACTTACTATTATATAGTCCTCCTACCTGACTGGATGGTCCTGACTCCACTAACCTTAAGATTAATGGTGGCCGGTAATAAAGTCACAGGAAAAAAAGTCACAGAAAAAAGTCACAATTTTGGCTAGGAAAAAAAGTCACAGGAAAAAAAGTCACAATTAATTTATGGTGGCCGGTAATAAAGGTTAGGTTAGGTTAGGTTAGGTTAGGTTAGGTTAGGTTACCATCAGTTCTGCATATTCCTTTACTGAAACTGATTGACATATTAACCTTAAAAAATGTGAGAATTCGATAGTTAACTTTTCTTTTTTTCCTGTGACTTTTTTACCTGGATTCAGATTAACAACCGTGGAGGCTCCTGACCCCACCTGAAGATTTGTCACCCCAGGTGTTGCCACCTGAAGAATCGTCGCCCCAGGATGTCCCACCTGAAGAATTGTCGCCCTACCGGACTCTGGGGCGACGATTCTTCAAGTGATCATATATATATATATATATATATATATATATATATATATATATATATATATATATATATATATATATATATATATATATATATATATATATACTTCATTTTTAGTCCATTTAACACGCGGACTTTGAACATATAATCAACGACCTCACCAGCAAGGAATCGAACCCTCGACCTACTGGGTGGCCCTAGGGAACGCTTACCGGCTAGCCGGTAAGCGTTCCCTAGGGCCACCCAGTAGGTCGAGGGTTCGATTCCTTGCTGGTGAGGTCGTTGATTATATATATATATGTATATATATATATATATATATATATATATATATATATATATATATATATATATATATATATAGCGAGAGAGCTAATGGCATCTTACTTTACAATCAGTAATAACTTGTTAACACTCGTACCTGAGAGGTTATCCACCTGACCCAACCAGCATTCCGAGGCTCGTGTGAATTTCTGTAAGCATTGAAGAGCTCTCCCTCTCTCTTTTGATTCTGACCTTTGACCCTCTTACACCAGTAAAAAAAACATTTTATACTCATGTAGCGCCTGAACTTCCGACCGACCCTCATCCAAAATTAACCGACCTATATTTTGGACAAACAATCCCAGAGACCTTGATCACACTGATCCAGTTCCCATCCGAGCTGATGTTAGTAAGAAGGATTATAAAATGTTTGACTGAAAAGTTTTAATCAACAGAACTTGGTGTTGTTGTGCTAACTCTGGGTCTGACCTGGATAAATTAATGATAACTGGGACATTATGAAGTATATAAGTGTATACTCGTTCATAAGAACATAACATAAGAACATAAGAATGGAGGAAACTGCAGCGGGCCTATTGACCCATACTGGGCAGTTCCGTTTACACCCAACCCCTATTGCTTTTATAAGCATCCAACCTATGTTTGAAGCTATTCAGCGTATTCGAGTTAATGATGATATTTGGTAACTTGTTCCATTCACCACTACTCTGTTTCCAAACCAGTGTTTACGTATTTCACGCCGAAATCTAAATTTGTCTAATTTAAAACCATTGTTACGAGTTCTCTCCTGGTTGGATAGTTTGAGTACCTTTGTAATGTCCCTTTGTTTAACCCTGACTTCCATTTATACACCTCTATCATGTCGCCCCCCACTCTACGACTCTCTCGAGGGAGTGCAAATTAAGATGTTTTAACCTGTCTCTGTACTCAAGGTTCCTGATGCCCGGGATTAGTCTTGTCATTCTCCTCTGGATTCTTTCCAAGGATTCTATATCCATTCTGTAATACTGTGACCAGAACTGAACTGCGTAATCCAGGTAAGGTCTCACAAGGGCTTGATATAATTTTAAGATGACCTCGCTAGTCTTGTAACTAACACTCCTTTGTATGAACCCAAGTACTTTATTTGCCTTGTTACGAGCAGAACCACTTTAAGCAATGCACAAACACATTCAATACGATGTTAATACCTAGAGATGGGAATAACAGTACATTCGTAAAACATGTAAAGACTTAATAATAATAATGGCTGCCCCTCGTGTAACAACGATGGCCGGCCCAAGGGCCACCTAGGCGTGAATTTGTTAAAGCTGCAGAAGCTGTCGCCAACACAACAACCACACCCAAAGTTAACGAGTTGCATGACCCAGTGTCAAGAATAGTCCTAGAAGACCGGACAACTCGCCAACTGCACTGGCTAACCATTAACCCGGAACACAACCCGCAAATTTACATCCAGTTTCTCAATTACTGCTGGGAAGACCGAGGCAAGTGGCGAAAAGAAATTTGCCCATCATTTCACCCTGCCCGGGACTGAACCTGGGTTCAATCGCTTGCGAGGCCAACATGCTGACCATTACACCACAAGTAGCAATGCAAAAACTCACATAAACACACATCGACAACATAAACACAAACAAAGACACACACACACACACACACACACACACACGCAATATGAATTCTATAACACACTGATTAATCACAAAATAAATATGTATCTAACAATCTAAAAACTCACATGAATGAACCATCATATAAATAAACAAGTCCTCCGTCACTGAGTATCGACCATTTATCCCACAACTTATTCAAACATTCATCAGACCGATCATTCACTCAAAAAAATATTAATTCCCATATTTAATTGCTTGTTTGTAGACCTCCCCCTTCCCACACACACACACACGCATATACAGAGGTTCTATAACCAACGTTAACCCCCTGGTATGATTTGTAAAAGACAAGTTAACTCTGAATAATAACTTTTCCTTCAAACTATTATTTTTCGTCGTCAACGTAATCGGGTTATTTTAGAAAGATCGGAAACTCTTGGAAGGAGCCTTAATGTTGTTGCCGTCATGTTCCCCACCATCAGGGTGAGGCGTCAACACGGTGCCTCGACTCTCATCAGGGGAGAAGGACACGGTGTGTGGAGGTGGTACTGCTCTACTGTATGGGGTTTGTGTGTGTGTGTGCCTGTATGGGGAGTTAAGTGTGTGTATGAGGAGTTAGGTGTGTGTGTGTGTGTGTGTGTGTGTGTATGGGGAGTAAGGAGTGTGTGTGTGTGTGTGTATGGGGGGGGGGGGGTTCGGTGTGTGTGTGTGTGTGTGTAAGTTGAGTAGGTTAGGTGTATGTGTGCGGATGGGGTAGGTGTGTGTGGGGGGGGGGGTGTTTGTGTGTGAGAGGTTAGGAGTGTGTGTCTGTGGAGAAACTATAAACAAAAACACACATGCCTGACTAGATACAATCTTCGAGTTGTTGAAGGAATGATGGTTCGAAGAGTGGACTTACTATTTTAGTTATTTAATAGACACAAAATAAATAAATAGATAAACACTCGCCAAAAAAGCCTGTTGCCCCATTTGCCTCTTCATGAACCCTGAGATTCAGAGACCTCACAGGACTTTTATTGGCGAGTGTACAGCCTAATTCACTCGAGTTTACCCCCATTACACCTGGAGTAAGTGACAGTTGCTTAGATTTCACCAGGAGGAGGGAAGGACATAGAGGAATACAGCACGACCGATGCGTGTGTGTGTGACTTGGGGGAGGGAGGGAATTGTTGTGTTATCACAGTGGCCTATTATCTCGAAAATTCTGGATAGTAACTATGTATAAAATTGTTTAGACCTTTAGCACAGGCTGGGAATGCCACCCTAATGTGCGGTAACACATTTTGTTCATAATTTGTGTTTTGTCTTTCGAATTTATATCCTTGCTTAATATATCCTGTGTTTTAACTGCACAGGCAACTCCTTAACTCTCTCCCACCCCTTTAACCTACCTTCACTCTGACCCTCCTCAACCCCGGTATTACCCTGCCACCCACTCACTCACCAACTCCGGTCATCCCCAGCCCCCCCTCTCCCCCTAACTCGCGAATGCTTTGGATCCACGAGTCGATATTCCCGGGGCTCGCACAGCAAGGAGGGGAGGACTGACAACGCTGACTATACCAGGTGGAAGTGGAAGAGGTTGTAAAGTATCTCAAAAAAGTGTCTATCCATACTCTGTGCGAAACATTATCAGACTACAGATGACTGTCATACATTTACTTTGGTATATAGTTTAACATAAGTACCGTAATCCAATATGTATTTATTTTGGCATAATTAATATGATGTTCGGTTTTCAAATGTAGTAAGATCAGTAAGCCACAGAGCCACGCATACCAACCCTCCCGGGACATCACGAGTTGCATGTAGCATTTCGGAAGTCACCGGACCCATCCTGGCAGCTACCATTTTGAGATACTGTATATTATATATGTTACGGTAAATAGTAATACTTTCCAAATATCTACAACTATGATTTTTAAAAACTTTATCTGGCCATAGGCGATCTTGTAGTTCACCATACAGCAAAAGTTAAAAAAAAACTAACTTAAGCTAACCTTCCGAATATTAACTAATTTATTAAATATCCTTTTCATTTTAAATCCAGGATGATACTCTTAGGTGATATGATATTATGATATCTTAATAAAAACAATTAAATGTCAACAGAAGTTTCGGAAAAAGACAATTAGATCTAAAATTACTCAAAACTATACAGAGGAATTAACTATAAAAAGCTACATACTTAAATTCTATATAAACCTTTATTATTTACCCAGACAGAGCAGTGTAGAGGGTTCTTGAACTATGTCCCATCAGGTACCTCCTGAGTTATCAGACCATCGACCCGTACCTCCATTACTGAGACACTGAATATAGAATGGAACTACATTAACACTAATTAAATATAGAATGGCAGTGTTAAAACATATTTGCTGGTTGGGGAGAAACTATTTTCCATACTGTAGATATAACACTAAATTTATAGCAACTTATGAATTAAATCTGGAGAAATCAGCATATTCTATGTCGATTTTCTCCAGGCCTCAATGTACCCCCTGGAAACCTTCCGGCGCACCCCTGGGGGAGAGGAACATTAGAACTAATAATGATTAACGATATACTGTAACTTGATCTTTACTTAACGTACCTACAATATCATTATTTTTTACAATAAAATCCAGTCAATAAAGTGACATAAACAAGGACGATCAAAACTGCATCTCCAGCTGCTTTAAAACACAATTGAAAAAAACTTCCCTTCAGGAGTGAGAATAAAGCTCATTTAACAGGATATAATGAGTTGATTGAATACCGGTATTTTTCATATACTGTACAACCAACATGTATAACTCCCTTGATCATTATGTTTTGTAGATGAACACCTTCTCTTTCTCTCCCTCTTTCTCTCCCTCTTTCTCTCCCTCTCTCACCCTTGTCTCCACCTCCTCCTTAGTATTTAATCTCCTGTTTACCATTCCCCCCTTAACTACCATCATCATCATCATCGAAATCATTTCCTGACGGCATCTCTCGCCTTCACGGCTCTCCAACTTCCTTACATTGCCACAACCTCCTCCTTCCTTTATCTCCTCCTTCACTTCCTGTCTCCTTCTTTCCATTCTCCATCCTTACCTGTTCCCCTCTTCCTCAATTCCCTGTTCTCTTTATTATCTCTTACTAAATTTTTCTGCTCCTCAATTTCATCTTTCCCAATCTTTTTTACCCATCCCTGTCCCTCCCTCGCTGACTCTCCATTCCTCTCAATACTTCTCTCATCCCCGTCACCTATACTCCAAGGACACCAAGAAAATTTGGCTATTTGTATTCTAAGTCTTGTGCACCATAAACACGCTCGCCTCGTGTGGGGGACGGGGGGGGGGGGTGAAGGGGGGGGCTATTGCCGAACAAGTACCGAGTCCCTTGGTTGTTGTTGTTGTGAGCTTATTACACCACAGTAGGGTCACTTGTTGTCTCCTGTGTACACTGGCTTTCTGACACACACACACACACACACACACAGTTTTCGTCTCCGCCTCCTCCGCCGACTCAAGTCCCTCGGAGTCCCTGCCCCCGAGCACCTCAGTGTTTCCTCAACATTCATACTTCCCAAGCTCACCTATACCTCCCCTGCCTGGTCTTCCTCCCTAAATGCCACAAAACGTAAACGCTTAGAAAAAGTGCAAAAGAGGGCATGCAAGATTATTCTCTCCCCTTCCTACTCAACATATCAAGAAGCGCTCAACACACTGACTCTCTCGGCTCCTTCTGACCATCACCACGACCTCATCTGCAAATTTGGTGAGAAGCTTTGCATCATCCTCGACACCGGCCCCCGCTACCACCCGATATCCCTCGTCCGAGAATTGCTGTTCGACACCACAATCGCATCCAGCCCATATGAGCACGAACTGATCGCTATAAGAACAGCCCAGTCCCAACAATTGTAAAAATTATCAATAACTTGTAATCAACCAGTGTATTCATTCCCAGCCAATCTTACTTTTCGCACTGTCACTATGTTGAAATGCCCTGTAGTTTGAGCTTTTCCCCACCTAATTATTATATATCATACTTGTATCACTTATGTTACTTGTATATTATTTGTAAATCAAGAGACCCATTCCCCAATTATGTAATTGTATATTTTCAGCCTTCCGGCTGCCATGCTCTTTCAATAAGCAGTCAATTATTATTATTATGATTATTATTATTATTATTATTATTATTATTATTATTATTATTATTATTATTATTATTATTTATTACACACACACACGCTCTCTCTCTCTCTCTCTCTCTCTCTCTCTCTCATGATCAAGAATAACAATATTTTCTCACGATACCAACATAAACAAACATCCCAACAATTGCAGACCAAAAAACAAATTAATTGTTACCAGATGTACCAAACTTGAATCACTAATTCAGTCAACACAATAGAGTCTATTTACTTAGAGAGTTAGTGTTTGCCATTTTTCTAAGCCATCACAGATCAAGGATAATATATTTATGAGTACAATTGTGTCTAAAAGTTTAAAATAACTCATATCATGGTATCGTCCTGTCCGGCTGTACACAAATTTGTGAAAGTTAATTTTTTGCGGGATGTTTTTACACGATTCCAGTCTTATGATTTTTAGCATGTGGAAATAGGAAGGATGCTTAAAAAAAAAAAAGACAGACCTAAATAGATGGATGGATGAATGGATGGAGGGACAGACAGACAGACAGATATATAAATGTAAGCTGTGTATTAAATATCACACGATTATATTTCACGAATAAGAAAACTTATTTAAATAATGCACATTCCTAACCTCTCCTCAGCGGGCCGGAGCATCTTACCAAAGTGTGTCACGTCATCTTCATAAGAGCAGACAGACATACTTTACAACACCACTTTAAACACCTCGTAAAGTCACCTCTCAGGCCACGTCTTACCACCTCACACTCAGGGAGATGAGGAAACTTGTCGCTCATTATGGTAAAGTTGTGTGTGTGTGTGTGTGTGTGTGTGTGTGTGTGTGTGTGTGTGTGTGTGTTTCCTCTCCGTGGTCGTGAACTTGTTGCTCAGTTATAATGGCTTAAAAAGAATGGTGTAAAACAGTAGTTATAAAGTTGGACATGTATATAGACTCTGGCGCAACTTCCAGCCAAACAAACGCTTTAATAATATATGTGTGTAGAGGAAGGTGTAGGGCCGTATATAAACACTCCAGGAAAAAAAAAGCGTTGGGATCACCTGAAGAATCTCCGCCCCAGCGTATTTCACCAAAAGATTACTCACTCTAACACTATTTGGGGGGTGGGGGGGGGGGGTTAGGTTAGGTTAGGTTAGGTTAATGTTTAGATGAACTAAACTGAGGTGTAGTTTCTTCAGTAACTTGATCCAAGCGTCGACATTAGTATGTTTCTCATCACTCAATGCTCATCTCATCCTATTAACCATTCTTGTCTTCAAATTTGCACTAATAGATTTGTTAAATTTACTCTACCTTATATATATTTTAAAAAATATTATAATTCTGTGCCTGCCCCCCCCCCCCTCCTCCCTCTCGCTCTCTCACTGATTTTTTCTTTTTATCTTTCATTCTTTTCTCTCCCTCTCTCTTGAATTAAGATCAGGAAGTCCCAACAGGTCTTCACCCTTCACACCTGACACGTGATGAACAAATCCACTTTGAACCATTTCCTGGTGACATCTGCGTCGATCAAGGTAAAGTCCTGGTTCAGGTAAATGGCAACTCCGCCATCACCCAAGTTGCCAGGTAGTAAATAATGTTAACAAGATTATTAGATTATCCCTCCGCTCCGGGGCGCTTGTTGTAGGAACGCAACTGGTGAGGAAAACCATATAAAATACAGGAAGAAGAGAGAGAGGAAGATAAGGGGTAAGGAGAGGGGGATATGGAGAGATAAAATATTGAAATAGTCATCGTACTCGGGGCTACGTCATTCTACTCAGGGAGTTAAGTCATCGTACTCGAGGGCTACGTCATTCTACTCAGGGGGTTCATCGCGCTCAGGGGTTAATTCATCATAATCAGGGGTTGTCAACGTACTCAGGGGATTAAGTCATAGTAGTCATAGGGTTTAGGGTGTGAAATAATTCCATCACCCACCGGTTCTTTAACACTCACTATCACCCAATCTGGGTAAATAACCCCCGTCTCTTTCTGTCCCTCACCTGTTGCTCCCTGTCCCCCCTCTCTCTCTCCCTCACACACACCTGTTGCTGTCCAAGTGAGCTCCTCCTTATCGACTCAAGCGAGTGTCAATACGTCAACAAGTTACACACTGCCTTTACGATCCAGATCCTTCCTGTAGTGAACCCAGGGAAGGGACACTTTATATTCTCTTCCCTCTCCCGTTTTATTAGTTTCGTATTACCTCTTTTTTATTCTTCTTTTTTTTTCTTATTCCTGTTCCTCCTTCTTTTTCTTCTGCTCTCCCTTTCCTCTCATTTCTGTTCGTTCTTCCTTTCTTTTTCTCCTTCTCCTCTTATTCCAGTTCCTCCTTTCTTTCTTCCCATTCTCTCTTTCCTCTTATTTATCTTCCTCCCTCCTTCATTCCTTTCTTTTCTCATTTATCCTCCTCCTTCCTTTCTTTCTTCTCATCCCTTCTTCCCTCTTTATTTGCATTCAAATAAGGGAAAGAATTTCAGTATATTGCGGTGTTTAGTGTATGAGAAATTAAGATGTGTCGGTGTGTTCATATATGTTCCTGTTGTACAAAATGGCAACAAATACGATAATTGAACTGTTAATGGTTAAAGGATTAATATGTGTTCAAGTTTGGGTTTCTGTTGTACAAAACGGTAAACAAATACTATACTTTGAGCTGTTTAACAGGTGACAGATTATGTTGTTTTTAGACTTGGGTTTCTGTTGTGCAAAACGGTGAAAAAATACGATATTTTCAGCTTCTTTAACGGGTATAGACTCCAATTGTTGAA
The DNA here is from genome assembly GCA_958450375.1 of Homarus gammarus. Taxonomy (NCBI): domain Eukaryota; kingdom Metazoa; phylum Arthropoda; class Malacostraca; order Decapoda; family Nephropidae; genus Homarus; species Homarus gammarus. Next base: position 1,128,940 of record CAUDMG010000291.1, read on the forward strand.
AACGGTAATAAAACTACACTGAGCTGTTTAATGGGCGACACATTTACGTAAGTTCAGGTTTGCGTTTCTGTTGTACGATACTTTAAGGCATTTGCGGATTACACGAGTGGTAAGGTGGTGTCTTCAGTCACATCATGGGAGACTGTCGGTCAATACCCTGATGCGTGACAGAAAACGCTTAATAATTCTCATGGCTAAGGCACTCCAAAATATTACATTATCTGGATATATATATATATATATATCTTGATAAAATCACACGGGAGAATGGAAACAACGGATTACCTTAGCTTTCGTCTTTATTCAAGACATCTTCAGAGGCAACTGGATTACATGGACAGAGAGAGGCTTAAATATACAGGGTGACCTAAAAACATGAGGTCAGGTCAAAATGATGACATCCACTAAGGTACTCCGTTGTTTCCATTCTCCCGTGTGATTTTATCAAGATATATATATATATATATATATATATATATATATATATATATATATATATATATATATATATATATATGCAAGTAAATCACTGTAGGTGCGCGTGATCTAGGTATATGCTGATAACCACCAGGAAAGAAGAAAACACGAAGTTCCCAAGCGCTTTCGTGTAATTCACATCTTCAGGGGTGAGTACAGACTAGATAGAGTAATGCAGAACAAGATGAATATATACAGAGGAGGGTGAGACCAGGTCCACAATGGTCAGGTAATGACCCTACTAATCTTTAAATGGCACACAACGGTTGGTGGTTGGGTCAGATGGGACAGTGACCCGCCCTCTCACCTGATCACAAATCTTCTTAATTACAAAGTTGTCCAGCTTGTACATGCCGTTACTCAAATTCATGTTGAATGCTTCGGTATGTTTAATACGACTAGATTCTATGATGTTCCTACTATCAATTGAATTACATGGTAATATTGAGGAGGCATTATCCCAGTCAATGCAATGCTTGTTATCCCTCAATTGAACAAACAGAGCATTGGATTCCTGGCCTGTCCTGACACTGTATTTGTGTTGTTTAATTCTAGTTACAAGATCTTTACCTGTCTGTTCATTTGAGGGATAACAAGCATTGCATTGACTGGGATAATGCCTCCTCAATATTACCATGTAATTCAATTGATAGTAGGAACATCATAGAATCTAGTCTTATTAAACATACCGAAGCATTCAACATGAATTTGAGTAACGGCATGTACAAGCTGGACAACTTTGTAATTAAGAAGATTTGTGATCAGGTGAGAGGGCGGGTCACTGTCCCATCTGACCCAACCACCAACCGTTGTGTGCTATTTAAAGATTAGTAGGGTCATTACCTGACCATTGTGGACCTGGTCTCACCCTCCTCTGTATATATTCATCTTGTTCTGCATTACTCTATCTAGTCTGTACTCACCCCTGAAGATGTGAATTACACGAAAGCGCTTGGGAACTTCGTGTTTTCTTCTTTCCTGGTGGTTATCAGCATATATATATATATATATATATATATATATATATATATATATATATATATATATATATATATATATATATATATATATATATATATCTATATATATATATATACATATCATGTAGGTTTTTCGAGGTTTAAGCTCAGTCTATTACGTATTACCCAGGTCCTGACTTTAGTCAATTAAGTGTTCATAGTTCTCATCAAGGAATTTAAGTCTGAGTTGCTGGCATAGAGATTACTATCGTCTGCAAATAAGTTGTATTTTATGAGTTTGCTGGCATCCTCTATATCGTTTATGTACAACAAAAACAGCACTGGACTGAGAATGGAATCTTGGGGGATGCCATACAAGATTAGCGAAGAGTCAGATTGGTGATTATTATAGCAAACATATTGCTTCCTGTTGGACAGATATTAGGTAAACCAATTGTGGGCCATGCCCCTAACGCCGTAATGTTCAAGCTTTGAAAGGAGGATGGTATGGTCATGGAATAAACAATTGAAATTGAATTGATGGTGTGGTCGACAATATCAAAGGCTTTAGAGAGGTCCAAGAATATACCGCCAGTGAAATGACTGTCATCAAAGGAGTTTAAGATGTCATTAGTAAAGGATAGCAGAGCACTCCCGGTCGACCTTCTAGCTCTAAATCCAAATTGCAGAAGAAATTAAGTCTACTATATACAAGCTTCTCCAGTATCTTAATCAAGGCTGGGAGGACTGATACGGGACGGCAATTCTAGAAAAGACCCCTGTCCCCACATTTTCCATATGCTGATGGTTCTTTCCCAATAAAATATTTCTATAAAAACAATGAATAAAGTAATATTAGTTTCACCACAATTAGAAATCGAAAAACCCAAAATGATATTGATTATTTCTTGACCAATTTTTTATAGAATATCAAAGTACACGTTAATCTTAGTATCATTTGATCAGATTAACTTTTATATCTTCTAAAATTACACACGCAAAAATAAATCGTCGACGTTTACGACTGCTACTCTCGAATAAAATTTCCCCGTGAGTGAGATTCGAATTTGTTTATGCCGGAACGCCACATTGGATTACCTACATTAGATTTTTGTTCTCGTAACGCCAGATTCCCACTTGTAATTCCGGAACCAAGTTTTCATAATCTCAAGTCTATAGGAACATTGCAATGAAGGCAATAGACGAGGAAATCAAAGCTAAGATTAGAGGGGAAGAGAGACAAAATAGAGCATTGCTGGTCTTCCTTACGTCTGAGTTTATAAGGTTACGATGCATTTTTGTTTTCTTTTATGGGTCTGGATGTTTCCTAAGTGGTGGATATTTGCTTCTCCTATTGCGTGATTTTTACTATAACAGATATTGCCTACTTCCTTCGCGGTGCAGGAAATGGCCTTAGATGCCAGATGATGGGAGGAATGAGAGAGAGAGAGAGAGAGAGAGAGGGAGAGTTGCTATCACGGGCTTATAAAACGTGGAAGTAGATACACTACCTTCACTAGTGTGTTTACAGGGACTCGTCATAGACACATTTCACAAATCATTACATTGAGATAATTGTTTTAATATTGTATTACTGTGATTTCATATTATGTTTACTATTGGGAGTTTCCTTCTATCGAATATAAACAAATACAGGGCTGCCACACTGTACAAAACCTGACGAGCCCCTGTAAACGCACTAGTGAAGGGGACTGTACATGGAAGCAAAAATCAAACAATAATTTCTTAAGCTAACAGCATACAAATTGTTAAAGGAAGACAAGAGAAGCTCGCCGGCAGTGCCCAGTGATGTTGTCATATGATTAATGAACTGGGCGAGAGGTAACTGAAATAGGACTGACTAAATAACTTAAAAGAATCAATTGTTAATGCCGACGAGGCTTATAAGGACAACGACGTTGCACTACAAGTTTCTAAGTTCACTAACGATGATGCATGTAAGCAAGTCATTCTTCCTTGTGTTATATGCAAACAAGTCACTTTACCGTGTGTCATATGAAAATAAGTCATTCTTCCGTGTATCATAATTATGTAAACAAGTCGTTCGTCTGTGTATCATATGTAAACACACCAATATTCCGTGTCATATGTAAACAAGTCATTATTTCGTGTCATATGTAAACATGTCATTCTTCCGTGGGGTTGGAATGTGATCAAATCTACGGAGTATAAATGAAATACCCAGTGTTGTTAGTACAATTTATTTCCAATCATATGCAATCTTATTTGGATTTTACGTTAAGTGTTCAAAGTTCCAGCCCTCTTCCTGAACGCAGGCTTCAGCCATTGCAAATGTGACTGTCGTATAAGTTCAATGACTCCAGGAGTGCTGCGAATGATTGTGGCACTGTCTTGCACTCGGCGCTACACTTCCTCGCGAGTCGGGGCCTCTGTAGCATACTGTACACTTTGGTTTTAACGTGACCCCTTAAGTAGAAGTCAAGGGGATTTAGGTAAGGTGATCGAGGTGGCCATGGAACAGGGCGGTGGCGGCCCACCACACAGGATACCCAACATTTAGGAATTCCGTTGTTACTCGAACAAAATGAGTTGGGGCACCAATCATGCATGTACCACAGTTACTGATGTATCCTGATGGAAACATCCTCAAGCATCACTGGCAGAGTGTCCTCAAGAAAATGTGCATAAGTTTCACCTGTCAAGTCGCTGGTGTAGCAGATATGGGCCAATAAGATGGTCACCAATAATGCCGACACAAACATTAATTGCGAATCGTACCTGATGTGATGTACGTGTCACTGTATGTGAAATGACAATCGACTGTTACTACTTACAATACTTTAAATAGGGCTTGATGTTTTTTGTTTTATGTCCATAGACTTCTTGCAGTCCTCCCCTACCCAATTTTGTGGTCTAACTCCGAAACTATAAGGTATTGACACTATGGTCATGGAGTCATTTATCCTTGTGTATGTCTCAGGAATACATTCCCAGAATTATAAAACGTATTTCCGAAACACACTGTATAATGTTCATGAAGGTGATCATTTTCGGTTTCAGTGCTTCGTATTCATGAGTAGGATTCCCCAGGTAAAATTCAACCCAGCTATCAATTGCGTCACTGAAATAAATCCAGCACATATGAACCTCCAACACCACAAATTTTTAATGAGTCTGTATATCATGATACCTTTTACGGCACATATTTCCTTTTACGTTTTCTGGCTACACTATAGAGATCATTTCAAAATTATACAATGTTTCGGAACGGTTGGTTCACTTGGTTGCGTCATGTCCAGCTTGCTAATCAGGCTTAATTCAGTCATAGAAAAAAACACGGGCAATGTAAGGTGAACGTAAATTTATGATACAAGTAAAAAATATTACCAGGTCAAATGTTGAGCTACCTTCACCACATACTTTTGGATAATGACCAACAGTGTCTCGATCCGCTCCACCAGGCAGTACTGTAGTCAAAGCGCTGGTCGTACTGCACCGTGATAAATTAACTCCACACTAACATTATCTTCCCTTGTTCCTTGCTTCCTAAGTTAGTAATAAAAGCTTTGATAACTGGGACGAAAACGTGAGAATCCAGTTAGACGCTATAACTTAACACCCCCCCACCCCATTTTCCTTGGTTACTTGATTCGTCATAAGACTGATAATGAGGTAAGAAAATTGGACGTTCAGTGAGTTTTTATTCTTAGTGAGCGGGAGAGTGAACAGCGTAGGGAGGGTGAGAGGGGGAGGGCAGGGGAAGCTACACACCCACATTACTCACCACACTGACACACGCCACACAACGCTACACACGCTATTAACACAAAGCATGTGTGTGTGTGTGAAGGTGTTTGTGTGTGTGAGAGAGAGAGAGAGAGAGAGAGAGAGAGAGAGCATTTAATTATATGAGGTTGAGTATTGTTAACTGACTTTCTACTGATCTATCGCCTTTATTATAAATTAAATGGTTGATGACTATTAATACAATACAGCACTGTACAGTACATCCGCATGCAGTCACTAGTCACTACAACACTTTTTATCACATTCAAGAGGGCTAATGCAGGTCTAATTCAGTTTAGCCTACCATAACCTTATTTAACACAGTATACCTTATCTTAACTAATCTAAACTGTTCAACCCTAAACTAACTTAACCTGCTCTAGAATGTCGAGGTGAGGCAGCCTAGTGGACTTGATGCCGGGCACTCCCATTTCACTCACCTTTAAATGGATACCTAACTTTACAGTTGAGTAAGTGAAGGAGGCCAAGTGCTGTTCGGGCCAAGTTGTCTATCTGTACACCAATAGGCTCAGCAGAATGTGTGTTGTATCCTTGCTGTCCCAAAAAGATCTTCATGTATATGAGACCTACTTTAACTGTTCACCATAAAACATAATTTCCCTCACAAAGTGCCAAAGGTAAACAAGCTATCAAACTCATCATCCGAGGCGACCATCACCTCACTAAATTACTCTAAACAAAACCATTATAAGTTTCTTGGACAACTATGAGGAATTATTTCACAGCAGAAAGAAAATATTTCAGAGGAGGTAAAGTAATCACATTTTCTCTACTGTGATGAGAATTGTTTTTAATCCATTTAGGGTCATTTTCTGTCAAGAGTTTCCGAATTTAAGAGAATTAGGAGTGGTGTTTTTTACTAAATATAACGTGACCTATGTGGCCGCCTATGTTGTTGTTGTTAATACGTGAACCTTTGACCCAGTATATCAGATTCACTCCTCTTATCAGCTGTGACCTCCAGAGTCACTCCCCATACCAGCTGTGACCTTAGTGTCATTATCAACAGGAAAACAAGAAAGAAATGACAACAATAACTTTACCGACAACTTATAGCAAACCGTTGCAGATATTCTCTCTCTCTCTCTCTCTCTCTCTCTCTCTCTCTCTCTCTCTCTCTCTATCTGTTTGTCTGTTTGTCTGTCTATCGTTGAGTTGCAGACATTAACGCTACTTCACACTGGCCTCAATAAACGTAGCTAAGATTACCAAATAAGATGTGTAGTGAAGAGTGAAGGTTATGTATCTATGCTACTGTGCCAAGTAGCAACCGTGTAAATAAGCTACTGTGCCGAGTAGCATTTATATATATAATTACGTGGCAACACTGCACGTTTTATGTGGCAACATTGCCCCGAGGCTGCCATATGGCAAGGCAGTCTCAGTCTGACTGTGTGAACCGTGCATGGCACACGCTAGTCTCCACTTGTATTTCTCTCATCCATAATAAACGGACTTCAGTGTTACTCGGTGTTTCCCTATCCATCACTGCATCCTTCAGGGAACACTTGTAACCATCATGGTGCAGTGACTGGGATCTGTGGACTTGCAAGTGTGTAAACAATGCCGAGACAGTTGAGTCTGCCGGTGATGCGCGTCGACTCATAGTGTGTTGTGTTGTGTTTCGCCGCGATGTGCAGTGTTGGGCCGTCACAGTGCGTTTTAGTGACGGTGGCAGTGTTAGTGTCAGTGTATTAGTGTGTGTCTAGAGCAGAGAGTTGAACATTGGCCTGTTTTTTTGTGGTACCCACGGAGCACGCAGGCGTAAACCCTTCTCGTGTGACATCCCGGGAGACACTGACGGTCTCACTCCCGCCGCATCTCTAGCCACCGGCATTAAGGCCACCACGAAGTGCTCTCTCAGACACACACACACACGCACGCACGCACGCACGCACTCACGCACTCACTCACGGACAGAACAGTGGAGACTCTGCGTTATTTCTGCGCTGTTTATGTCATATATATGTGGTTCGAGCTGTTGAGGCGCCACTTTATATACTAAACAGTGCAGTCCACGCACACACAAAGATGGGCGGTAAGAAGGGACAACGTCAAGATGGGAGACACGACTCCCCACCACCTTCTCCTCCACCGGGCGCAGACTCTCATCCTCCACCTCCAGTGACGGACATTGCCACAATTCAGAGGTGGATGGACGACCGGGACGAGAGATGCAGAGAGATGGAACTTCAGAGGGAGGAGATACGAAGAGAGGAGGAAAAGTTGCGTTTTGAGGCACTATTGGCGACCCTGGCGCTAACCCACCCTCCCTCACTCGCAGGTAGCGCGCATATAGGCGCCAGTACCCTCCCTCCTCCACCACACCAGCGTCCTCCAGATACTCTTGCTACTCCAACAGCTCCCAAGGCATCTGTTCAACCCCCACCCGCCCTCTCACCAGACGTCACGTTTCAGCTTTTTCGTGAGTGGAGGCGGCGTTGGACAGATTACTCCACGATGGTGGACCTTGACAGCATGCCTCCAAACAAACAGCTCATCCAACTGCGGATGTGTTTGTCGCTGGAGACCCAGAGAGTTTGGGAGCACAAGTTGCAAGTGCCTCCCGATTCTACATCTCCAGTGACAGATGTGCTCGACCTTTTACAGGAGCACGTTAAATGTCGGAATAACGAGGCTTTGCGTCGCCGTGCCTTCACCAGCTGCAAGCAGGCGGAGAACGAATCCTTTGACGACTTTTTTGTACGCTTGAAGAGTTTGTCAGAGGAGATCGACGTCTGCAAGGCGCACAGCCGGGAATGTGAGGAAGCCTGGATCAAGCACGGGATCTTGACAGGTGTCAGGCAGGAAGAGTTGGTGCAGCGACTCATCCCCCTGGACGCTTCCTCCACACTCCAGGTGGTAGTGACTGAATGTCGGTCATACAAGGCCACCAAGTCCGCCACCTCTGCCTTACGGGCCCCTCCTGCTGTGGAAAGCAGCATGGCCCCAAGACTTGCCCGGCCACCGACGCACTGTGTCGTGGCTGTGACCGTAAGGGCCACTGGTCTAATACAGACAAGTGCCCTGCACGAGGCCACAAGTGTCAGGCCTGCGGTCGCTATGGACACTACGACAAGTGCTGCCGCCAACCCAAGCCCAAAAGCCCGAGACGAGGAGGAAAGCAGCGCACTTCCCTCGGGGTGGTTCGCACGCAGCCCCCTGCAGATGGCCCATGCAGCCCCAAGCAGCAGCAGAGTCACATCAGGAGGGTGGAATCAACCACACGCCCCAGGGCTACCCCTTCCCCCACCATCTGCGTCGCCGTCACACACGGTGATGTGTCGGGTCACATCGAGGTGATACCGGACACCCGTGCTGATACTACGGTGATTGGGTTGAAGCACCTCCAGAAACTGGGCCTCAACAAACGCGGCCTGGGACCACCGCCGCAGCTGCAGTACTACAATGCTGACGGTTCCCAGATGCCGGACGCTGTGGGCTCCTTTGAAGCCGAGATCACCTACGGCGACAGGTCGTGTCACGGATGGATCGACGTGCAGTCTACTCTCGCTACACCCTTGTTGTCGTGGGAGCACTGCAAGGATTTAGGCGTGGTGCCCAGAGACTTTCCCGAGCAGACCCCAGCTGCTCGTTACACCGCCAGCAGGGTGCGTGAGCCGACGAGCGACGCGCCTGGCGCTGCCACACAGAGCTGCCCAGAACCTGCGTCCACTCCCACCCACACAGGACGCTCCCCTGCCCAGATCCTGTACGGTCACCCTCTCCGCTCTTGCGTTCCTGCACACGCCAAGGCCTTTGCGAAGGAGTGGCAGACCAGAGCCGAGAGCTGCTACCGCCGCGCCGCTTCACGTGCCCAGGACGCCAAGGCTCGGTATGACGACCGTGCCCGCTCTCTTCAGCCACTGGGGATTGGTGCCCTTGTCCGCGTCCCGGACCCGACGACGACACGTTGGGACAAGGTGGGCATAGTGATGGGCGTCGGCCGGTCGCGGGACTACAAGGTCAGGATGCCGAGCGGCCGTGTCTGGTGGAGGAACCGCCGCTTCCTCCGGCCAGTCCCACCCCCTGCTGCTGGGCCCCTGACCGAGGACGAGTCACCTACACCTCACGAGGATCCGCCCCACAGTGCACCTCGACACTCGGAGCGACTAAGGACTAAGAAGTCCGCTCAAGACAAAGACTATGAGCGTGAGGGGGGAGGGAGATGTAATTTATGTATCTATGCTACTGTGCCAAGTAGCAACCTTGTAAATAAGCTACTGTGCCGAGTAGCATTTATATATATATTTACGTGGCAACACTGCACGTTTTATGTGGCAACATTGCCCCGAGGCTGCCATATGGCAAGGCAGCCTCAGTCTGACTGTGTGAGCCGTGCATGGCACACGCTAGTCGCCACTTGTATTTCTCTCATCCATAATAAACAAACTTCAGTGTTACTCCGTGTTTCCCTACCCATCACTGCATCCTTCAGGGAACATTTGTAACCATCAAAGAGAGAGAGAGAGAGAGAGAGAGAGAGAGAGAGAGAGAGAGAGAATGTGTGTGTGTGTGAAGAAGTCGGTGGGTGTGGGGAAGAGTGTGTGAGGGGAAACAGTCACCAGCAAACAACTTAACGAGACAGTACATTATATTGCCTCAAGGCTGTACATTATTGTCCATTCTGACGTCAACCGCCTACGAACTCTCCGCCCACAAACACACACACACACACACACACACACTTCAGTTTACCTATTCCTACGCACGAGATTATAAGGAAAGGGTGTGGCATAATGTGTACCTCCGCCCAAGCACTCAAGCGTCCGACAGAACCACTCACCCACACATTTGTCCAGACACAAACCCAAACTTCTTACATAACATTTTTCCCACTTTTCAATCCCATTTTTTTTACATGGCCTTCACAAACATGTCTGACGACATCATTTTATCTTTTCTTTTCAGATTTCCGCATATTTTTCATTTTCATATTCCATCCCCTTCCCCCATGTATCTATTTTTGTGTATATTTTCGTCGATGTGTTTTCCCTGGTCTGCCCTCCTGTGCCCCCCCCCCCTCCTCAATCCCCACCTCACCAGACAACACACACACACACACAAAAGGATTACCATTTTCTTATTTTCTTCGGGCTAAAGTATTTTCTTTGTGCGTCTTTTGCATGTCTGGCAGAAAAAATGAGTTGTCGAATTCGCTTTCTATTTCGGACAGACAGACGGACATGGACGGACGAACGGGTAGACAGGCAAAGACAGGCATAAAAATAGATAGATAGATAGAGAGAGAGAGAGAGATGGATGGATGGATAGATGGAAACACGGAGATAAACAAACACAAAGATATAAAGACAGACAGAATGAATTGAATTGAAACAGTTTATTGAGCCAGAAAAACACAGATACAGAGTGGATAATAATAACAATATTAACATGGCTGAGCCAGTTGAGAACCTGAGCTCTCTTTTAGGCACCTGATATATACTGTACATTTATCTCAAGAAAGTATTATGTAACATTTAGTATTATCTGGAATAGTACAATAGCATGGTGGTAATAAGAACATCTCATAATGTTACGATGGTTATCACTTCAATATTTATTAATTTTATTTATTTATTGTTTTGTTTTAGTTTATTTTTTTATTTATTTATATATACACAAATTACAGTGGAATTGAAAAACATAAGTATAATGGGGGAGCAGTACAACATGGGTTGTACAGTAATAAGGTTGAACAAGAGGACAGAGCTGTTAGGATTCCGTTTAGTTGGCAATTATGTTTATTGCAATGGTAATTACTTATCTATTTACATGATAATTTCCGATAAAACGGTTTTGATGGTACAATAAAAGCAGGTGCTGTAAATATAGTAGGTGTTGCAAGAAATATTAATACTTAGACAATAGATATTTTTTAAGAGATGAGGGTAGATGGACAATTTGCAAGAAATACACAGATTGAAACCAGAAACTTTTGTCAACACATTACTCTTTCACACACACACACACACACACGCAACACATAAACACACACACACACACACATGTAATGCTTGTTCATCAGACCATAGCTTACAGCTCAGAAAGAATGGCACATATAACAGTAAGTAGATGAGCAGTTGTACACCCACGTAGGTTGACACACCTTACAGTGACATTAAGACCTGACCCTGGAAATGTCATGACCTCATGGTACCTGAGCTAACCCTGAGTTATGGTCTGACCTCACTAGGGGAAAGGTCACGGCAGCTTAGCTCCTCTCACGGGGATAATTACCACATATAGCTAGTGCTACTTGTAAACGGGGTTACGCCCTTCTGTGGGCCGAGTTAGAGAGTACCTAGGAAAAAACCTGAAATTAGAAGAAGAAAACTTGAAATTAAAGGAAGAGGTAGCAAGGATGAAGGAAGAAACGAGACAAGGAAAGTCCCTTGATTGACGAAATGGACGTTAGTACAGTCAGGGACAGGGCTGACAAGGAAGGTATAAAAACTTTAATTGTTGGTGACTCACTGGTAAGGTACTTGGAGAGAGCCTTCTGTGGTAAAAATAAAAATAGGATGAGGGTGTGCTTGTCAGGGGCTGGGGTGGGGGATATAGTTGACAGGATGGACATTATCTTGTCTGGCAATGGGAACAAACAAATTATCTACCTCAGTGCACGAGGCAAGGATATTGGCAGGTGTAGGAGTGAAGAGCTTTTTGATTATTTCAAGACAGCTATAGATCGTATTAGGACTAAGGGAGGAATCCCTATCATATGTGGTGTCCTGCCTAGAAGGAGAGTTAACAATGAATGGCTGTCAAGGGCAGTTGGTGTCAATGGCCGTCTTGACGGATATTGCAAGTCAATATCAGTCCCATTCATTGACAACTGGGACAACTTCTACGGCAGAAGGGACCTTTATGCTAGGGATGGGGTACACCTGTCTCGGGATGGGATGGCAACCCTGGCTGGGTCTCTAGAGGGGGCAGTTCAAAAGATATCGAAGTTTTTAAATTGCCAGGGGAACATATGGGCACGAGGGTGGAGGAGACTGCAGTGGGAGCGGGTAAACAAAGTGAAAGCTTACAAGGAAATAGTGTTAGGAATGATGACAAAACTAAATTAGACAGGGAGTTTAAACCTAAACGCAGTAAAGGGGGGACTCAGAACACGACTAGCTTAAATGTCTACTACGCGAACAGTAGAAGTATGAGAAACAAAATGGATGATATTAGGGCCTTGGTATGTACCGAAAAAATCGATATAATAGCATTCACTGAAACATGGATCACCCAAGACTCACGTGAGTTACCGGTCGAATACGAAATTGCGGGGTACAAATTGTTCCATACCGATAGGCAGACCAGGAAAGGAGGCGGAGTAGCAATCTATGTCAGGGATAATCTGAAGTGTGAAATAAATAAGGAAATAAAAACTGATGGAATACAGAAACAATTTGGATAGAAAAATTAATCACAAGAGTAATATATAGACCTCCCAATCTTGATAGAGTCAATGAGAGACTTATCTGGGATGAAATACGCAGGGCTTCCATACACAACAAAGTCTGTATAGTAGGCGACTTTAACCTTGGCCAAATAGATTGGACTGACCTTACGGGTCACTCAGAATCAAAGGATTTTCTCGAAACGATCCAGGCCTGTTTCCTAAGTCAACATATAACCGAACCCACCCGGGGTAATAATATACTCGATTTAGTTCTGTCGAAGAGGGCAGACGTAAGGAAAATTCTACTACAGTACGAGATTTCAGAAGGGCAAACTTTGACAGTTTAAGGAGGCATCTGAGAGAGGGGGTGTCAAGGTTTGGCGTGAACCTGACACATGACACTGACCTCATAATGAGAACTGAGATTGCCGAGTTCCACGACAATTTAAATAACGAGTTACTTAATGCACAAAGGCAGAACATACCATACAAAAAAGTCAGATTAGACAACAATGAACCTAGATGGATAAATAATTATTTAAAGAACATCATTGGCCAAAGGAAGGCTATATAGGTAGAAGGATAAATCGTGGCAAAATTTACCTCCGGGATTATTATAAGGTATTGGCTAGTAGGGTTAAAACCGAGATAAGGAAAGCCAAGAAGAATAATGAGGTAAGGATAGCAAGGGAGGCGAAGAACAACCTAAAAGAATTCTACCAAATGTATCAAACTAAAACACGAGAAAAGATTGGACCAATACGGTCAGATACCGGCGAGCTCACTGATAACGATGGAGAATTGAGCAATAATTTGAATAAATATTTTTCAACAGTTTTCACCACCGAAAATTTAAACATGATACCCGAGGCACCGACTCTATTCAGAGATAGTGAAGAAAACAAATTAAGCGAGATAGTAGTGACTAGTAACGGTGTTAGTAAGCAAATAGACAAACTAAGGCCTAATAAGTCACCTGGTCCCGATGAGATATTTGCCAGAGTATTAAAGGAAAGTAAGGAAGAGCTTAGTATGCCCTTAGCAAGGTTGATTAACATGTCCTTAAAAACAGGTGTGGTACCAGAATCCTGGAGGATAGGGAATGCAATACTGATTTTCAAGAAGGGGGATAGATCACTATCCTCTAACTACCGCCCAATCAGTCTAACATCAATTGTAGGCAAATTACTGGAAGCACAATTATGATGTGGTATATCTCGACTTTAGCAAAGTCTTCGACAGAGTCCCCCACGAAAGACTAATTGGAAAGGTAGAAGCACATGGCATCAAAGGAAATATCCTTAAATGGATTAGGGCGTGGTTACAGGACAGGAAACAGTGAGTGAGCATTAATGACACTAAGTCCCATTGGAGCAAGGTCACTAGTGGAATTCCCCAAGGCTCAGTACTTGGACCATTATTATTTATTATATACATAAACGACATTGATATCGGCATAGACAGCAACATAAGTTGTTATTAAATCTGACGAGGACTCTGCAAAACTACAGGAAGATCTAAACAAATTTTTCGAATGGTCTGAAAAATGGCAGATGAAATTTAACGTGGACAAATGTAAAGTACTCAGTATAGGAGATGTAAACAGGGAAACTAGATACCAGATGAACAACGATGCCATAGAGAAATCCGACTACGAGAGAGATTTAGGAGTAATGATAAGTAGGAACCTTAAGCCAAGTAAACAATGTGTTTTTGCTTGTAACAAGGTTAATAAAGTACTTGGGTTCATACAAAGGAGTGTTAGTTACAAGACTAGCGAGGTCATCCTAAAACTGTATCTTGCACCTGTGAGACCACACCTGGATTTCGCAGTTCATTTCTGGTCACCGTATTACAGAATGGATATAGAATCCTTGGAAAGAATTCAGAGGAGAATGACAAGACTAATCCCGGGCATTAGGAACCTTGAGTATAGAGATAGGTCAAAGCATCATAATTTGCACTCTCGAGAGACGTAGAGCGAGGGGTGACCTGATAGAGGTGTATAAATGGAAGTCAGGGCTAAACAAGGGGACATTACAAAGGTACTCAATCTATCCAACCAGGAGCGAACTCGTAACAATGGTTTTAAATTAGTCAAATTTAGATTTAGGCGCGAAATAGGTAAACACTGGTTTGGAAACAGAGTAGTGGATGATTGGAACAAGTTACCAAATATCATCATTAACTCGAATACGCTGAATAACTTCAAACATAGGTTGGATGCTTTTATGAGCAATAGGGGTTGGGTGTTAAAGGGACTGCCCAGTATGGGTCAATAAACCCGCTGCAGTTTCCTCCATTCTTATGTTCTTATGTTCTTATGACCGTGCTTAAGAAACTACACCTGCAAGACACACCGGGGTGGTAATAGTTAGGAAGCATTACCGACTGGCGACATGACCACACACCTGGACAAACACAGCTGTCAATACCTGACCCAAGTAGAGGTAAGGGTCTCAATGACCCAGAGTTCTCACCACCGTGTCATTAGGTGGCCGGCGACATGACCGTGTTACTCAAGAAGCTACCCTCCAGCCAGTACACCTGTCACCTGACCAGACACATCCAGATTAGTGATGACATCTTCCGGCTCGTGACCGACAGTATAAGGGCCCCGCAGCTCCCTCCATGAGCATTAGCATTCGGATCATTATTGTACCAGGGAAGGTGCCGACAGCTCCCTCCCAGCTCCCACGGACTGACTTCACTAGACTGGTGGACGGAAGCTACCTGACGGAGCCCATAGTTCCTGCAGATGTGTCAGCCGTCATAAAAGGGTTTAAAAACAAATCACCTGGTCAAAGTCACATTAACAAGAAGATTCTGGCTCAACACCCCGACAACATGATAGAGAGGCTTGCTCATATATGCAACTCCTGCCTCGCCTCTGGATACTTCCCTAAGATGTTCAAAATCGCCGTTATTCGCCTCATACCAAAAGCAGGGAAGCCTCCAAACAAAGTCGAAAACTTTCGACCAATATCGCTGCTAGAGGTACCTGCCAAAATCTTCGAAAAAATAGTCAACAAGCGATTGCGGATGTATCTGGAGGACGAAGACATGCATAATCCCCGCCAGTTCGGCTTCCGCCAGTACCGAGGCACATCCACCGCCAAAGCCCAGGCCTACGAGCAGATCGCCAATGCCATAACTGGCCGCCTGCAGTGCAATATAATACTGAGGGACGTCAGCAAGGCGTTTGACAAAGTTTGGCACGCAGGGCTGCAGTATAAAATCATACAACTGGGGCTACCCGAAAATCTGACGCGCCTGCTGTGCAACTTCATTACGGACCGCAAAGCCAAAATCAAGATGCAAGAACATTGTGGAGAATAATTCTCACTATCGAGCGGCGTGCCTCAGGGCTCTTGTCTCTCACCAACCCTTTACACACTCTACACGGCTGACCTGCCACCCCCAATCGTCGGCAGCGAGTACGTCATGTATGCCGACGATGTAACACAGATTGTCACCTGCCCAGGAAGGTCCACAGCAAGGATGGCGCGACTCACTGCTCGAGTAATAGAGGAGATCTCGGAGTATGAACATAAATGGAAAATAAAAAAAACAAAACGAAATTTGAGGTCATACCCAAAGCCAAATTCAAGCCGGCCCCACTGATGATCGACGCCGAAGAGATTGAGTACTCTAAACAAGGCAGGTTGCTCGGCCTCATCAATTCTCGGACGGGCATCATTCTCCACGTGAAGGACAGACTAAATAATGCCAAAGTCGCCGCAGCCAAATTAAAACGTTTTAAATTGATGCCTGAGAAGATACAAGTTCACCTGTACAAGGCGCTGGTGAGGCCTGTGCTGGAGTACCCATCTATACCACTCGTCACACTCGGGAAGACCAGACTACAACAACTACAGAGCTTCCAAAACAAGTGTTTGAGGTCAGCCAGTGGCCAAGCGCCACCCTACCAGGAGACAGTGGAAACCATCCACCTAAGAACTAAAACAGAGGCCCTCAACTTCAGGTTCCATCGTCTAGGGAAGAAGGTTTACTTCAGGTTCCATCGTCTAGGGAAGAAGGTTTGGGACAAGCTCCTGGACGACCCCCACAGCCCAGACCACCTACGCGGGTAAGACATCAATGGAGGGAGACCCCACGCCTGGTGGCCCCGGAGTCTGCCCGCACTACAACAACCCAACCCGCGACCCATCTATGTCCGCCACAGTGATCCACCTTAGATTAAAACTTAGATGATATAAATTCACATTTAACAAGTCACAATCAAGTGAGTCCATAACGTAATACAGTATAAGATGTTAATAAACTTGTAATTGTAAAATCAATCTAGTCATTGTCTACTAAAATAACCATTGTGCAACCTCATTCTAAATCCTAGGTTAGCTTAGTTAGCCAACAAACTCTGTAATATGTAAAACAAGGGGTGTCGTCCCCCTCTGTTTAACTCATTAAACTTCTTTTCCAACCTTTCCCCCCACGATTTTATGTCGTGACTTCTCCATCCCTCATGCCTGGCTGTGCCTTGAGCCCCAGCATGCCTTCCATCCTTTCCCCACCTTAACCCCAAAAAAAAAAAAAAAAAAAAGAAAAATAAAAGAGAGAGACGTCCCTCCCCAGTACCGAGTCTCCCATAGGAGGTGTAGTCCAGCAGCACCTGCAGCTTCCCCAGCCGCCGGGCCTCCTTCAGGTCACCCGTGAGTCATTGTCAGGGCGATCCATTAGGGTGAGTTACTTATGGTGGGAAGTGCATCCATTTCATATTTGTTGTCCGAGAGTCATTGTATAGTAACGTAAATATAATGATCTATTAATGTGTCCATGCCATAATGTTGAATAATAAATAGCTGTACTTAGAATTGGCATTTGTTTAGAGGAATTCCCCCGAAAAATATAGGAACTTTTAAATAATTAATCGGCCACGCTATCAAACCTTTCCCACTTTACACTCCTACAACTAAATATTCTACCTATATCTTCTATACGAGTTTTAACTTGTTACACATACACACACACATAAAAACATAAGAACATAAGAAAATACGGAGTCTGCAATAGGCCGGTTGGCCTGTGCATGACAGCTCCTGTCGAGAGTTACTACCACTCTTTATCATCCATGAATCTATCCAGCCTCCTTTTGAAACTTTCCAGCGTTCCAGCACTTACTACAACGTTGCTAAGCTTGTTCCACTCGTCCACCACCCTATTTGTGAACCAGTTCCTTCCTATCTCCCTCCTAAACACACACACACACACACACACACACACACACACACACACACACACACACATGCACACGCACACACGTTGCTTAAATCTTATCCGTCCGTTAATACCAAGTCAACCCGAACACAACTTTGATCCAGAGAGAGAGAGAGAGAGAGAGAGAGAGAGAGAGAGAGAGAGAGAGAGAGAGAGAGTAAAATGACTACTAAAATAAAAATGATAAATCAGTACCATTGAGAAGACCTTCAAAAACACCTCCATGGAAAAAAAAATGATACTTATAATGAAAATTGACACAAAGGCCATACGTAACTTTTCCATCCTGTTCAACCTTTTTTCTTTTTCACTGGATCGAGTCAAAGTTGGGCAATTTTGTTCGCTCGGCCGCACATACCCCTCCCACCCACCACCCAGTAGTTCATTATCACGGAGCAGTCAGCCAACCAACCAGCCGGCTTAACCTATCGTGCACACTTTACTACCTACCTTACCTACCTCTCTCCCTTTCACTGCCTCCTTCCCTCCTTTCTCCTCATCATTACCCCCCTCCTCCCTATATCCCTCCCTCCCTTCCCTTCACTGCTTCTCCTCCTGCTCCTCCTCCTCCTCACCCTCCCTCCCTACCCTTTCCTTCACTGCCTCCTTCTCTCCCTTCTCCTCACCATTATCCCCTCCTCCCTATCTCCCTCCCTCTCTTCCCTTCACTGCTTCTCCTCCTCCTCACCCTCCCTCCCCTTTCCTTCACTGCCTCCTTCCCTCCTATCTCATTATCATCTCCCCCCTTCTGACCCTCACCTCCCCTCCCTTCTCATCCTCCCTCCTACTCCTCATCACTCCCTCCCCCTCACCCTAGTTTCCTTGTCTATCTCCCTCTTTCCTTGTGTTTCTCTTCCTCCTGGTTATCCTTTTCTCTCTACTTCTCTTCTTATTTTTAACTGTCCATTTTCCTTCCCTTCTCTCTTTTTTTTTTATTAATGATCAAGTTTTTTAATTTCATATCTGAATCAAATATCGGAAAATATGAGAGAACCCTCCCCCTATATATACAGTATATCAAATAACACACAGACGATATTGTAAACAAAAATATATACTTGTACTTCTGCATCATACCAACATTTCCATTTCACTTTTTATTTTTATTTTTTAACGTTGAAATAAACACACTAAATAGAAGAGGCTTATTGGTGGAATAAGCTATGACCAGAGGCGCTAATTGGTGGATATGAATCAAGTGACCCGCTAATTGGTCAACTTGATCTCTGATAAGGCTATGATTAGTGGATATAATGCTCGCTGTACTCTAAGGAGACATTAATCGACATACGCTAAGCTGGGGCTTTATATAATACTGTTAGTAGTATGAATAACAGACACACTACTAAGATCATCATAACCTAACATGGTGACAAGGGGTGAGATCTTACACAGATTAAATTACACGTTTTAAAGCTGAGCACGACTGATGGTAACTTTCTAATGTAATTCGTTATTTTTCCAACACCCATATACTCTCTCTCTCTCTCTCTCTCTCTCTCTCTCTCTCTCTCTCTCTCTCTCTCTCATATAAATACATATGTGAGTGAATAAAACTTGAAATTCAGAGCCCAGTTACTGTTGACTTCATTATACAGTAAATCATTCTTGGTGTGTTTTTCTTTAAGGAGTTAGCAAAGCACTTTAAGAATAAAAAAAACGTATCTCACCACGATAAATGATACGTGTGGTGGTTTCAGAATTTAATGCCATGGAAGGAAGATATGAGGGTATTTTTTAGTCGTGGTATTTTATGTTAAGAACAAATGGTTGATCTCGTATTATAATGTTTGAGATAGAAAAAAAAATATACAGTCAGAATGAGAACATTAGAGTGAGGGTAAAAACGTAGGATGTTATGTGACTCACTCTGACTCGCTTAAAGATATGACACACACATACACACACACTACCCAAACCATATCCACTGAGAGACACTAAGACGACTCAAACCTCTGCTCGGCCACTTCTCAAGACACCAGGCACGTACACATGAACCCCACAAAACCACAGTATATATGTGTCTGCTTCCCTTAACACAAGCATTCTTACCTCCCCCCTCTTTCCTCTCCCCTTTCTCCGCCTCCTCTTCCTCCTTTCTCCCCCTCTCCTCCTCCTCCTCTCATTAAGGCCTCGGTAGGAGGGTCGTGTGTATGGGAGTCTAGATCTAGGGGAAGCTCTGTCCCGCAACCTTAATGGTATATAAACAGCTTTGTGTGGCTTCGAGGCTGTGTGTGTGTGTGTGTGTGTGTGTGTGTGTGTGTGTGTGTGTGTGTGTGAACATATTTCTAAATAAAACATCTATGTGAGGATCAGAATCACTTCACATTTCACTTCCAAAACCTGGACAACAAATAACCTACCTAACAAATCCACAGCAACAATGAACTGTAGTTGTTGAGCTTTATATAAAAAAATAAGTCATCACAGTAGTGTTCAATAATCCAATTTATTTTAACAGTAATACGTAGTAGCAGATGTAACCATTGTAGAACTTATGAAAGACAAATGGAAATATTTAGAATCCATTTGCACAGTAATTATAAATCTCTCTCTCTCTCTCTCTCTCTCTCTCTCTCTCTCTCTCTCTCTCGTTCATCATCATACATTCACACCCAACTCACCTTTCGTCTCTGTGTTCCCCCAGGTCACACCCGTCGTATCAGCATCCCAGAGTGTTTAGAGTTCGACATCACGACCAACGCGTGTCGAGGGTTCTGTGAGTCGTGGTCGGTTCCTTCCGCCTGGCAGACCCTCGCCTCGAACCCCCACCAGGTGGTCACCTCCATAGGCCAGTGCTGCAACATCATGGATACTGAGGATGTAAGTATTACCTGTGTGTGTGTGTGTGTGTGTGTGTGTGTGTGTGTGTGTGTGTAAACAAGTGAGTACTATATAAAGGAAGGGCTAGGGAGGGAGGGATGAGGGAGGAAGAAGGATACCAATGGGACAGAGGGAGTGACTGTAAGGAAATCGAAAATCCATTAAAAGAAGAGAGAGAGAGAGAGAGAGAGAGAGAGAGAGAGAGAGAGAGAGAGAGAGAGAGAGAGAGAAGGGGGGGGGGGGAGTGTACAAGAAATACAATGATTTGACTCCTTAATGCGTTCAGCTCACGAACTCCCTAACCATCGAGTACTGAGTTAACGTGTCTCTACAAACTGAAATATTAATTATAGCTTTGAGAGTCTCTTGTCTGGGGGCTTTTGTTCTCGTATTGCCTGTGGTCTGTTCACACACACACACACACACACACGCACACCTACCTGTGAACATTTCCAGATATTAATTAATTCGTACATCAAAGGAAAACTTGAAAATGTAGAAAACTCTCCTCGTGGTTGAGTAGCACAAGTAGGTAACCTATCAACATGATCTGCCCCAACTCTTCCTTCCCTCCTCCTTGATTTATCTATTTTTGGCTTCCTCATCTTTCATAGCCTTTGGTTTTTAACTCTCTCTCTCTGTCTCTCTCTCTCTTCCTTATTACCATTATTCTGTTTCATTTGACATAGTTCATTCTTTCCTTTCTCCTCTTCTATGTTTTCCCCCATCCTCTTCCCCTTCTGTAGTCCCATATTTTTAAGTCCCTCAACATTCACCTCCTCCTCTGTGTATGGTGGAGTTGTCGCCCACCATAACCACGTGTCCGGTAACACACTATTTCGTTCATGTTAAACTGAGTTATTTCCGATACAACTTGATCCAAGAGAATAAATATTAAATCAAAGTAAGAATAATTATATTGACTAAAATTTGCTTAAAATAATCTTGTACAAAACCGCGAACTCGAATCTAATCTGGGCGACGAAGGGTGTTAGGACCGGCCTGAAGCCACATATTGGGTACCTACTGACAAAGGCTTGAACCACTGCTGTACAGGAATCAAGAATCACATTAGCTACACAGTGGATTGTCATGAAGTGTTCTGAATATACTGTAGACGTCGAGGAAGGAAGGGAGGGGAAGGGGGATTCAATCTAAGTGTTAAGTAGGTGTACAGTCGTATCGAGATCAAAAGTTCGCTCCCGCCCAAAATGAAGCAGTATCGACCCCAAATGAGATGAAACAGTCAGGGTAAGGCAATCCGGAGACTCATTCCCGTGACTCAGTTCCACCGCTGGAGCGAAATTTTGCCCCTGACTGTACTTGGGTTAAAGATCTGAACGTGTTATCAGATTTAGATTGTATATGTGGAAACTTTTACTTACTATTCCAACCCAGTCCTGTCACTTTCCACATCGGTCTGGTAACACTTTCCGCCGTGTTTCCTCGCTTGTTCCATTCCGTTAAAAAGTAAGAGAGAAGTAACGATGACAGGAAGATAGATAAATAGATAATAGAACGACTAATAGATAAATTGAAGGCTGCAGTACTTATCTTTTCCTTGATAATTCTCCTTCTTTATTTGCGTCCTAATGATGATCGCTAAATATCCGTCACCTTCATTTCCTTCTCATTCCCCACTCACGTATAGTAAATGAACCCATGACCGACCTCCTAACTTTTGTCCTCGACAATTAAGTTTACGCGAAGACAAACATCTCTCTCTCTCTCTCTCTCTCTCTCTCTCTCTCTCTCTCTCTCTCTCTCTCTCACGTCCACCATCTAGGAATTCTGGACTCCTGGTTTGTAATAAGACAGAGTCGTGTTGCAACAGGTGTTAACTCAGTCGCCCCTTACCGGGATCTCATTTAGCGTGCAGTTGCCTCGTTAAACACAACTGTAACTCGGTATATTGTACTAAAAGGTGGCTCACTTAAACGCCCCGCGACCATTTCGTTAACCGCACCACATCGGCAACCTGCTAAACGCAGTCTGTATTTCACTTAGCAATGAAAAGTGTCTCAGTCACACCTTGGTCGTCCGTACACAAGGGTTTTAATCCATATCCAAGGTACAGTATTACACACTCGAGGACAGTAGCCTTACTACCACAGCTACCCTCTCCTGAAAGACACTACAATACTGCCCTCTTGCCTATCAACGTGCTTAAGCGCTGGACTACACGTAGACTGAATCTCCTCTTCGCCATTGGCTTTAGATCTAAGAGAAGTTCTCAAAGAGTAAAAACGGTACAGTAAATGAAATAAAATATTAAAAAATATGTATTTAAATACATCAATATATAGAATAGGTAAATAGGTATGTAAATGAATCATTGTGATATAATAAAAATACCCTATGATTAGAATGTAATATTTATATTCGTATTAAAATTTAATGTGTCATAATCACCTACCACACTATCTGTAATTTCTGTATTAAACCAGAATGATACAGCAATATAAACATACTTTTCATAATCGTATTAAATGACAGTGCATCAAAATCATCAACACTTCCATTACTTGTGCTTATTAATTGTACGCCCGGAACAAATGACACACTATCTGCTCCCGCTCATAATAATGACAACAACTCGGTATAGTTACAACATTGGATGCTGCCATAGTTACAACCATCTAATGCCCTTATAACACACTGTCAGCTCTCAACCTTATCAACAATACGACACTTACACATCGTCTTTTTAAGCATCAAACACCCAGCAGTATAATGGACACCAATATGAACACTTAATCAGGACTTGGCTAGTTTACAAACGTTACTATCAATACTACGTCCGTAAAGCTCACTAAGATCCCACCGTACTTGTAAATAGACCATGTACTTAAACGATAAACAAATACAAATAATAAAGATAATTTGTCCATAAGGTCGAGCAAATATGAATATTAGAACACCAATGTTAATAGTAGACAATGTTCAAACACATCCTTTTAATGTTGTTTAAACTTGTTATATTTATATTGTTGATTGTTTTTTTGCTTTTAAATGAATTACCTGGACAATATTATCGAGGTGATACACACACTCCTAAAATCATTCCAATATCAGTTTCATTTTTGGGGGGACGAAAGTGAATTAACATGGAAACTCTCTATTTGAAGCACCAATATTGTATTTTGGAATTATTTAGAGCGACAACATTTTCCGCCAAATATTTATTCTCATCAAAGTCAACAGCAACAAAAACTCTGGGGCGTGTGTACATAGAGTGTGATTGTCAGTAAATGGTTGATAATGGTGTGTGGGTCGGTGTGTTTACCTTTAATCACAGTTACTGCCGAAAGTCTCTTTGTAAGTCTGTTACGACCATGCGGGCACCTGGCCACACACATACACGCTAGCATATAAATATTATGATTTTCAATTATATAGATACTATCATTCATACACACACATAGTTACACGTTCACAAACAGACAAACATTTGAGAATTTGCTAGTATTTATCAGTCAATTGATCCACAGCAATTTGGCAATATGAGGACCTCCTCTACATCACACTGCCCTTCTTGACTTCAGAAAGGTTTTTGACCTTGTTGATCACTGCACTGTTATCAACAAGGCCATTGCACAAGGGCTGCCCAACAACCTGGTCTCATGGCTCACTGATTTCCTGAGTGAGCCTCGTCAGGCAGTGAGGTACCAGGGTTCTGACTCCACATTCCAACACCTCACCTGGGGTGTTCCCCAGGTAACCAAGAGGGATCACTGTGCTTCCTAAACCTGATTAACGACGCTCTATCGGACACTCCTCACAGGTGGAACTACGTGGATGACTGCACTGTGAGGGTTACAGTGGACAACACCTCACCGAACTACTCATCGCTACAAGGCACCCTGGATAGGCTACAGGCATGGAGTACTGAGAACAAGGTCACCATCAATCACACAAAAACCATAGTCATGCACATCAACACCGCCACCACCCCAGTGCCCATCCTCTACTGTTAGTGCAGTCTGCTAAACTCCTGGGTGTAACTATAGACCACAAACTGGACTGGAATGCCCATTTGAACAACACTATCAAGGCAGCCTCGTATCGACTCTACATGCTACGACGACTCAGGTCACTTGGGGCACCCACGCTAGAGCTGAGGACTATCTACAACGCATTTATACTCTCCAAATTAATGAATGCGTCACCAGCATTTTCATCTTCTCTCAACTCTACCCAACAACGTCAGCTTGAGAAGGTACAGAAGAGGGCCTGCAGAATCATGCTCGGCACAGACTACTCCGGCTACAACAATGCTCTCTCCACCCTGGAAATGCCATTCCCCAGTGACCTCCACCACCACGCACTAGCAAGGTTTGATAGTGGACTACTGCACCATTCTCGTCATCGCCACCTACTACCACCTGCAGTACCCGTCCACCTCGCCGTAGTCCGCCACTACAACAAAATTCAGCCCGCACTGATAGATATAGGAAGAGCACCATCCCATCTATTATTAAAATAATAAATAGCTCCTGATTTATGTACTGTACAGCCCTGTAAATTTATTGAACGTATATTATTATTATGTCTAAATCACACATAAGTTTGTATATTTTCAGCCACCGGCTGCAACTCTATTAATAAACCGTTTATTATTATTATTATTATTAATTTACACACACACACAAACACACACACACACACACACACACACACACACACACACACATGCACGCGCGCGCGTACACACACACACACACACACACACACACGAGCATACAGTACACGCATCCACACAAAGTAATCAGTTTATTAGAATTGTTATAATTATACACAAATTATCAGAGCGACAGTAAAAACTCATTAACCAGGGTGTAGGTATGAGGGTGGGATGAGGTGGGGTGGGGTTGGGATAGGCAGAGGTAAACTATATAATAAACAAGGTCATCTTCATTGTTCATTATTAAGCTGTATTGTAATTATATATCATGAAACACTTTAAAGCTTCAGTAATGCTAAATTTTGAGTCGAAACCAAATTTTAACCCACATGAACATGACCACCTGACGAATACAAACCAGCAAACAAGAGCAATTAAAAAACATCATTGAATAACCTGATCACCCTTTCTATTACTAAATTTTTTGTGGGGGGCTGGGTTTACTCACCTCAATGAAAACATTTTCTGACCTGACTAATGGATATTTGTCTCTTCTGAGGGATAGGGATATTATTTTTTCAGAGATGGCTTTTTTTGAGGGGGGGGGGGGAGTGTTTATGTGGAGTGTACCTGTGTTTATGTGGAGTGTACCTGTGTTTATGTGGAGTGTACCTGTGTTTATGTGGAGTGTACCTGTGTTTATGTGGAATTCATCTGTGTTTATTTTGGTCTTGTGACATTATGCGACTTATAATGAAGATTCTTAAGACCTAAGTTCGTAATATGAAGACCTAATGCTCGCTCCAGTATATCTTAATCTATTGTGCACATTGGTTTACACATCATTAATCAAGGGGTTAAAATATCATACTCAAGGGGTTAAAATATCATGCTCAAGGGGTTAAATTATCATGCACAATACCTTAAGTCATCGGTTTTGAGTAATCATACTAAAATAACCAAATTTTTTATAATGATGAACTCATTATCCAAAGTGCTAAAACATTGCAACGAAAGGGCTAAGCCATCGTAATCAAACAAATAAACCATCTTCCTGAGAGTGTTAAACCATCACCACCTAACGTCATCGTCTTCAAAGGGGTAAATCATCGTCCGTAAGCGGTTAAACCATCATCTGAGAAGCGTTAAACCATCATATTATAACACTATCGTCCTCAGGGAGTTATACCATCGTCCTCAAAGGGAAATCATCGTCTATAAAGGGCTAAACCAGAAATAACCAAAAACATAAACCTAAAAAACGCCAAACCATCATGTTGGTAGATCATCGACCTCAGAGGGACTAAACCAACGTACTCGAAGGATTTAACTAACCCCCCAAAAGACATAAATATCTTCAAATACAACACCACAAGACGCAGATGTAAACAGCTCACAGAAGGTACTCAGGACACCCGTGTTATATACAGTATATTTATTATCCCGACAACACAAACGAACACGCTAAAATACGAATGAAAAGCAGCAGTTAATGAGTCGGAGGGATTTGAAACGCAGCACTTTATACACGACCTAGTAACCTCCCTTCCTCCCTAGTCTTAAATTTCCGCTCAGCTGACGGATCAAAGCTATCGGTGGATGAAGTCGATGTGTTTAAGGGGACAGCGAGGCGGGCAGGGTCACTCTAATAAGGCTAGCAGGAAGTGGAGGTGGAGGCATAATAATAAGAATTAATTAATAATTAATAATAGTAATAATAATAATAATAACAAAATTAAATGGTGATGACGATGATTAATATTATTACCGATAACACATATAAGTAATAATATGAATAATGAATATTACATAATACAATAATTATAAAACAATGATACAATAATAATATGATTAATGATAAAATGACAGTAATAATAACAATATAATAGCAATAATGATAGTAAAAATAACATTTATAACAACAAAAATAGCAACAATGAAAACAAAGACGATAAATTAACCTTACACTAAATGCACAAAAAAATCACACCAAAAAAACTAAAATTATAAAAATACTCACACAAAAAAGAAACACACAAACACAAGAACTGCAGAAGGAAGGACCTGTACCTGAGGGAGACGCTGATGTCTCTTTCACCTCCTCCAGGGTGATGTTATTACCTGGGCCGGACACAACCAACGTCTTCAGGTAGTCATTAACCCTTCACGGCAATTGGCTGCTTGGTGTGTGTGTGTGTGTGTGTGTGTGTGTCTGTGTGTGACCTTTACTCTCCCAACTCATGATCGTCATGTCGAGGAGGGTACCATGCTTCCTCCCCAAGGAGGGGAAGGGTGAAAGGGGTAGGACGAGAAAGTAGGGGCGAGTATAGGGCGGGAAAGAGAGCGAGGAAGGGGGGAGCGAGGAAAGGAGGGGAAAGTAAGCACGGGAGGAAGTGAGGGGCTGGGATAAGAGAAGGAGGGGAGGGGGGCGGACGGGAGTTATTCATTCCTGTCCCATAAAACTTTTAATTTCGTCATGTATATCAACATCAACTTGGTTACGTTCTGTCAGCCCAACACCCTGGCTTTCTGGCTTTGTGCTGTATCTTTTGAACACTTTCATTATATTGTATTCAATGGCTTTATGCACTTCCTCTAAATCACATTAAGAATCTCATTATCGCTACACTACAGTCATTATGTTACATTTCTACATGTTTAGCATTTTTTATTTTAAAAACTATTCTCATGCATTTTCTCTGAAGAACATTCAATACATAAATCTAAATATGGAATTTTTCTGAACCCAACATTCAATATTGTATACTATTTACTTACAATTTCATTTCACTGTATGTCCTCTGAATTTTATCTCTACTGTAAGTTTTCCGGAATAATTTTTTTTTTATCATTTATGTTGATTATTTGTACGATATCCATATTTAATAAAAAAACCAAATTTCCATGAACCAAATTCTCTGTCTTTTACATATAATATATTCTGTCCGCTGTAACAAATCTTTAAAAATCTATTTCTTCTGCATTTTCTGTATACTGCTTCAAATCTTTTACATTATCCCTTTTCCATATCCATTTTGTTCCATAAAACGTAATTTTATTACAGTGGAGTTTGAAGACAGACTTTTCTCTCAACTTCAGTAAAAAATTCAAAATCTTTTTTCCACTATTTCATCTACACGACAATGAGTGCAGTATTGCATTTTGCTTTTTGTTTTTGTTATTTTGACAATATATTAAGCACAGTGCCTGTATTTTCTTTTAAAGTATTTTGCTTCACGAAATGTTATTAAAATACTTTTGTGTTATATAATATTCCTGTGTACTTGACATATATCTTTTATGAAACATATTATTTGATTGCGTTAAATTCTTCTTTTTTTTCCTAATTACACTAAATCCAATCTCAAAACATACTTCATATATATCATCCATGTAACCTCAATTTTTTTTCATAGTTTAAATAATTTTTCTAAGTTCATTAAATTCTCCCTTCAAATTACAGGTATAATTATCCTCTCCACCACATCAAATCCTTAATAATTATTTAAGTAATTTTCTAAGTACATGAACTTCACTTAAAAACAAAAATTGTTTCCTCTGTTTCTTTTTCAACATCAAAACAGTTGCCAGTTGGTGTATTTCGGCCAAGCACCAGGGAGGCCGTCTAATTCCTTGGAGGAAGACATTTAACCACCTACACATAGTTACTGTTGTGTTGGGGGAATGGGGGGGGGGGAGGTGTAGGAGAAAGGGATGAGAATGGGGAGATTGTGAGAAGAATAAAGTGGGTGGAGGAGGGGTAAGGGAGTAAGGAGGAGGGTGGAGGAGGGGTAGAGAGAAGGAAGGAGATATGAAATGGGAGAGTGGGGGTGAGGAAGGAGGATTGGGGGGAAGAGGAGGAGTAAGGAAGGAGTAAGATAAGTGGGTGGTGTGGAGGAGGGAAAAGGAGAGAGAGAAATATTATTAATGCATCCATTTAGGTACTATTTCACACACACACACACACACACACACACACACACACACACACACACACACACACATACACACACACACACACACTAATTTCAACAGAACGATAAAGGTTAACTTATGTAGTTAAATAATAAGATCATTCAGAGTTGATTTAATAGTAAAGTACAAGCAGGAAACGTTACCCATGAGCTACACTAATACTCTTCCCAGTAACACACACAAGGGGCTGTCTCTATTACTGTTTAAAGATAATCTATTACTGGAAATAGTTGCGTCTGTAGCAACAACATTGATAATAATAATAATAATAATAATAATAATAATAATAATAATAATAATAATAATAATAATAATAATTATAATGATAATAACAATAATAATAATAACAATAATAATAATAATAATAATAATAATAATAATAATAATAATAATAATAATAATAATAATAATAATAATAATAATAATAACAATAATAATAATAATAATAATAATAATAATAATAATAATAATATAATAATAATAATAATAATAATAATAATAATAATAATAATAATAATAATAATAATAATAATAATAATAATAATACAATAATAATAATAATAATAATAATAATACAATAATAATAATAATAATAATAATAATAATAATAATAATAATAATAATAATAATAATAAAAGTTATAATATTAAAAATTATATGAATAATGACAATGCTTATCAAACTATTAATAGTTATGAAAATACTACTACTACTACTATTTTTTTTCTCATAAATGGCCTCCAGCCTCCCCTAATAGCCACACCTTCGCGACCATTACCATATCACCTCCACCCCCACTATACTTCGCCACGCCTTGTACATTGGCAACCCTGAGCTTGGCCTCACTGTTTGTAAACTTTGTGGTCAACAGACTCTCACACCCTCTTTCACCACATCCTCATCTGCCCTATGACCTCCCCCTACAAGGGTGGCACCTCTTCCCTCCCTGACCAGATATCCCTCCTCCTAGTGACAGGCCTGGCATTTGACATTATTAGGGACCTGCCACATTTTGCCATAAACAGATAAATTGTACCGGGAATTTTCCCCCCACACACTCATCATTGTCACTTTATGTAACTTGCTGACAAAACCCATGACCCTTCAGGCCTTTTACGCCCTTAATGCATGAGTCATAAAGGCAAACATGAACTCCGCATGCTTCCCAGTTGGGCACTGTAAACGCTTCTGCGCTTCACCTTGCACAGGATGTAAGGGGGTGCCCAATAAACTAGCCCCCTCCGGGGCAATCGGAATCTTCGCCACCATTTTATTACCTTAAAATTAAATATCCAAATATATAAGTAGCTATCCTAGCTGTGTTGAGTTAATTGAGCAGCAGATCTATGAGGCATTCAGTGACTGTTGCCTCATAGTCAATATCTGCAAATGTTGTCGGCTTTGAGGCCGATGCTCTCGTTCCCCTGAGGCAGAGCAAAGCCGACCTAAGGAGAGAGAAGGACAGTCGACATTTCATGCAGGCTGTAACATAACTTCTGGGCTGCTGCTTCTGTTCGGATAGCACCTCCGCGAGTCTGGCTTAAAAGCATCTTGCACTTGGTCCCATCCCACCAGAGGTTGTGAACACTAGAGGAGTGAAGCTGCCTTGATCAACGTTTCTAAATTCTCTCCCGTATGCCCTTATCTTGTAGTTATCGTTCCTCCTGTGTGCAGCATCGAGAGCTAATTACGGTGACATGCGACCATGGGATAAAAGATCCTGATGTCGAAGAAGGCGCGCTGTCCCAGCGTCCAGAATCCTCGAGCATTGACGTCAACACGGAATTCGTTGGATGTGTTTAAAGTCCTATGTTGGAAATTCTCATCGTCCAATGGAAGGAGGGTCGGTTCTACCCTGGCATCACGACAGATTTCTTTCAACATATTTGCTGTGAGATCCCTTACTTCGTCATGACTCATGCATATTAAGCCCCCTTTCTTGCACACCATGGCGTGATCGACATCATAGGGAGAGCCACACATGCATTGGGAGGGCAAACCTTCTGCTGGCCTACCGTACCTTAGAGCAATGGCATCTGTAAATTCTAGTATGGAGGTTCTCACCGTTCAATGGAAAGAGGGCCACCATGACGTCGAGGCAGATTTACCTCAGTAGATTTGATTTTAGATCCCTTACTTCGTCATGTCTCATGCAGACGAAGCCTCCTTTCTTGCACACCATGGCGAGGTCGATGTCATAAGATGAGCCGCACACCGTACCTTAGAGAAATGGCATCTATGAATTCTTGTTTATTAAGGATGAAGTCTCTTGCCCTTATCGGTAAAGTTGTAAACCAGTTCGAGGCGACCACCTCCTGCGCTATAGCTACCTTTATTTTCACGCTCTCTCGCCTTACTGCAACAGTTGTTGCAGTTTATCACTTTGGGTGTGCTGCCGCTCTGTCGTAATGGACCGTCGAATCTTGTTTAATTCGTTGGTATCCACCTGACTTGCTGCATTCTGAACTATTAAGTGATCAGTGAGAGCTGCCGTAAGTTTGACAGAGTTCTGATGTTCTGTATCGGCAAGCCCCACTCTATTAGTGAATCCCATTCCTCCTCGTCTGGGTGGTATTGCAAGGAGTGACCTTTCTGCTGGGGTTAAGTAAGGGTTTTTCACTAGTGTTGGGATAAAAGCGACATTGATGGCTTCTTCCAGAGGGCAGAGAAGGGGTAATTCCAGCAATGCTTGACTCCATGGTTGAATGCCGCTAAAGCCGCATGTGGCTCTGTGTTAGCAATCTCAGACAGAGCTTGGATTTCCCTAACCCACTCATTCACCTTTCCCGTTACGTACTCGGTCTTGAAGTCCGTCGTGCCGATTACTGCGCCTAGATGTCTTTGGCCATCCTTTGTTATTTTGAACTCACTTCCACCGAACACCTCCATTGCCGTTCATAATGTTCTGGCTTCACAATGAGGAAGGACTTGCTGGCGTTTGGGTGGTACCCTATTTGTGGGCCTCGTGATGTTACCAGGTCCCACCATTTTTTGATGTACTCCACTTTTCCTGCTCCTGTAAAGTCATCAGAGTACGCCAGTTGCTTGACCTCAGTTGTTTCAAATTTTATTATGTGTTGGAGCACGGATAGGCCTATTGCGTGCATTGCCATTGTAACAGGGTCCCCCTGCGTTGTTCCCTCGGTTTACTGTATGATGGTATCACCTCTTAGAGCCTTGTTGTTTACTATATAAAGGTCTGATGGATTCCTATAGGAGTTTTCAACATACATTGCAAAGCTTGGAAACTTGATCTTGATATTGTGCAGTGTGGCACAAACCTGCAGGTTCCCTGCTGCTGCCCTGACATCATCCTTTACCACCTTCATTATGCATTTTCCGATGATCCACCTCAGCACTTCCCCCATCCCTATAGGCCGACATCCTGGATTCTTATCCAGGGGAATGAGGCGGCAGGCCGTCAGAGCATGGAGGTGTTGGCAGCACGAGGATGCCAGCTTTCTTGCAAGGACGGCAAAGGCAGTGCAGAGATCACTTGCTACAGGGCCAAACTTGTTTGTGCTGAGGATGACTCTCCAACCGTTGGCATCCAGACCTGAGGGCCGGCACCTCCTCGAGTCTTCAGTGCCATATTCCACACCGTCCCTCCTGTTATTTTTTCGAACAGGACAGCATTTGGTGGGATATAGTCACCCTGGAACCTGATACCTTCGTCTTCACATGCAGGGGGATGTTTTTCTTTCAGTTGTTTTAATGTCTCTCTGTTTTTTGGCAGAACCCCACCCCACTACTACTTCTTCTTTATAAATGGCCTCCAGACTCCCCCAATAGTCACACCTTCGCCGCCATTTTATTACCTCAAAATTAACTATCCTAATACATAATTAGCTACCCTAGCTGTGTTGAGTTAGGTGAGCTGCAGTTGACTTTCCCACACATGGGAATGCCACCCTGGACCTTATCATGACTGATCTCGGCAACCACTACCTTCCTCCCCAGCCGCTGCCTCCCATGGGGCGCAGCCCCCACCTGTCTCTACTGTAGTCACCTCCACCTCACGACAGCCAGTTGTCACCAGGACTTACCGACCAACCCCTGACCCTGCCATGCGGCGTTTCGGACAATGGGTGACCCGGTATCCCTGGACTGAAGTGATCACGTTAGACTATGTGCAGAACAAGTGGGATAATTACCTGGACACTATCACCAAAGCCTACCACCACTTCTTTCCACCCAAGACACTGAGGATCCACCCCGATGATGTCCCGTGGATTACACCCCGTATCAAAAGACTAATTGAGCAGCGCAACAAGGCATACTACACCAACAACCGCCTGTGCAAAAGTCTACGTAACAAGGTCATCAGGGAAACCAAGTCAGCCAAGAAGTCTTATTATCCCAGGAAAGTGCACGGCCTCAAGGAGGTCGGCATCGGTCAGTGGTACTCCAAGGTAAAAGATCTCTGTGGTCTTACCGTCAGTCTCCCACACTTTCTTTCATCTCACATTTACCTAGTAAGGAGGCAGCTGAGATAATTAATAACCATTTTGCTACCATATGTCACACCTTACCCAGTCTTGACCTCACTCTCCTCCCGGCTTACTTACCTTCCCCCTCCCGACCTCTCAATGTTCAACCATTTGAAATCGCCAACAAACTCCTGAAATTTAAATCCAAACGCTCCACAACCCCAATTGACCTCCCAATCAAAATTTACAAGGAGTTTGCAGTCGAAATTGCCACCCCCTTCTGTTGTATTATTAATGCATCCCTCAAACAAAGCAAAGGCCCTAATGAATGGAAAACCGCATTTGTCACCCCAATCTCCAAGGTCACCACCCCACAGTCCCCTAACGACCTCAGGCCAGTTGCCATTATCCCCATACCCAGTCTACTCTGAAAAGACTTTGTTTTTGAGTAGGCATTTGCTAGAATTTATTTGTCAATTGATCCACAGCAATTTGGCAATATGAGGACCTCTTCTACATCACACTGCTTAGTTAGTTTTCTGGATTTCCTGCATAAAAACCTGCAGAAACGTAAGACATCACTGGCCATTGCCCTTGTTGACTTTAGGAAGGCTTTTGACCTTGTTAATCACTGCACTGTTATCAACAAGGCCATTGCACTAGGGCTGCCCACCAACCTGGTCTCATGGCTCACTGATTTCTTGAGTGAGCATCGTCAGGCAGTCAGGTACCAGGGTTCTATCTCCACATTCCAACACCTCACCTGCGGTATTCCCAGGGGACCAAGTAGGGACCACTGTGTTTCCTGATCTTGATCAACGACGCTCTATCGGACACTCCTTACAGGTGGAAGTACGTGGATGACTGCACTATGGGGGTTACATTGGACAACACCTCACTGGATTATTCATCGCTACAAGGCACCCTGGACAGGCTACAAGCATTGACCAAAGAGAACAAGGTCACCATCAACCACACCAAAACCGTAGTCATGCACATCAATACCGCCACCACTCCAGGGCAAGCTCCAGCAGTCACAGTGGGTGTTACCATAGACCACAAACTGGACTGGAAGGCCCATGTTAACAACACAATCAATGCAGCCTCGTACCGGCTCTACATGCTACGACGACTCAGGTCACTTGGGGCACCCACGCCAGAGCTGAGGACTATCTACAACGCCTTTATTCTCCCCAAACTACCGTATGCGTCACCAGCCTGGTCGTTTTCCCTCGACTCTACCCAACAACGTCAGCTAGAGAAGGTACAGAAAAGGGCCTGCAGAATCATGCTCGGCGCAGACTACTCTGGATACAACAATGGAAATGCCATCCCTCAGTGGCCTCCACCACCAAGCACTAGCAAGGTTTGGCAGTGGACTACTGCGCCATCCTCGTCATCGCCACCTCCTGCCACTGGCAGTCCCTCGCCCACCTCGCGCAGTCCACCACTACAACAAAATTCAGCCCATAAGAGCCCGTACTGATAGATATAAGAATAGCACCATCCTATCTATTGTTAAAATAATAAACAACTGCTGATTTATGTACTGGACAGCCCTGTAAATGAATTCAACGCCTATCATTATGTCCAAATCAAATGTAAGTTTGTATATTTTCAGCCACCGGCTGTAACTCTATTAATAAACCGTTTATAATTATTATTATTATTTACATCAGTCAGCGCTCATAGAGACAAGGCGTGTCTTATAGCCACTCCCCTCTTGCAGCCTGGTCAGCCAGTTTGGCCTCGCCCTGCTCCAGTCTACCTTCCCTCAATTCCTTACCAACCTCACTACACCGAGATTTATGAGCAAAAATTCAAATGATCAGTGCAAAGATTGCTTATCAAACAATGATCCAATAGTGTATGAGAAGGGAAAAACAAGCGTTATTCACAAGAAATCACCAGCGAGCAGTGAAGTACTAATCCGTGAGTACTTTGTCAGTGACCCTCAAAGTGCCAGAGACAAGGCTGCAGCAGTGTTTACGACTACACCAGGGAAATTTTATCGGTGACCCTCAAAGTGCCGCCATTGAGTTAAAGGCCACCGCGGACAAACACTTTCGTACGTCTACATTCTACAACAACAGATATTAACAGATGCTCACCCGTGGAGAACTCCAGGGGCACTTTGTACAATTTAAGGCGAGGGACCAGATATCTTGACAGTGGTGTTATTGTGCTACTAAAATCACTGAACATAATCCTTGCTCGTAATCGTAGACAAAGACTTCATATACAGAAACCTATCAGGGCCATCACCTCCAGTAGAAAACCAAAGAAACCTACTGTACGTGTTCTGGGTATCAAGTTCTATCTACAGGAGCGAACACAAACACCTGGAGAGTTTCGTAGGTTCTATTTACTGGACAAGAGATATGTACACAAGGGAGGTAGCGCTCCTCACTCTGTACGGGGGTCAACTGCTTCTAGGCGACATGTGGTGAGTGATACATTAGCAGCTTCCATATGTCGCCAGGCACATTAATTAAGCATGTGGGACATGGTAAATACATTGCCACATGCTGCTAGCCAGGCTGAATAAATAGTGTATATAAATGGAGCACATACATAATATACATACATAATATACATACAGCATACATAATATACATACACCTACACCTGATAGACCGTACCAATACACTGAAATTCCCCGAATATGGTACAGTCTTCTTTCCTTAATGCTCTCCAATGCCACCTCCCTCGCCAATAAATTAAACGAGCTCACCATCAAAGTCAGGTCAGTTACTGCCAACTCCGTTGCCATCTGTGAGGCGTGGCAAATTGTTCCTGAAACTTGCCACATTGAGGGATACAACTCATTTATCACCTTCGTAGAACTGGACGTGGAGGGAACGTGTTGTGCCACGTGCCCACCCTCGCCACACTGCCTCTCAGACACTAATATCAAACACCCCATTACCACCTCAGACCACCTCAAAGTTAGGTACCCATGTGCCAAGCTAGTAATATGTGGAGATTTAACGAAATTGACACCACTGATATCGAGGACCAGCTGCTACTATTGCAAGCTGTGAACTCCCTTACACACAGTCAAAACACCCTTGACCTTATATTAACCGACTTTGCAGACCAGTACCAAGTGCCTCAACCAATGCTTTCTATCGGGTGTAACACACACCTATCAGTGTTTTGGTCTCCAGCTCCCACTACCAGCCAAGTGCAGAGCTCATACACCAAGACCTACAGGCCGATTACTGGCTCTGCAATGCGTCTCTCTGGGCAATGGATAGTTCACCATCCCTGGACTGAAGTATTAAATATGGATGGCATAGACTCCAAATGGACAAATTACAATAACACCACAACGGAGACTCATCACCCATTTTTCCCTGAGATCAAATGACTTATGCAGCAGAGAACCAGCGCCTTTTATCTCAATGACAACAACCACTACAAGACCCTTCGCAATCAAATCATCCGTGAATTAAGCTCTGCAAAGAAGTCATACTACCTAAGCTAGCTGCAACACATGAAGCAGACCAACATCAGTCCAAGGGCGGATCCAGGAGGTCCTGGGGGTCCGGACCCCCCTTTTCATCATAAAATTCCATTCCATTTATTTTATGCATTATTGTACTCAGGCGTTTTTGTATGGTAAAAAGTACTAACTATTGACCTCAGAATATCTCCAAATATCTAGTGCACATGTCCCACCCACAACTTCTTGAAACCCCCTTTTTGATATTCCTGAATCCGCCCCTACGGTCAGTGGTATGGCAAGCTTAATGAGTTATGTGGATTACACAATAAGACACAACCCTTTCCCTTCCTTAGCCATCTCATCAATGGTGTCCCTGCTTTCCTACCAGCCTCCTCTCCCGCTGACTTAGTGGAAAAATTAGAAGAAGCAAAACGTTTGGACAAACAGAAGTTAAAGCGCTCCACCACCCCTAGTGAAACTCTACATTTGCAAACTCTTTTACGGCTAGTATTTACATGTAATTCAGCAAAGGGTCTTTGCAAATACAAAATGTCACGCCATCAAGGTTACACCATTACCTCCACACCATCAGTACCACACTATCAATGTTAAATCATCAATGCCACACCATTACCGCCACGCCATCACTGCCACACCCTCAACGCTAGACCATCAACTCCACACTATCAACGCCACACCATTACCGCCACGCCATCACTGCCACACCCTCAACACTACACCATCAACTCCACACTAACAACGCCACACCGTCACCGCCATACCATCAACACCACACCACCAGCACCACTAAGATGGCTCAGAGTCCTCAAACCTTATTTACTATCCACAAGAAGAACCTCAAAGCATATCAACTCATCAACAAATATTATAAATACATAACCTGATGGGA
The DNA here is from genome assembly GCA_958450375.1 of Homarus gammarus. Classification (NCBI taxonomy): domain Eukaryota; kingdom Metazoa; phylum Arthropoda; class Malacostraca; order Decapoda; family Nephropidae; genus Homarus; species Homarus gammarus. The sequence goes on from CAUDMG010000291.1 coordinate 1,167,015, forward strand.
ATCGAACGTGAGTCCTAAACATCAAAGTTAGAGCGAATTCCCCCAATGGGCCACTCAGCAACCTTAAAAAGTTTAAGTTTTAAGTTTAACAAATTTTTTGACAAAGCTTGTAGTACAGTTTGCCTATTCTGAGTAATTCAGTCAGGTCTTGACACTGAGGGTGGTATCACTTCTCACTGCCACGCAGGACAGAGGTTCATACACAAAGAAATACATCATATTCATTAACAGCTATAAATGTATAGAGGTCAGATTCATATGGGTAATGTCACTGTTCACTGCCATGCAGGACAGAGGTTCGTACACAAAGAGATGCATCATATTCATTGACAGTACATATACATATATGTACACACACACATGCACATATACATACATATACATATATACATACACATATACATGTACATATATATACACATATGCACACATACACACATACATACATACATATACGTCGGTCAAATTCATGTGGGTAATGTCACTCTTCACTGCCATACAGGACAGAGGTTCGTACACAAAGAAATGCATCATATTCACTGACACTATATATAGGTCAGATTCATGTGGGTAATGCCACTGTTCACTGCCATGCAGGACAGAGGTTCGTACACAAAGAAGGAAATACATCATATTCATTAGCAGTATATATAGTAGGGTGTGTCAATTTTGTCAACATGTTAAAAATCAAATTTGGTAGTCAAAATATTGTGCCTCTTTATGTCTAAACTTGAGATTAGCAAACAAAAATGAATTGAAATAACCCTCACCTACATCAATTATACCTTAAAGTTTCAAATATCAGTATTTCAACAAATTAATGAGACTTGATTAGAATTATTCGCTTGATATTAACTAATCTCATGTAAGCATATGGATTATGGAGTATTTTATGGTTATATAGCTTGTGTACAATATGCATGTCAGAACATGAACATGAACAGGCTCTCCGTGTGGGACAGTTTAATTCTTGTTTTGACTTGTACCAAGCGTGAGGATAAGGCGCCCGGTTCACTCTCCTTCTAGATATCATAGACGGTGGTTTGCTCTCATTGCACTTGCACCTACTCTACCAGACGAATTCTACATTTTAATTATTGTAAGTAGGGCATATTGATTGTCGCAGTTACTTATATCATTGTATAAAACATTATGTTCTAAGAAATTATTATGTTATTTCTGTTACAGCATTTTTGATAAACAAATTGATATTTTTGAAACAACAATTGAATTATGAAACATTGAAATATTTTTCTATTTGTCAGATAGTGTGAAGATGTCAAAATTGAAGACAAGAAGTCAGTTGTCAACCCACTTGAGCCTGCTAGTTGGTAAAGGGAAGGAGCTTCCTGTATCAGAACTTCCAACAGTGAGAGACATGCTAAGATTAGGGTTACTCCTTCGAGAAAAAAATGCAAAGGACAGAAGGAACTATACAGATAAAGAACTCATAAATGACATGATAGTCCCTCTTCTGCATCAATGGACAAAAGCTAATGCACTATTCAAACCACCTGTGATTAATCAGTGTCGAACTATTGAGCTAAAACTAACGAAATTATGGCACAAAGCAGTTGAAACATCACTTGGTAAAGGAAACTTGGCCAGGAAAAATGAATTTCTGCACACACTTGATACTCTGTTTGACATTTTGACCTGCAAGTGCTCCATACAATTATGTTCTGAATCCAACTGTTCTCACTCAGGTAAGAAAGAAAATAATTCCCACATTGATTGTGGTTGTCCTCGTGAAAAGAAGATCCCTGTTTTAGAGCTTGAATTTATAAAGTCACAGAGGACAAAGGCAGAAGGCCAAGGAAGTATGCAAATGGGTTCAATAGATTATTCAGAAACAAAGAAGCAGATTGCTAATGCCAAGAAGAGAGAACAAATCCGAGAGAGGGAACAAAAGAAGAAAATGAAGAGTGAAGAAGCCATCCAAAGAGAGGAAGAGCTGTGTCAAGATGTTTATCACTTCTTTGATAGTTCTTCTGATGAACAGGAAGCAACATCAGATGATAGTTCCAAAGAGCCATCTGAACCTTTACCAAAGAAAATGAAATACAACACAAGAAATATTTCAAACATTGCTTTAGCTAGTATTCGCCACCATGCTGGACTTCGTGAGGCTGCAGAAATTGCAACTGCCGCTTGGATAGATGCAGGCCTCATCAGCCGAGAGGATGTATCTTTGGTGATAGATCATAATAAAATTAGAAGAGCACAAGAAAAAATAATGAAGGAAATATCTGATCAGCATGAAAAAGATTTAAGCGAGGGAGGGCTCTCCTGTCTTTTGTTTGATGGAAGAATAGATGACACAAAAGTTTTGCTAGAAGTAGAGGGAGTGAACAGAAAGTTTCCAGGTCTCATCAAAGAAGAACACTACTCTGTCTGTTCTGAGCCTGGTGGTCGGTTTTTGTTTCACTTTGCTCCCGAAACTGAAGTAGAAGGGAAGAAACATGCAGAGGTCATTGCTAATCATATTTTATGTTGGGTTCAGGAGAGAGGACTTGGCAGTTCACTGCAGGCTGTTGGTGGAGATTCAACTGCAGTGAACACCGGATGGCAGGGGGGTGTAATGACGCATTTAGAGAAAAAACTAGGAAGAAGACTTGTTTGGATTGCATGTGGTTTACATACAGGCGAGCTACCTCTTCGTCATCTCATCCAGGAACTTGATGGTCCTACAAAGAGCAACAACAAGTGGTCAGGTCCCCTTGGCATCATGCTGGATGAAGCAACACAACTAGAAATAAATACAACCTTTCCAAAGGTCGAAGTTGGCCCTCCCCTTCCGGCGTTGTCTGAAGGAGTCATCAAAGATCTCAGCACAGATCAATCCTATGCTTATCGTATTGCCCAAGCAATAAGATCAGGAGAAGTGCCTCAGTCATTGGCTCTCTTGGAGATTGGACCTGTCAGTCACAGCCGTTGGTTAACTACAGCTCTTCGTTTCTGCAGGATTTGGATTTCCAAACACGAATTGAAGGGCAAAGTGCTGAAGAATTTGAGGTTAATTGTTGAATTTATTATTGGAGTTTATCTTCCCCAGTGGTTTAGTGTGAAACTTAATCCTATGTGGGTGGATGGACCCAATCACCTTTTGTTTCAATTGCAGCTAGTAAGAACACAGAGGAAGGTAGTGAGGGACATCGTGTTACCTGTGGCAAGAAGGTCCGCTTAGTATGCTCGATCAGAAGCAGTTTTGCAAGCAATGCTTTGCAGTCAATGTACCAATCTCCGAACCGAGGCTGTAGAAGTCATTCTAAAGATTAGAGGAACGCTAATAGATGACGACCAGTTGGGAGACTGTTCGTTTCATTCAAGAAAAGTTCCCCCAATAAACGTCAATGCCACCAAATTGTCAGAATTGGTTGACTTGAGTTTGGAAGTCTTAGAGCCACCATTGACAACAAGTCTAACTAGCCAAGAATTGAGAAACCTTAAAGAGACTCCAATGCAGGTGCCGAAGTGGCCTTCCCACACTCAAAGTGTGGAGAGATGTGTGAAAATGGTCACAGAAGCAGCGGGCCATGTTTACAGCCACGAGAGGCGAGAAGGTTACATCAAAGCACAAATAGCAAGCAGACTACTGATGACAAGAAACCAAAGCAAAGAGAGTATGAAGGCATTGGTTACTTTCAAATAGACTACGGATAATAAAATATAATAATTTGAAACTTGAAACAGTAACATGTGTGCAAACGCTGGTTATGTTATAAATTCACAAATATGTACATTTAAAAATCCATTTGATGTAGGTAGGACTAATTATAAAAAAAAATTTATGCCAGAATATTGTTTTGCATGCTTAAAGACTACAATAAATTGCTACCAAATTACTCGATTTTCAATTTAGCCAGTTCACCCCCTAAATTGACACACCCTAATATATAGGTCAGTGGATCACATACATTGGAGTCATATTCTAATTGAAGACTAATCAGTGTGGGCTAGCAAATTTGGGATAAACAGCAAGAATGTCCTTAAGCACACCTGATTCAACGAAGTAATTACATAGTTCAAGATACAATAAGTCAGGTGGCCTGAAGTCTTTGACAGTGTCACATTCAATAATATAGTGTTCAAGTGTATGCTTTAAAGGTTTATCACAAAGTTTACATGCTGAGTGTTCCGGTATGGGTACAGCGTTACTAACTTGCCAGATGTGTCTGTATCCTAGCCTAATTCTGGCCACGAATACATCACATTGTCTGGTTCTGTCCTTATGCTGGCCATACCGGTACCTCTTGTCACAAAATTTGTCATATTTACTAATGCTACAACTGTCAGGTCTCTCTGCATTTCTCACTTCTTCTAGATCAGAGTTCATGATTCTGACTTGAATGTTTTTATTTACAGCATTGGACAGGCCAAGGTCACGGTCAACATTTTCTTTCTTACATGCCTCATTGGCCAGTCTATCAGCACGGTCATGATACCTGATTCCAACATGGGACGGAATCCACACAAATTCGATACGAAAGTCGTTCTCATTGGCAGTTATCACATTTCTTTTAATATCACATACAACTTTAGACATAGAGCCTGATGGGCTGTTCATTGATTTCAAAGCACTTTGGGAATCACAGAATATCACCCCACCTCCATTTTCTTTGAGGTAGTCTGTGGCAAAGTAGATTCCAGTTAGTTCAGCTTGTGTTGTGCTGGCCCAGTTGTTCAGCCTTTGTTTGTTTGACACTATCATCTCTTTTTCTTTATATATTACAATTGCACAGCCTGTTCTACCTGTATTTGTCTGCACAGAACCATCAGTAAAAGCATAACATTCACTTGATTTAATACTCTCTATGTGTCTGTTAATAGTTTCTAGTGTGACACATCTCACTACATCGGTGTTTAACATTTGCTTACTACCAACAGGAGTGTAATTAATAGAAACTGTTATGTCCAGCCAAGGAGGAATGGCATTAATAGGTTCGTCTGGGGTGATTGGGACATTCAGTTTCAAGAGATCTGCAATACTTTTATGAAGCCACGCCCCAAAGAGAGTCTTTTGTGGAAAGTTGGCGAGATGGTCGGGATTACTTAGATGGAACATCAACTTAGTTTGAGCTGTAGTTTGAGAACCATTGTTCTTCAAAACTTTGACACAAAACATGGTATTAAGTAGAGCTATCCTCTCAGATTGGGAGGGCAGTCCGAGCTCTTTCCTCATGTTTACAATTCTGGTTGATTTTGGGCAACCTAGGATGATGGGCATGGCTTCATTTTGCACTACCTCAAGGCTGTTCAGTTGTTTAGGCGGAATAGTCACAAGATGGAGAGCATGATAATCAACTACAGAACGAATGAAGTGAAGATAGAAAGTACGAGCATAGGTGATGTTAATTCCATAGCCCTTGCCAACAAGGGTTCTGAGGGGTTTAATGAGCTGCATTAGTTTGTCACGAAGGTTGCTGACAAAGTTTGAATCATTCACACAAATTCCAAGATATTTATAGGAGCTACATAGTTCCAAGGGCATGCTGTTAATGTTATAGTCAAGAGGCAGAGGGTGAGCAGGACGAGGATTGAGGACCCTCGTCTTGTCAACAGATATTATGAGACCGCATTCAACAGTTCTCCGAGCAAATACATCCAGCAAGGCTTGGAGCCTGAGTTTGGTTTGTGTCATAATGCAGATATCATCAGCATAGCATATTACAGCTTCGTTTGGCTGAACTGGAATGTCAGCAATAAGCTTGTGCATCAGTATATTAAAGAATTAAGCCATGTAACTTTTCTGCTAATCCTGTCTTCTCTTGTACAGCACGTGGGGGCCTTCAGATGTCTTATGTATGTATGTCACCGGGTCATGTCTCTCTTATAAGTCGACAAGTGTTGAGGACATTTTGAAACTTTTTAATTGACTTAAAAATATCAACATATTACGTAAATTAATAATAATAATAATAATAATAACAATAATAATAATAATAATAATAATAATAATAATAATAATAATAATAATAATAATAACTTCACTGCTATGTGACAAATACAACATCAACAGTGTTTAAAATAAAGCATAACAAGATGACACTCTTCTTATAACTTAAAGATGATTCAATACATAAAGATATTCCTTATGTCAGGTAAGAAATAATATATAAATAAAAAAAATAATACATAATAAATAGGTAAATTCACTGACAGTAAAATAATATATATATAAAAATATCACCTAAGAAAACATTAACTAAAGTGATACATTAAGAAAATTAAAAGAAGTACATTAATACCAGGATAATCACGAAATGGGTCATACTCATTAAGCTGCTTTAAGTCAGACTGGGAAAAAACATTCATGTGAATCGCTTAGTCAGAAGGAGAAAGGAGAAGAAGAGAAAGGCTAAGAAATAAAGAAGCAAAATGTGTTAGTGGTAGTAGTTGAGGTGGTAGCATTAGTTGCGGTAGTGATGGTTGCGATGACATTGGTATTTGCAATAGTGATAGTGGTGGTGGTGGTGGTGGTGGTGGTGGAGGAAGAGGCAGATGGAAAAGACAGATAAAATCGATCATACCATTCTGGGTGATGGGCTGGTGGTGGTGGGGGAAAGGGGGGATGAGACCCAGGAGGAATCTATGAATGCAGAGCAGATGGGGATTGGAAGGGAGAGAAGGGAAAAACGGTGAGGGAGAATTGGGTGGTGGGAGAAGTTAAGGGGGGAATGAACAGGGCGAAGCAGGGGGAAAGGAGATGGAGAATGATCATGAAGTGGGAAGGGGTTTTGAGAGGAGGGTAGGGGTTGAGTTGGGCGTTGGGGAGGAAGAGATGGAAAATAATTAGGAGGTGGGGGAGGGGAGTGGTTTGGGTATTGGGGGGAGTGAATCCATGGGGAGGAGGGGAGACTAAATGAAGATTGGTAGCTGTTTACGAGGTAGAGTACTGAGAGAGAAATCAGGTTGGTTGAGAGTGAGGGGGGGGGGGGGTGAAGGAGGGAAGTGAATTATCTGGTGGAGGAGAGTAAACTGAGAGAATCAGAGAGGGAGGGAGAGTGTGAGAATTAGGAAAGAGAAATAAGCAGTAGAGAGAGAGAGAGAGAGAGAGAGAGAGAGAGAGAGAGAGAGAGAGAGAGAGAGAGAGTCAATACCCTCAACATCTACAAAAGGGAAGGCGTGTTGTCAGCCACAAACTTCTTCGGTTACTCTTGCACAAACTTGTAAACATCTTCAAAGTTAATTTCTTTCCACTTCTTCCAAAAGTTGATTCAGGGAAGGAAGACGACAATATTACGTAGATCTCGAGGGGGGTAGAATATACTCAATAGGTCTTAAGGGAAAAAAGGATCATGTAAGTATTTGGGAAAAGTACTCTGTAGATGTTGAGGAAAAGTACTTTATAGGTCTTAAAGGGAAAAAATAATTCTGCAGGTGTTCAGGAAAAATTATCATGTAAGTATTGGGAAAAAAATGCTAAAGTATTTAGGGGAAAAGTATGAAGCAAGTATTGGTTAAACATATTGTTTAGGTATTGAAGGAGAAAGTGCAAGTCGTTGGAGATAAAATTACTATGTAGGTCTTGGGAAAATATGTTCTAGGTCTTGGAAAAAACAGTATGAAGGTAATGGAGAAACTATTATGTAGGTCTTAGGGCAAATATTGTATAAGTCTTGGGAAAAACAGTATGAAGGTAATGGGGAAAATTTTATGGAGGTCTTAGGAAGAATGTTATGTAGGTCTTTGAGAAAAATGTCACGTAAATCTTGAAGGGAAAAAAAGACCCACCCACCCTCTTAAAAACACAGTCCTGCTCTCCACTCGTGGCAGAAACATGAGAGCCAATTCTACTCTCAATATCTGACTGATGTCTTCTTTTCCAACCCAAAAATCCACAAAAGTACAGGACCAAAACACTGTCAGATTATAAAAGGAAAGAAAAAGGCTTTTTTACCAATGTGTCTGACTCCTCTGACAAACCTCGTATTTTAGGAAGTAAAGCTATTGAGTTTTCGGTATTTTTAACCCACCGACGTAACCTTTGACCTGATGGATAGGGGGACTCGTGGTGGGGGGGATACCGGCTATAAATATCCACCTCCTGACACTGTCTGTGGGTTTGCCCAATCGTCAACAAATTTATCTTCAGAAAAACTCAATGGAGTGCCTTAAGAGCTTGCCACCAGTGAGTTAGTTATACATACTGCTCATCTCTCCGGGGATGATAACGTATTTCGCGTGAAAATTTCAAATTTCAAAGTGAGATTGAGCTCGGAATTAAAAAAAAATCTTCCGTATAACTTCGTTAGTAACTATTAAAATGTGGTTCTCGGAAGAAGCTCTCTACTTTAACTTGAACTCCAGCGTTTTCAACATCACAAAACTCGTAGTGGCTCCACGACTAACCTGGCCTCTTGAGCCTCGCCTCTACCCACATACTAGCATTTTAAACTGTAAGATACACTTCTCCGAAGACGCATACTACCTAAGCTTCAATTCACCCACTCATTACGAATACATATCACCATGTCTAACTTATAAATATAGCTCTCTCAGGAAGTCTCCCAACTCTCTCCAACTCGTCTTGAGATCATGCAGGTGGAGGGGAGGTGGGAGGAGGTGGGAGGAGATGGGAGGGTTCAGGTGGTAGGAGGTGGGAGGGTTCAGGTGGTCGTCATCTTCGGGCTGGACGAGGGGATGATCATCTTACTGTAGGAGGTGAGTTATCTAGCATTGGGGACACATTGCCGCTGACAGAGTGAGAGAGCAAATTACCCCACCCCACTGTATCTCCCATTCCCTAATCATTTACCTTAACCCACCCTTTCCTTTTCCTCCCTATACCAGCTACTCCCCCTCTCCCCACTCTTCCCTCGGCCCCATTACCTACTCTCCCCTCCCTTCAACACTCCGCCTTCGGCACACCTCACGAGCTTAATTAACCCCTTATAAAAAAAACTGCACCCAGCCCCCCTTCCTCACACAGGTACTTGGCAGCTCCTGACTTACGCCTCCATAACAGTTTTCCTGATCTCATTTATTGTCAGTATTTTTTCTTTATTACTCACTCTTAATTATATTTTTTTGTTTTAGTTATCATCATTATTTCTTCTCTTTTAAAATATAATCTTAATATCTCTTAATATCTCATTCTTCTTTTTCCCTTTCATTTATCTAATTCTCTTTTCTTCCCTCTTTAATCAACCTCACTCCTATCCCTATTCTACCCTATCTCACTCCTTCCTATCCCCCCTTTCACTCCCCCAAAACACACATTGACAACTCTTTAACCATTAACGATCGTAACTAGACTTGTCACTTAAAGACACCCCCCCTCCCTGTCATTTGAAGTGGGGGGGGGGGGGGTGAGGGGTATGGGGATGGGTATCTTGTATCGTATCTTTGCGAGTTATTTTTCCGTCGTACAGGATTGGCTTTAACCTTTTTCTAATGGGGGAGGTAATTAAGTGAGGGAAGTAATGAAGTAGTATTTTTTTTATTCTGAAGTACCTTAATGTCTGTAGCGGCGAATCTAATTAATTACCTCTAACTATGGTGGGGGGGGGGGGTGTCAGTGTTTTATTTCCAAGTATATTTTTGGGGGGTGAATAGGGCTTGCAAGATAAGATGAATAGTTTTTACAATTAACCTTTTTTTATTTTTTTTTGGTGATTTGTAAAATAAATATATATATGCTTTACAAAAATCTTGGGAGACTTGCAATTTTTTAATATTTTTTGAGTGAGAGGAAGGAATGTCATGGGTGGCGTTGGGCCTCCGGCACAACCCATCCCAAATGTTTGTTTAAGGTAGAGATAAGGCACCCGGCCAGCCATAACTGGGACATGTAGGGGGGGGGGGGGGGGCAGGCCAGTGAGACAGTGGGGTACTGTTCATCACTTCACGCCTCAAAAAAAGCAAATTTAGCCAGTGGGCTTTAGACTTTGGGTTAGAGAAAAACCTCCTGCTCCGCGGACTTAAGATTAGGGGCCATACAGTCCTACCAGTGCTACGGGTCTGTGTGTGCCAATCCCCGAGATTTTTGTTAAGTCCAGCGACAAGTTAACACATCCTGTAAAGGAAGTGATCAATGGTGAGGGCCTGTTTGCTACAAGAGCACTCCAGGCCGGCCTAATAGATCTAAACGATTAATTCACCAGGTTGACAAACTCTCCCTTATAACTTACAGTACTGTGGCGTGAATGTGAGTGACTGACCTATCCATGCAAATTATAAGTCCAGTGTATGGAATTGTGCCAAATAAACGTAAGTGCAATCATCTGCCCGTATCTGTGATCCCTCTATTATCATTATTACCAAGGGTAATGACTGATTGGTTATGACAAAGTATAACCAATAACTTAGATGGATGTTGGAAGTTAGTGGAATTCACTAAATCATCATTTATCAAGTACATAACGCATTGAGTGCCGGAAGCAGAGCAAAATTCTACGTAGTGATACACCATAATCTCTTGGGTGAGTAACCAGTGTGAAGGTATCCGAGTTCTACGGTAAGAAAGCCACTTTCCTGCACTTAAAACGTAACAATTATTTGAAGTGGGGGGGGGGGGGGTGAGGGGTATGGGGATGGGTATCTTGTATCGTATCTGTGCGAGTTATTTTTCCGTCGTACAGGATTGGCATTAACCTTTTTCTAATGGGGGAGGTAATTAAGTGAGGGAAGTAATTAAGTAGTATTTTTTTTATTCTGAAGTACCTTAATGTCTGTAGCGGTGAATCTAATTAATTACCTCTAACTATGGTAGGGGGGGGGGGTGTCAGTGTTTTATTTCCACGTATATTTTTGGGGGGTGAATAGGGCTTGTAAGATAAGATGAATAGTTTTTACAATTAACCTTTTTTTTATTTTTTTTTGCGGATTTGTAAAATAAATATATATGCTTTACAAAAATCTTGGGAGACTTGCAATTTTTTAATATTTTTTGAGTGAGAGGAAGGAACTTATATAAAAAAATAATAATTATTTGAGATTATCTATTTTCTGTAAATTAAAAGGAATAAGAGTCTTGTACACTTATTACAGTATATTGTTTCTGTGTCTTGTATCTTATAATTATGTCATAAGAAATAACACAAAATTTTATCTTCCTGTAACTTGATTTTAAGGAGGATTTTTGGATGGGTTAGGTCAAGACAATGCTGGCCTTGCATGACGTAACTGATGGATGTTTTAAGTATGTGAGGGATGCTTAGAATATCTTTTGCTTTAGTGGTTTAATATATATGTGAAATTATCTTATTAATAATCATTTTCTTTGTCTTCTAAAGTGCTTGCAGGTGACATTAAGAAATTTATTTTACAAATAACTAGCATAATCATGGTTTCAGGTGATTTACATTTCTAATACTCCTAACAAGAACTACAGTTATGTTTTGCTCTTAGGACAATATATGTGATATCTTACCTTTAAAGTGTCTTTATCTTGTTAGGAAACACGTACGACTTTTTCTTGTTACGAAGCACGACTTTTTTCTTATTATGAAATACTTACGATTTTTTCTTGTTACGAAACACTTACAAGTTTTTCTTATTATGAAACACGACTTTTTCTTGTTACAAAACACTGACGAGTTTTTTCTCCGATCTTTCAGGTGAAGGTGAAGGTGATGTGTATACAAGGCCCGAGGGAGTTGGTGTTCAAGTCAGCCAGCACCTGCGACTGTTTCCATTGTAAGAAGTACTAGGTGACGGAGGCCAGGCAGGAGGCGATGGAGGAAGGTGTGGAGGAAGATTGTAAAAAGGAAGACGAACGGGCGGAGGAAAGTACCGATTGAGGATTAAATGAGGAGGAGAAGGAAGACGAGGAAACGGAGAGGGGTGGGGGAAGACATATGAAGGAAGAACTATAGGAGGAGTAAAAAGTGGCCCATAGAAAAGTGGAGGAGGTAAATGAGAACGAAAAGGAGGAGGAGGAGAAGGAGGGGGAGGAGGAGAAGGGGTAGGGGAAGGAAGAAGATAAATTTAAAAGTGAGAGTAAATTGGCAGAAGAAAACCAGGAAAAGAGTTATGAATGAAGGAAGCAATGAAGAAGTGAAGGTAGAGGAGAAAGAGGAAAGATGAAAGGATATTGAAGACCTGGACGACATCTACGAAAGGGAAAAATGAAAAAGAGGAAAACAGAACTAGAAAACAAGACCGAATAACAATAGCAACAAAGCAAAAAACCAAAAAACATATAAACTGATAAAAAACATAGAAATTGGAGTGGAACTCACCGAATAATTAGGGTGAGGCAATCAATGAAGAATTAGGGAGAGGCAACATAGGGAGAATTAGGAAGAGGCAGCAAACGAAGAGTCAAGGAAGAAGCAACAAAGGCAATAATTAAAGAAAAATATTTAATACTATTTTTTTCACCTGGCCATTATTATTCACTCTTTTCTATGTCAAATAAAACAAATGGTGAAACCTTTGACCAAAATTTCCAATACTGGGACTATACAATATATATTTCAACCCTTATATGTGACAAAAATAATCCCAAAAGTCCTTATTTTTTTTATTAAGTCCATATTAATCTATGACATGAATTGTTAACAACGAAGAGGAAGAACTTAAAAAAAAACTGTAATTGGGATAAAAACAAATTTTCTATATTAGTATCAAAAACCTACAAATAAATGTATTATATAAGTTTCTGCATATTTCTATAATCCACGTATAACATGAGAGGGAAACCAGAGCAAAGAAGAAAAAGTATAGTGATCTGATTAATCTATACGTAAAGGTGAAGAATAACATGGAAAGGGGAAATACTGACATGCATAGAAACAACAGGGTGTAATTGTTTACCATCTGAATAAGAAAGAAAATAGTCAGATACACCAACTTACAATATTCTCAAAAACTTTAAATACCCCGAATAAGAAAGGAAATAGGTAGATAGAGCAACATACAATATCCTTATACCCTAAAAATGACGAAAAAAAACTACTATAATGGAAACACGAATCAATAGTTTCGAAGCATTCACTCGAACCAACGTGACCTGCTTTGATGTTTTGCTTCACCAACGTCCTGGAACGGAGGAAGAGTATCAGGTCCCCCAGTGGTGAGGACTTCCGCCAGGCATTACTTCACACCTGACGTCTGTTCTCAGTTGTTAACAATCAATGACTACTTGGTAAAGAACAGCTACTCGTTTCCTCTATCCCATTCTCAAATCTATTCCACTTCAGTACAGCTTAACAAATCGTTCCGGTGAATTTGTATTGTAAACACTTCAATTATAGTTGTAAACAGGTTGCCACGCCCTGTATTTCAATGCGAAAATGAAAAAAAAAAACTAACATTCAATTTAAGTTTGACTTGTATTGCAGGAAGTTATTTAATTTTGATCACAGATTTTGAAACAAGTCAGCCCACTTTTGTTCACATTCCATGAAAAATCTTTATTTTATGTCTAACCGCATGGCATCATTTCCTTTACCTGCGCTAAACACACCTTCTGCTAAAAACTTTATTTCAGGCGACAATTAATTGATCTCCATCAGGTACTGCACAACAAGCTGCTTCAACTCAGTTAAATCAATATTTACTAACCCGTGACGCAAGGGTTATTGGTTTCACTTTGTGTCTGTCTCTACTTTGAGAATAAGATACAACAAAAAAGACGCACTGATTGATTCTGATGGATTTATATATGAGAGAGAGAGAGAAAAAAAACGTCATTATAGGAGAAAGCCACATTATAACGTCAAGGGGAAGTTTGTGCTCCAAGAGTGGATAAGAAACTGAGTATGAATATGGGTTTTAATTTTCTGATGTTACTTTAATACGTAAACGTCTTCAGTGGCATAGTCGATATATATATATATATATATATATATATATATATATATATATATATATATATATATATATATATATATATATATATGTATATAACTATATATATATATATATTTTTTTTTTTTTTTTTTTTTTTTTTTTTCAGAATAGATTATACAGTTATACTCCAAATCATTACCCATATTATATATTTATAACCTATATATTATTTATACTGTATATTATAAAGCAACGAGTCATTCTTGGTCGACAACTTCATCATAGATATGACTTAACACAGGCCAGAGATTCACCTTAACTCTACGCCTCTATACGATATAAACTCTCCTGAACTTATCTATCTCAATAACAACAATAAAGTCTTGTGACGTTCATATAGAAATTATATATTGCTATATCCCGACATGTCCCAGAAAGTTACATTATATTTATCGACGGTGTGGAGCACTACCCTATGAACTTGTCTCAACACCAACATGAATTATATCAACACCACATTTGAATTCATTACCTCGTATACCTATAAATCTAACTTTAGTCTTTAAAATTTACCAGCTAAAGCTGTTTATTCTCAAGAAACATTAAATTAAATTGTGTTTATTGCTCGGAATCAAATAAATTTTACTTTAAATCAACTATCATAGCCAAGTTACATCACTGAAGACTATTTAATGACACTGTTCGGTTCGTTGTTATCACTAAATTTCGTATGAAATCTCTTAATTGATCGAGAGGGCGACAAAAATTATGGTAATTATATTCTAATACATTAAAAAAGTATATCAAACAACACAACACAACACAATACAACACAACACACTGAACAAGTAAAGGCGCTGTTCTATACTCTGCTGAGTTTATGACTAATGGACGAGAGACAACCGAACAAGCACTGGGCAAACGCAGAAATAAACCCATACAAATAATCTTAAGGACATGAGATATATTTACGCCACGCAGGATAAATACATATGAACTAATCTTAATATTTGTTTTATGTATAACTCGAGAAAAGTATATATGAACTAGTTTTCTTGTCTTATAAAAAAAAATGGGCATTAATTTGGTTTCTGTACCTTACGAAACGATATAATTTTCTGCAATTATTACGTAAAATAATCTATTGACCCTTCAGTGTGGCTATACGTCTTAACATTGGATACGTATAACTGCTAATCTATCATCAGATTCACCAAGTAGGAAAGGATTACGGAACATGACAAATTGACCATGACCTAAATTCACCTCCACTAAAATTCCATGATTAAAAAAGGTTATTATTAAGTACACCTTTCCAGTAACTCACAAAACTGTAAGGGATAAAGCGTTAGTGTACACTGAGATAGATGCTGCAATGAGGAGAGGAGTTATTTTGGTGTATTTTTCTCACTAAAAATATTATAATACTCTGAGAATGTTGATGGGCTCCTCCGTGTTAAGTAAACATCACCAAAGGATATTTATGTCCGAAGTAATCAACAGGCGTGATTGGTTCAGAGCCGAATGAGAGATGGTGAAGGAAGGGGAGGAGAGGAGGTAAGGATGGTGAAGGAAGGGGAGGAGGTGATGTAGGGATGGTTATGGGATGGAGATGGAGGGGGGGCGTTGGTAATTTGTGGTAGTAATGTCGTGGTAGGGTCAGAGGGAGGGGGGGGGGTGATTTAGTGTTAAGTCAGCTCGTAAAAGATGGGGATGGTAATGGTGAAGGCGGTAATAGTGGAGACGATGGTGTTTGAGATGGTAGTGAAGGAGATGGCAGTGGTGGAGATGGTAGTAATGGCAGTGGTGGAGATGGTAGCAATAGTAGTGACGGAGATGGTAGTCCCCTTTACCTCTCCCTCCATCCTTCTCTCTATTCTTTTTACCTCCCTCCATCCACTCGTCTCCTCTATCATAGTTCCCTCTTTCAACACTCCCCAATTTTACCCACACCCCTCCAGTCGCTCCAAAACTCCCTACACAGTCTGCTCAGTTTTATCAATAGAAACAAATCTATTTTATTCTTCAAACCAACTGATAGAAAATCATCTATTCCAAGTATTATCCATAATCTAAATCTAGCTTTCGTTTTTCACTCACGAATACCGATCATATGTTCTATCGTCTATATTTTCCTTAATTAATTCATGGCATTTCTTTCAGCACCGTTTCGATCATCTCTCTCTATCTTGGTTCACTCTCGTTTAAAAAAAGGTCAAAAAAGTAGTTACCCTTGTTTCGAGTATTGATATTTGCCCCTAGTTTGTTTTTGTCTAGTGAAATACAGAGTAATTTCCCTGGAGAGTAAACATGTGTGTTGGCTGGACGTTGTATGCAGATGGGTTTATTTTTAGTTCAGTTTGTAACTCAATACACACAACCATTGTAATACTATATAAATTGTTCACTTTGCTTATAAATGTAATATGTTTTTTATTAAGCTATATAAAATATATGCCAACTTTGTTGCATTATACAACTCACACTATTTGTATTTGTGTATAATTTGATAAATGTGCCGAAATATATATATATATATATATATATATATATATATATATATATATATATATATATATATATATATATATATGATATATATATAAATATAAATATATATATATATATAAACATAAATATATATATATATATATATATATATATATATATATAAATATAATATAAATATATATAAATATAAATATAAATATAAATATATATAAATATATATATATATACATATAAATATATATAAATATATATATATATACATATATATATATATATATATATATATATATATATATATATATATATATATATATATATATATATATATATATATATATATATATATATATATATATATATGTATATATATATATAAATATATATATATATATATATATATATAAATATATATATATATATATATATATATATATATATATATATATATATATATATATATATATATATATATATTTCACTCCAGTAGCTTTATTTGTGAATCAGAAAATGCTTTTTGTGTCAATAAATAAATTACTTATATATTTATATACTCTTACGTACTGTTTGTTAATCTATAAGTTTGCTATCCTTAACTTTTTAGATTAGTCTTCATCTGCACATATGTATTTTCCATATAATACATAATTATATATCATTAGAAACCTATTTTTTTTATTCTGAGCTAAAGTCATTATATATCCGTACTTGTTTCCCTATTGAAATATTATATATATATATATATATATATATATATATATATATATATATATATATATATATATATATATATATATATATATATATATATAATTCACAGTCAATATGTTCATATATTTCTGTGTTTTCGAAATTGTATCAGTACAATATATGCATTTATTAGTTCTCCATATTAATGTTAAGTACTGCTTCTATAATTCACTATCAATATCTTTAAACATATCAAGAGAGATCCCAAACTGTTTTTGTTATATTTCACTACTATATGTACATTCGTATATCACCTTATTAATATTAAAAAGCATCTTTAATAAATTAACTATCTATAAATATATCAAAAGAGGTCGTATATAATTATACACAGTATATCTCGGCTGGTGAGAGAGACAATGTTTACCTGCTGAATGCCTACAAATTGTCCAAGATTTATTGTTAACTTATCTAAGTCCACCTCAAAGGGCTTTCCCTCACTGACATAATTACTTTTTGGGAGACGAGACGAGACGAAACTGAAATTATTCCTATTCTGTATTTTAGGGACGATATGATGATGAGCAACCCGAGTTATTTTATTTAATCATTAATGTATTTTATTTATATACATTTTTTTGAGGGAGGGATAGTTTTGTGAATACATTATGATAAACAACATGAATTAGTCTTATTGATTTCTCTATTTTGAATATTTGACATCCTGTAAAATAAGAAGAATACGTTTTTGCCCAGTTCCCACATTGTGGTCCCGTATTCTAAGTATAACATCAGTTAAAAACTTCAATTAACCGTAATAGAGGTGCAAAATGACGATAGAAAACCTTCCTCCCTGTAGTTTAGGAATAAGACAAGGGCAAACATTCTTCCCGTATCTTAGAGACAAGACAACGGTAAACACCATTCCTCCCCGTATTTAAGGAGCGAAACTACAGCTCACGTGTACATTATAATTTCTGAGGCTGGCTATTTTTTTTCACTCGGGCGGGGGCATGGATGGGGTGGGGGAGAGGATCGGGGGGCCATCTCATCCCTCCACCGCCCCCCTAACCCTAATACTCTCTTATATCAAGTGTAACACAACATTTGTCAAACTGTACATAAAACTGTATTTCGTTTGAGGACTTTTTTATTTCTCCTGTTTCACTGCGATGAAGATCCATTTTTTGAACGGAATTTATTTCATCAAAAAACTTAACATATAATTTTAAGAATTAATAATATAATATTCCGACTATCTAAAGGACACTTATTGTAACTAAATAAAATTCTGGTCTATATTGAATCATATTTTTTCTGTTCGTTTATTTCACTGTAATTATCTAACCTAAACTAACTTAACCCAACTCAACCTAACCTAACCTAACCTAACCAAAACTAACCTAACTCCATAGTGTTAGGGTGGTTAACCTTCAGGTGAAATAAATTGGGAAATAATCTTCAGGAGATCAAAGAAGAGAAGAAACAGTTTTTCAATGATCATAATCAGAAGAGAAACTTTAAATCCGATAAAAATATATATATTTATCCCCTTTCCATCTGGAAAAAAAATAAGGATGTGAAAACAACTTCTTTCATTAGTGAGCCAGAGACCTGAGGCACACGTTATTATTATTATTATCATACAAGAAAATAAGAAAAAAAAACATGTACTACTCTCCACCATACACTGGAAGCCGGAAAATGACGTGCAAGATACAGCGTCAATGTGTGTGTGTGTGTGTGTTTGTTTACAGGTGAAACACAGACAGGCGCAAAAGTGGATAATAAAGAGAAATGTATATACAAACTACTTCTATGTGATATTATTTGTCTACAAGTGAAACAGACAAAGGGGCAAAAAGAATGGTTTAAAAGGGAGAGATATATACCTGTATAGTCACAATCAAAACAATATCTTTATTCGGTTGTTCGAGACTGTATCACGCCGATTGAGATATTACGGCGCTATCTCTGAGTCGAGGAGCAGTTCGGAGACTCAGTCCAGCATTTCGGAATTTCGAGGATACAAAAGTTTTCTATGGGACAGATTATTATTATTATTATTATTATTATTATCATTATCAGACTGAATCAATGTTTACATGTGAAAGGGAAGTAGTGATACAATGAAAGAAAAAAATGAAACCGAATAATTGTAGGCATAAATAACTTTTTACATAACGAAAAATGAATTTACACAATGAAAGACAAAATACAAAACCTTAATGAAACAAGGAAAAAACATAGGCGTTTAATGACTTTATACATGAAACTTAATAACTTGTAAAATGAAACATCAGAGCTTACAGAAATGAAGCAAACTATTTACAAAAGAAACTGGCAAAAGCCTCTCTTACGCGCTGCACAAACAGATAAAACATTTCTTTAAGTCTTATCTTAAACACAAACTCTTCAATTCTAACATATCAACCTTTGATCCAGCCCAAATACCGAGTCTATACGATACTTTAAGCGAACAAATGACTACAGAAATAAAATGAACTAAAACACAGAAAAGTTGTGCAAATAAAAGAATAGAAAAATGTGAATAAATAGATAAAAATAATAATGATTCCAAACAAACATAAGCATATGGTTAAAAAATAAATAAAAATGGCATAATAAACTAAATGATAGCAAATGAAAAAAATAAAAGAAAAAAAAAGATAAATAAAAAATAATGACCAAACTTTATATTGAATGAAAACGATAAACAGTACAAATAAACTAACACTACTAGAACAAAAAACAAAACAAAAAAATAATCCATTCAAGTAAATTATACCCAAATCACCGAAGTAATAATATTGTCACTCTACATGAGCCACACTGACCAATATCATACAGGAGTGATTTAAGTAAGGGCTGCATATGTTGATGTCGTCATGAGTTATTGCATCTCAACTATCAAAAGTCCCTAAAGTTCTTACACACTATTTAGCATCATCATCCTTATTATTATAATCAATATCATTATCATCACCATCATTTTCATCATTATCATAATTTTCATCATTATCATAATTTTCATCATTATTATCATCACTATAATCATCATCACTGTTTTCCATGTTTGCGTCAAAAAATGGTTAGCAACTAAAACTGCTTCACTATGGGCGTCAGTCTCTGGGATTCTTTACATGCCAAACTTTTTTATTTACCCTGATCGTTAAACATCGAAGGATTAACGATACAATTATCATATTTTCGTTAAACCCAATTACGTTTAACAAGCCTCGAATTTACAGAGAAAAAACAAACATTACTGAGGTTGTACTTCACATTAAACACACAGGGAATTACGATATATTTACAACTTCATTAAACCCAACAGCGTAATTGACACAACGTCGGTTCCTCTCGTTTAATGAGGAACGATTAATAAGATATTGCAATCATAGAATAAATAATAATTCTGTGCAGCACATTACTTTTTTGTTAAGCTAGGGTCAGCCTCGTTGAAGGTCATTAGTAACTACGGTCTTACTGAAGTAGTGAACTGGCCCTTTAACCGTTGATTCTTAATGAGTTAATGGGGCTGGAACATGTAAAAGTATATAGAGTTTTTAGTAGCGAAACTCAATTGTCTTCTATTTATTAAAAAAAAATATTACATATATAAGTTCCAAGTGTATACGAGTGTTAAATGAGAACGGAGACAAAGTTAAATAGCTCTTCTAAAATACATCCTGTTTGTGTGAGGGGTTGAGTACGAGTGCCTGCAATAGCCGACTTCTATGTCCTGACCTAGTGTAAAGGCCTGGGACTTAGGGATAGAAATCCCTTACCAGGCTAATCAGGATCTTAATAAAGGAAAGTCAAGGACCATGGTTTTCCGAGGAATAACAAACAACCGTTTGAGATTGGCATCCCTTTACTATAAAAATATAACACAAAACTCTGACACCACTCAACAAACATCAAATAATTACGGGAGTCAAACAAATAAGGCAGTCAACAGATAATGGGGTCAAACAATTAATGGAAGCAAACAATTAAAGGAATCAAACAAATAATGGGAGTCAGCAATTAATGGATTCAAACAATTAAATGGAGTCAACAATTGATAGAATCGAACAATAAACGGGAGTCAACAATTAATGGAATCAAACAATTATAGAATCACACCATGAACAAATACTCCCTACGGCAGTGGCCCTGGGGGAAGGTTCTGGAACAGGGTGATGCACACTCAGAGTAGGGAAGCGTCCATTCAACTCCGCACTAGATCGACGTCTTGAAATGGCAGGAAAACACCGGGGCACAGACGGAATGTGAGGAACTGACGGTCGTGGTATGCGGTAGTGGTAAATGACCAGAGAGTTGGCAGTTGATAGGTGAAGGTCTGGGAACACAGCCCATGAGTCCAGGACCTATGATGAGATCACAGCCAGAATTTGACGGACTGCAGGGTAGCTAGATACTGACTGTCGGACGGCTGGGTTGAATCTGCCGGTGACGCAGATAGTCGCTGCCGTTCTCACCTCTGTCCAACCACCCCAAGTGTCGTCTGCACCAGCAAACGAGCGAGTTAGCAGCGGTAACCAGCTGGAGGATCGTTTCCGCCCTTACACCTAGCATTCTTAAGGCCTCTCCTCGGCATTAAATACTTACGACACGACTGAATCCCTCAGTATAGTGAACTTACGACATGAGTATAGTGAACTTCCGCTTCGACAAACTCCCTCATTACAACGTGTACCTAACACACAACAAACTCAATCATTATAACTTACTTAGGACACAGCAAACTCCCTTATTATAGAGTACTTAGGACACAACAAACTCCGTTATTATAGAGTACTTAGGACACAATAAAGTCTCTCATTATTGAGTACAAAGGAAACAACAAACTCCCTCACTATAAAGTACTTAACACACAACAATCTCAATCACAAAATCCCTCATTATAGAGAACTTAGGACACAACAAAGTTCCTTATTATAGAGTGTTTAGCAGACAACAAACTCGCTCATTATAGAGTACTTAGGGCTCAACAAACACGATTATCATAGAGTACTTAGGACTCAACAAACTCCCTCATTATTTAGTATTTAGCACACAACAAGCTTCCTCATAATAGAGTACTTAGCAAACAAACTGTCTCATTTTAGAGTACTCAAGACACAACAAACTCTCATTTCAACAAACTAACGACACAACAAACACTGCGAGCTTACATCACAAGAAACAACCATGATACAGTAAACCTTGTAACCCAACAACAAATTCTTCTTCCAGCCATGACAGCTTACGACGAGAAAAATGTCTAAAGGTGCCGAGTCGGTTGCATAACAAATATAAATAAAATGCCCTATATGTCTCTAGATTTTTCTCAACTAATAACTACTTCCCTGTAATTAGGGGTGCTAGTACAAAAACAATTTCCTCTAAATTTCTGTATTTATGCGGCAAAATATTTCATTAATGGAATGAGCTTACAACAAACAAACCTCTACAGGGATGAAAGGTTGTACGAGAACACAAACTTATCAAGTGCTCGTGAGCTTATGGCATGACCAACACTCCAGTGATGAGTACTGTGTCTTCAGCAAACATTATAGTGCTCCCTGATGACTCTGAGGGGGAGTGTGGGAGGGGAGGGGGACATCGAAGCACTGTACTCCATTATGACCGAATGAGTGGATAGAAAGTGAAATTGAAACAGCCTATTGAACCAGAATAATACAGATAAAAATTAAACAGTAACAACAACAATATTGACGACGAGGATAAATGTTATACTGCTCTTATGTCATTGTTCTCAAGGAGTTAAGTCATCATACTCAAGGAGGTTAAGTCATCGTTTCAAGGGTTTAAGTCATCGTACACGAGTGTTTAAGTCATCGAACTCAAGTGATTAAGTCATCGTACCCAAGGGGTTAACTTAACATATTCAAAGAGTTAAATAACTAAGGTCCTTAAGCACGTTTTCTAGGTTAGTACATGAGAAACACATTTTTCTGGTAAGAGGGAAAATAGCGACCTACCAATAATATGACTCGGGCTCAATAGGCAATAATAGTGTTAATAAGATCAAGTTTGAACACGAGTACAGCCCCGGCAAGGGTTAGTCACCCAGAAGAATGGTGGGCCGAGATTAATAACACCCGATTTGTCTACCAACAGTATGTTAGGTACTGTGTGTTGCCTCACTAAACAAAAAACAAGTAACACGACAAACATATTAACATATACTGCCCAACAGTACACATACAAAAACAAAATACCCCTAAAATAAGAAGAACAACTTATATTTTCAATATAGAAAAATATAGAAATAAGATATAACTAGAAGGAAGAACTAAAAATATGAATATAAGAACATAAGAAAATAAGGAGTCTGCAATAGGCCGGTTGGTCTGTGCATGGCAGCTGCTCCTGTCGAGAGATACTACCACTCTCTATCATCCATAAATCTATCTAGGCTCCTTTTAAAAATTTCCAGCGTTCCAGCACTTACTACAAAGCTGCTAAGCTTCTTCCACTAGTCCACCACGCTGTTTGTGAACCAGTTTCTTCCTATCTCCCTCCTAAATCTAAACTTATCCAACTTAAATCCGTTGCTACGAGTCCTATCCTGCTCGGATACTAAAAGAACTTTATCTACATCTCCTTTATTGATTCCTTTCACCCACTTAAATACTTCTATCATATCTCCCCGCACTCTTCGTCTCTCTTTGGAATGCAAGTTTAGTTTCTTTAATCTATCTTGATATGGAAGGTTTCTAAGTCCCGGAATAATATTCGTCATTCTTCGCTGTATCGGCTCCAGTGAATTGATATCCATTCTATAATAAGGGCACCAGAACTGAACGGCATAATCGAGGTGCGGCCTGACTAGTGCAAGATATAGTTGCAATAAGACCTCTGCACTCTTATTACTTACACTTCTAGATAAAAAACCTAATACTCTGTTTGCCTTATTTCGAACATTAACGCACTGTTTTCTAGGCCGCAGGTCCGGGCTTACAAGTACCCCTAAGTCTCTTTCACAAGTCGACTCCTCTAGGTTGATGTTGTTAAGGCTGTATACATTGACAGTATTTGTTCTCCCAATATTAAGTACGCTGCACTTGCTGGTGTTGAATCTCATTTGCCATTTTTCTGACCACTCCTGCAGTTTATTTATATCATCCTATAGTGCATTTGCATCTTGCCCTGAATTAATCTGCCACCCTATTTTGGTTTCATCCGCAAACTTGCTTATGTCACTGCTGATCCCAGTATCTAGATCGTTTATGTAGATTATGAACAAGAGTGGGCCCAGTACTGACCCCTGGGGAATCCCACTGGTTACACAACCCCACTCAGATTTAACACCATCTACGCTGACCCTCTGTGTTCTATCGGTGAGCCTTGATTTTATCCAATCTAAAACTTCCCCTCGATACCATGAGTCTTAACTTTTCTCAGAAGCCTCTAATGCGATACTCTGTCAAACGCTTCGCTAAGGTCTAAATAAATAGCACCGTAATTTTCGTCATTATCTATTATCTCGAAGACTTTCCTACAAAACGTCAGCAGATTTGTTAGACAAGATTTTCCCTTTGTAAACCCATGATGAGAGTCGTAGATTAATTTGTTTTTCTCTAAATGCGATCGGGTGCTGTTTGCTATAACTCGTACAGCCTCATGTTACCTAGGGCTACGATGCTCTTTTCATGACTCACTCGAACTATGACCTGTTACTGGTGTTGGCAGAAATAGTGTAGTTCGTAAGCTAAAGTTTATCAACAAGTTATCTTTAACCTAGACATTGATACACTGGTTTTCCAAGGTAATTCTCAACATGATATCCTTCACCTTAAAAGAGTTACGACTGTACACTCGTCTTGAAAGGTGTCAACCAGCTGACCTGAATGGTATGCCCAGTGCCTCCCTTACAAGATATTTAGCCCGTCCGATTAACATGGTAAAAAATCTGTTCTAATTTTTTTCAAATGTTACCATTTATCCAAGTTGTTATGGAGCGACTGCTGACAGGTATTTAGAAGTGCTTTTCCAGAAATTTCCTCAACAGGCAGAGATAACACACACACACACACACACACACACACACACACACACACACCCGCAGTATCCCTGGACTGAAGTGATCACGGTAGACGATGTGCAGAACAAGTGTAATTATCACCTGGACACTATCACCAAAGCCTACCACCACTGCTTTCCAGCCTAGACACTGAGGATCCACTCCGATAATGTCCCATTGATTACACCCAGTATCAAAAGAATAATTGAGCAACGCAACAAGGCATACTACACCAACAACCGCCTGTACAAAAGTCTATGTAACTAGGTCATCAGGGAAACCAAGTCAGCCAAGAAGTCTTATTATCCCAGGAAAGTGAACGGCCTCAAGGAGGTCGGCAACGGTCAGTGGTACTCTAAGGTAAAAGATCTCTGTGGTCTTAAACGTCAGTCTCCCACGCTTCCTTTCATCTCTAATTTACCTAGTGAGGAGGCAGCTGAGATAATTAATAACCACTTTGCTACCATATGTCATCCCCTACCCAGTCTTTACCTCACTCTCCTCACGGCTTATTTACCTTCCCCCTCCCCCTCCCAATGTTCAACCATTTGAAATTGCCAACAAACTCCTGAAATTTAAATCCAAACGCTCCACAACTCCAATTAACCTCCCAATCAAAATTTACAAGGAGTTTGCAGTCGAACTTTCCACCCCCCTCTATTCTATTATTAATGCATCCCTCAGACAAAGCAAATGTCCTAATGAATGGAAAACCGCATTTGTCACCCCTATCCCCAATGTCCCCACCCCACAGTCCCCTAACGACCTCAGGCTAGTTGCCATTTCCCCCATACCCACTCTACTCTGTGAAGACTTTGTTTTTGATTGGGCATTTGCTCGTATTTATCAGTCAATTGATCCACAGTAATTTGGAAATATGAGGACCTCCTCTACTTCACACTGCTTAGTTAGTTTCCCGGATTTTCTGAACAAAAACCTGCAGAAACGTAAGACACCACTGGCCGTTGCCCTTGTTAACTTCAGGAAGGATTTTGATCTTGTTGATCCCTGCACTGTTATCAACAAGGCCATTGCACTAGGGCTGCTCACCAACCTGGTCTCATGGCTCACCGATTTCCCGAGTGAGCGTCATCAGGCAGTCAGGTACCAAGGTTCTGTCTCCACATTCCAAAACCTCACCTGCGGTGTTCCCCAGGGGACCAAGATGGGACCACTGTGTTTCCTCATCCGGATCAACAACACTCTGCCGAACACTCCTCACAGGTGGAAGTACGTGGATGACTGTACTGTGAAGGTTACAGTGGACAATACCTCCCCGGACTACTCATCACTACTCATGCCTGGACAGGCTACAGGCATGGACCAAAGAGAACAAGGTCACCATCAACCACACCAAAACCGTAGTCATGCACATCAATACTGCCACCGCTAAAGTGCAAACTCCAGCTGTCACAGTGGGTGCCCATCTTCTCCAGTTCGTGCAGTCTGCCAAACTTCTGGGTGTTACCATAGACCACAAACTGGAATGGAAGGCCCATGTAAACAACACAATCAAGGCAGCCTCGTATCGACTCTACATGCTACGACGACTCAGGTCACTTGGGGCACAACGCCAGAGCTGAGGACTATCTACAACGCCTTTATTCTCCCCAAATTAACGTATGCGTCACCTGCCTGGACGTCGTCTCTCAACTCTACCCAACAACGCCAGCTAGAGAAAGTACAGAAAAGGGCCTGCAGAATCATGCACGGCACAGACTACTCCGGCTACAACAATGCTCTCTCCACCCTGGAAATGCCATCCCTCAGTGAGCTCCACCACCAAGCACTAGCAAGGTTTGGCAGTGGACTACTGCACCATCCTCGTCATCGCCACCTGCTGCCACCGGCAGCCCCCCGCCCACCTCGCGCAGTCCACCACTACAACAAAATTCAGCTCATAAGAGCCCACACTGATAGATATAAGAATAGCACCATCCCATCTATTTTTAAAATAATAAACAACTCCTGATTTATGTACTGTACAGACCTGTAAATGTATTGAACGTATATTATTATGTCTAAATCACATGTAAGTAAGTACGTTTTCAGCCACTGGCTGCAACTGTATTAATAAACCGTTTAATATTATTATTATCATTATTATTATTTTATTATTATTATTATTATTATTATTATTATTACAAACACACACAACCACACACACGAAAAGTCCCAATGGACTATGCCGCCCATGTGCAGAGTTGTGACTAGAGACTCCCAGCAGTTTTATCTGCTTGTCCCCATATCTACTAAAGTCTCTCGCCATAGGACTTTTGGGGGTTTAGGGGTTTTGTTGATGACAAAAAATATGATGAACTGGATGATGGTTATGTGCAAGTTGATTTATGTGGTGAGGCAGGAACGGAGGCTGCAACCAAACATCTTGGCTCTCCCTCTACCTGATCTAGTGCCTCAGGTAGCTGCAACGACTGGGGGAGGAAGAGTAGCAATGGACTGCTGATAGCCTAGTTTGCTATATTCATCCGTCGGTGTAGTCGTTGGGTTCCATGTTGGTCACCTCTACTACCTGTACCGCCATTGGGGTCTTGTTGGAATTCTATAAGCATGTCTGCCAGATGCGGGGCTCCACCGCAGATTTTTCGTTTGGGGTTTACTCCTGTAGCCTAATACCTACCAAGGTTAATCTGCAAGGCAGCGGGGCAGTGATTGGTAAGTGCCAGGACGTGTCCACATGCCTGTGGCCTTATGAGCCCCCCCCCCCCCCCCCACCGTCTGGGGTCCACTTCTACTCCGAGTTACCGTGTGTTGCCACAAGGAGGCACAGCAGAAGTTTTGATGGTGAAGAGGCTGTGCACTGGCATCAGAGGACTTATGCAAGTTGCTTCCCTGTTTGCTGGTAGCGCGCGCACACACACACACACAAATTAACTGCACGTTAGGTGATCAATAAACACCTTTCACGAGGCCACTGTTATTCCCCGGAAATCCCAGTTTGTCAACACACAAATCCGGAAGTACCACCGTCACCTGGGGAACCTGCATAGGTAAAGTAGGTTGGAGTAGGTAAGGCAAGAGGGGAGTTATTCTGGAGTAAGTGAGGCCAGAGGTGAAGTAGCCTGGAATAAGTGAATCGACAGGTGAAGTAGCCTGGAGTAGATGAGGTTAAAGGTGAAGTAGCCTGGAGTAGGTAAGGCAAGAGGTCAAACAGCTTGTAGTTGTGGAGGCAAAACGTGAATTAGCCTGGAGTAGGTAAGACAAGAGGTGAAGTAGCCTGGAGTAGGTGAGGCAAGAGGTGAAGTAGCCTTAAGTAGGTGAAAGTAGGATTAAGTGACTCAGCCTTAGATCATATGAAACATGAGTATTATTTTTTTATTCTGCCTCACTTTTTTTTGAAAGCTTAAGTTATTTCAGGCAGCTTCACCGCCATTTTCACCTACTTCACCTTCATGTTCACTTCCTTCAGGTAGTTTCACCTTCATGTTCTTTCAGGTAGCTTCACCTTCATGTTCACTTCCTTCAGGTAGCCTCACCTTCATATTCACTTCCTTCAGGCAGCTTCACCGTCATGGTCCCTTCCTTCAGGTAGCATCGCCTTCATGTTCACTTCCTTCAGGTAGCTACACCTTCATGTTTACTTCCTTCGGGTAGCTTCACCGTCATGTTCACCTCCTCCGAGACAGGTTCCCCCTCTTGACACAGGAACTCGCAGCCTAGGGTGTTGACTCACTGGGATTTCTGAGGGGAAATTCGTTGATGGTCCAAGATGTTCTTATTGATCTTACGGCACACTGATGGTGGAATCAGTAGTCAGTATTGGCCTTATGTTTTCATGTCAGTATATCCTATGTATTATAGTTTGGTAGTTAAAGCTTGGCGTTAAAGAATCAAATCCTCTGCCGACCAGTTATTGGGGCGCTGCAGCATAGGTACCAAACTTGAAAGGCGGTAGACAGTAGCCCATTCCAAGAGCCACACTGCTCACCCACATGGGGAGGGGGCTTGAAACGATGCCCTAAACATATCCTGCCTAAAAACCCAACCTAACTTGGCAATTGCACCCATTAATGTCATCCTAATACAGTCGAAAACATAATCATAATCACAGACCAAAGCGAAAACAAACTATATAACCTCTTATGGTTGCCACATGGAATGTCAGGTCCCTTTTGAATACTGGCACACATGGGAATCCTGAAAGAAGAGTCGAGGTATAACATCGACAGAGCAGCCATTAGTGAGTCCCAGCTCCCAGACGAGGGTCGACTCACAGAACGGGGTCCAGCTTTACCGTCTTCTAGAAGGGTAAGCATACTGTGGAGAAAAACTACATTTATGGAGTTGGCTTTGCCATTCGCCAATCCATCTCACGTAGGTTAATTGAAATGCTTATTGGGGTCAACAAGAGCCTCGTGATGCTCCGAGTCCCAGTGAATCACTCACGTCATGCCTTCTTCATCAGTGCATATGCCCCAACACTGGATAAAGAGAATGACATTAAGGTCTTTTACACCGACCTTGGCAGAGTGTTATCCTCTTTTCACAGAGAAGATAAGGTTGTGCTCGTAAGTGACCTCAATGCCAGAGTTGGCAGAGATGCTGTCTTATGGCAAGGATCCATAGGGAGAAACGAAGTGGGCAAATGTAATCCCTACGGCCTACTCCTCCTCAGCAAGTGTGCTGAACACAAACTCACTATCACCAACACCTTGTTTAAGCAGGCCGACAAGTTCAAGGGTTCTCGGTAACATCCATGATCCAAACAGCCGCATCTCATTGACTACATCATTGTCAAAGAAAAAGATTGTGGAGATATCCTCACCATCCCGAGCCATCGTAGCTCAGACCATTGTTAGAGTCAAACTCTCCTTCACGTCGCCCCAAAATGGCGAAAGTAACAAGCCTCCAGAAGGGGTTTTAACACCAAGTGACTGGAGGATCATGCGATAGTTCATGTTTTCAGAGAGTAGCTCGAGGATGAGATGATAAACAAACCAACAAAAAGCAGCCCACATCCACCAAGACTGGTTTGATTAAAATGACTGGGAAATCAATGTACTCGTCGATGTTAAATATGCTGCTTTAATTGACTGGCAGAACAACCCTCAGTCTCGATTCAAAGCAGATGCCTTCCATGAGAAGAAAGCGGCGGCACAGCACGAATTTCGCAATCTAAAGAACGAATGGTGGAAAAATGTAACATGTGAATTGCAAAAATTTGCAGATCAATACAAGATGCATGAATTTTTCAACTCCACTAAAACAGTTTATGGCCCAATTACTCATGGTGCAGCCCCCCTCCGCTCATTTGACATTAACTCCCTAATTAAAGACAAAGAAGGCATCTGTCAGCGCTGGAAAGAGCACTACCATTTGCTGCTTAACAGAAACACTGAAGTGGAAGTCTTGACTACCCAGCAGCCAGAAGTAGCCATTAAGCAGATAAAAAATAACAGTCACAGGGCCTGATAGAATCCCAGCCGAGGTATATAAAGGAGGACCTCTGCTTACCAGCCGTCTCCACTCACTCATGGAAAATATATGGGAACAGGAGGATCTCCCAAATTCTTAAAGATACCTCCATCATCAATATTTATAAGAACAAGAGAGACCAGTCAGATTGTGGCAACTTCCTCCCAGAATCTCATTATGGCGTTAGACCATCACCTGTCACCACTGACATGATCTAAGCTGTCTGCCAGATACAGTAAAAGTGCAGAGAACAGTGTGGTGATTTGTACATGGCTTTCATCGACCTTACTAAGGCCTTCGACTCGGTCAACAAAGAAACCCTCAGTTGTTTTGCCTGCCCACCAAAATTCATCACCATTGCGATGCAACTCCACGATGGCATGAAGGGCAGTGTCTTGCATAATGGCACCCAATCTGAATTTTCCCCATCTAAATGGGGGTAAAAAGAGGGTGTGCACTGGCACCAACTCTTTTTTCCATTTTTTAGCTGCCTTCCTTACTCATGCCAGTCCCATTTAGCTGGCGGGGGGGGGGGGGGGGGGGGCTGGTGGATATCCGGAATCATATGAAGGAACTTTTCAACATAAGTCAACTCCAGGCAGGAACAAAGGTGTTGGCCACTCCCATTACTAAACTTCAGTGTGCAGACGACCTACTGCCAGCTACTCAGCCCTCACTAGCTCCAATATGTCTAAGTTAGCTGCTAGTATCAAACATTCAAATTTCACGAAACAACAGCTGGCTGATGTGATAATGGAAGTCCAACGTTGAAGCTAAAGAGAACCGAACACTCAAGACCCAAATTCAACAGCTGAGTGAGGAGAATTCCAAGCTCAAAACGGAACTAACGACAACAGCAGACCGGGTGGATTATGTGGATGACATAGGGCGGCGAAACAACCTCAGGATTGCCAGAGTCCCTGAAGATATCCACGAGAACTGGGAGTCATCCCAACGCAAAATTTCACACCTGCTAAATGAACATTTTAAACTTCCTAAAGTAAAGTTTGACCGTGTTCAACGCGTCGCGACACCCAACCCCTCCCACCCCCGCAACATCATAACAAAATTCTCATCCCCCCTCTGACTGTGACAAAGTGTTTATCAATGCAGTAAACTGAAACGCAACACTATCTTCGCCAACGATGATCTCTGCCCAGGTATGACTAAAGCCCGTCTACAGCAAATGGACCAATTTAAAGAATTAAGCCAGGAAACAAGGGAAAGACGTGATGTTCAGTCATGAAACCCTTGCTGTGAGGGATAGGGCAAGTGGACACCCGCCCACTCACCCACCCGCTGTACCAACCCCCCAAGGTTCTCTAGAAACCCCTCCCCACTGAGGAGGAACCAGCCACTATCGCTATCACCTGAGGAGTTTCCCCCTCTGTCGGCCAACCCGAGTACTACTCGTCTACCCTCTGTGGTGGAAACCAGCAACACTGAAAAGCGAGTGACAGGCGTACCTCCCACTCCATCTGGGAATCACCCTCAACAGTACCGGTCATCCTAATTCTGTTGGTTGTAGCACTTGTGAGTACGTTACCCCCCCCCCCCCCCCCCATTATTATAATTTTCGTAGATCTTCCTTTTTCACACCTCAGTGACCCCAAGTTTTTACTGTTCCTTAATCAGTATCAATGTTCCAACAATGATGATGCTTGTGTAATAATAATAATAATAATAATAATAATAATAATAATAAACGCTTTATTAATAGAGTTGCAGCCGGTGGCTGAAAATATACAGACTTACATTTGATTTAGACATAATGATATAATATGCATTGAATACATTTACAAGGCTGTACAGTACATAAATCAGGAGTTGTTAATTATTTTAACAATAGATGGGATGGTGCTGTTCTTATATCTATCGGTGCGGGCTCTTATGGGCTGAATTTTGTTGTAGTGGCGGACTGTGCTAGGTGGGTGGGGGGTTGCAGGTGGCAGGAGGTGGCGATGGCGAGGGTGGTGCAGTAGTCCACGGCCAAACCTTTCCAGTGCTTGGTGGTGGAGGTCACTGAGGGATGGCATTTCCAGGGTGGAGAGAGCGTTGGTGTAGCCCGAGTGTTCTGCGCCGGGCATGATTCTGCAGGTCCTTTTCTGTACCTTCTCTAGCTGATGTTGTTGGGTGGAGTTGAGAGAAGACGACCAGGCTGGTGGCGCATACGTTAGTTTGGGGAGAATAAAGGCATTGTAGATGGTCCTCAGCTCTGGCGTGGATGTCCCAAGTGACCTAAGTCTCCGTAGCATGTAGAGACGGTACGAGGCTGCCTTGACTGTGTTATTTACATGGGCCTTCCAGTCAAGTTTGTTGTCTATAGTTACACCCAGGAGTTTGGCAGACTGCACCAGCTGGAGAGGATGGGCACCCACTGTGACTGCTGGGGCTTGCACTGGAGTGGTGGCGGTATTGATGTGCATGACTACGGTTTTGGTGTGGTTGAAGGTGACCTTGTTCTCCATAGTCCATGCCTGTAGCCTGTCCAGGGTGCCTTGGAGTGATGAGTAGTCTGGTGCGGTGTTGTCCACTGAAACCCCCACAGTGCAGTCATCCACGTACTTCCACCTGTGAGGAGTGTCCGATAGAGCGTCGTTGATCAGGATGAGGAAGCACCGTAGTCCCATCTTGGTCCCCTGGGGAACACCGCAGGTGAGGTGTTGGAATGTAGAGACCAAACCCTGATACCTCACTGCTTGGCGACGTCTACTCAAGAAATCAGATGTGCTAGGTCGTATGTGTTACACCCCATTTACCCATGGTGTAGACAAAAAACTCCCTCATATCGATCCTGATGCCTTTCTAGAAAACACACTGGGTTACACCAACCCCAACTGTAACTATTACTTTCCTGACTATCCCGAGTTTAGTTCTAGTCTTCTACTACTTCATCCTTCTCCTTGATTAGCCATAACATCTGCAGTATTCCCCTTCATCTAGATACCTTTTTAGATCAGTGTTTATCTTCTATTGCCCACAAATGTGATGTACACTCGGAAACCATATTCTCTAGCCCACCTGGGTCGGTGCTGGAGATTCGTACAGTGTCCTTTCTGGACGGGGGCCCACTCTAACTATCACGAGGCAACACACGCACGAACAACACAGTCATAGTACGGCTATATAGATGATATTATGTATAAATATTGTATATGGCGTTTTATACTCTGCATTATCTTCATTATATATGAACACGAAGAAAAAATTACCATAGGTTGTAGTTACTAAAGTATGAATGGAAATAAACACTTCCAAACCACCCAGTGAATCCTGACCTGGTTAGTCACTTCACCACCCTTCTCTTAAGCTCCTCTATGTGTGTGTTGGTGTGTGGATTAGTGGATGTCATCATTATGAACTGACCTCCTGTTTTTAAGGTCACCCTGTATATTTAAGCCTCTCTCTGTCCATGTAATCCAGTTGCCTCTGAAGATGTCTTGAATAAAGACGGAAGCTAAGGTACTCCGTTGTTTCCATTCTCCCGTGTGATTTTATCAAGATTTATCTTATCCACGTTTTCATTGTGGATTTACATGAAATATATATATATATATATATATATATATATATATATATATATATATATATATATATATATATATATATATATATTGTTACGAACCACGCCCTCAATTGTCATGATCTACCTACCTAGCACTACGAACCACGCCATCTATTGACCTGATCTACCTACCCAGCACCACGAGCAACGCCATCTAGGGACGAAACCTTAGTATGACTAGTCTTAGTTACCACTCCCGGGTTTCCGTTCTCCATATCCTGGTTGTTGAGTCACCTCCTCCAAGTCTTCCTCATCAGCTCCAGATCGAGGTAAGTTCAGTTCACTCCGGGAAGTGACCACACTAGGATCACCTATCCTGGAAACCTATGGCACAGTGACTACCTACCACCGTCTTCAATACTCAGCCTTACTCGTCAGCCATCTTAGCTCCTCACTTAAGCATTGTAAACCCTATATTGCCTCCCACCTCCACATGCTTTAGTTTGTTGTATGTTGTATAAATATGTATATACTGTTAAGCCAATGTTGCTTATGTTTAGGTTAAGTATGGTTAAGGGTAAATTGTAGAAAGCTGAATATTTTGTTAAGGAATTTATGGTACTTTATTATACACACCAAAAACTCGCATCCTTTGTCTACCCTTTTATAGTCGGATTGTCTTTGTTTTTTTATTGTTGTTGCCTGTTGGGATCTGGGTAGACTTTTAACTATATTCTAAATCCCCAACTCATAACAAATGGCGACCGTGACAGGACACGACCTTAAGTGCCATATTTCTTCCCCCTTTGTTACTCCTTGTTAATTATTCCTCCCAGTCATTTCTGTTCGCAATTGCTTTACCGTGGTTTAAAGTTCCTTCATATGTGTGTGCATATATTGGTATTATCGTACAGTAAGAGTGACAGACGTAGGATATTAGGTTCCAAGTGTCATAAGGCTTACCTGTTATTACACGTGGCAGTCGTGTAGTAAGTCTTATCGAGTGTAGGGAAGAATCCGGATCTGTTTAATGCCGTACCCTCGCTCCAGAGTAGGCTGTTCCATAGTCACTAGTTTAGGGTGAAGTGATATCTTGGGACGCCCCACTCTACCAGGACCCCATAATTATAAAGCCTCAATTATTGTTCTTCTCATTATCTCATTCGGGGTCAATAATAAAGTAACTCAAGGGTTGTTTATCCGGATCCTTATATTGATGCCGTAATACGCCCTTCCTGTTTCAAGTATCTTTCCAAGTCTCTTATCCTTATCTAAGGATCTTATCATAAGAACAATATTCATAAGTGTAATTTCCCTAGGTATAACTTGGGTAGTTTCCGGGACTTTCTGGTTATCCACTGCCCTGATATTTTCTAGGGTAATCCACTTATCTTATCTTTTGACCATTAGTTAATTTATCTAGTTTTTCTTAACACTGGCCACCTCAGGTTTTGATCTCCAGGATTTTATTGATAATCCTTCCGTAGCTAAATTACGTGTTAATATCCTGAAGAAAGAATGGAAAGAAATAGCCAACTATTACAATATCCCATATTCACAGCAACTGACTAAGGAAATGTTAAAAAATCAGGTAATTGAAATGTTGGTTCAACAAGAAGTTTTAAAAGAATCCGCTGTTGACGAATTAATGCCCATGTCCAAGAAACTTCAACCACTTTCCACCACCCCTCCTCACTCAGAAGTTGCCTCCGGTCTGGCTAGCCCTCAAGAAGAAACCCAAAGAACGAGCTAGGTTCGAGTTCCAAATCAAAATGAAAGAACTCCAGTTGGAGGGTGAGTTGGAACAGGCCAAGTTGGAGCATGAGTCGGAACAGGCCAAGTTGGAGCATGAGGAAAGGTCGGAACAGGCCAGGTTGGAGCAGGAGGTTAGACTGAAAGAACTACAGGTGAGAGAGACAGAAGTCACCTTAACATCGGAGTTTAAATCAAAAGAAGTGGCATTAAAAGAGAGACTAGCTGCTTTTAACCCTGCTAATGCTTCTTCCCTTGTTCCCGGGTTTGATGAATCCGTCATGGACGGGTCATTTAGGACTTTTGAGAAAATAGCCGGGAAGAATGAGTGGCTTAAGGACCAGTGGGTGTCGGTGTAAGTTCCTAAATTATGTGGTAAGGCTCGTAGAGTTTATAACTGTTTAGACCAGACTTCTGACTATGATAACGTAAAAAAGAATATCCTCACCTCTTATGCTATCGCGCCAGATGGATACCGGCAGAAGTTTCGTAAACTAACCAAAACATTTTCACACACCCGGTCACAGAGTGTGCGAAATGGGCCCTCTTCATCTAAAACCACCTCCAATATCTTCCTACCCACAGAAGATCTGTACAATACGACCATTAGTAAGGATGAGCTCATTAAAGCCCAACAATCTGATCCATCTTTGAATAAACTTCATCATGTAGCAGTTGAGGGTAAAGATTTTAACACCCGTGTTTTTATTATCAGGAAGGGGTTTTGATGAGGGCCTATAGACCCCCTGAGCTTACCCATCTAGACACGTGGTCTGAAATACATCAAGTGGTAATTCCCTCCTCAGTCAGACCAGCATTAATTGACCTGGCTTATGATGGTATTTCAGGACATTTGGGAATCCTGAAAACATATAAAAAGCTCCTCCAACACTATTACTGGCCTGGACTTAGGAAGGATGTGTCAAAGTACCTAAAATCTTGTCATATTTGTCAAATGGTAGGAAAACCAATTGAAAGTATACCAGCGGCTCCCATTAAGCCCATCCCAGTATTTTCTACACCATTTGAAAAGATTGTTGTTGATTGTGTGGGCCCATTACCAAAGACTAAGAAGGGAAATCAATTCCTGCTCACAGTTATGGATACCAGTACACGTTATCCTGAGGCTTTTCCCCTTAAAAGCATCACTTCAAAAAATGTAATCAAACCTCTTTTGCACCTTTTCACTTCAGTGGGCATTCCTAAAGAGATCCAATCCGATCAGGGCACCAATTTTACGAGCAATCTTTTCAAACAGGTGATGAAAGACCTCAGTGTGGACCATTGTACATCTTCGGCTTACCACCCACAATCCCAAGGTTGCTTGGAACGGTTCCATCAAACTTTCAAATCAATGCTAAAGAAATACTGTATAGAACACCAAAAGGAATGGGATGAAAGCATAGACTTGTTACTCTTTGCCATCAGGGAATGTCCCCAGGAATCATTGGGTTTCTCCCCGTTCGAGTTACTATATGGGAGACAAATTAGGGGACCCCTTAAAATAGTAAAGGAGCAGTAAAGCCCGCAACAGTTTCCCAATACATTGACACTTTACGGGACAAATTAACTGAAGTCCGAACCATTGCTCAGTCAAACTTAAAAAAAGTTCAAGAAAAAATGGTGAAGTCCCAACCTAAATTAGTTGAAAGATCATTTTCTCCAGGTGACAAAGTGTTACTCTTTCTACCTATTCCAGGCTCTCCCCTTAAAAGCAAGTTTACTGGTCCCTATATAGTTGCTAATAAACTATCTCCCCTCACCTATATAGTCCATACTCCTGATCGCAGAAAAGATTCACAACTTGTTCACATTAATCTCATGAAACTTTACCATTCCAGGCAGTCAGAGGAAGACATCCCAGAGGCTATAAGCCTACCTGAATTGCATACGGTTTTGTCAGGGCCGGAGCCGGAGACAGATGACATGGACCTATTGGAGAATTTAGACTTCCCTCTACCTAAAGAAAACTCTGCTAACAGTCACATACTCAACAACTTGGATGAGTATTTTTCTGTTCTGAATCCATCTCAAGCAATAGATCTCACTAAGTTATTATCAATATTTCCTAAAGTCACGTCAGACCTCCCAGGGTTTTGCAATATACTTAAACATGATATTAAGCTAATCTCAGATGATGTACAACCCATTAGGCAATCAGCATATCGACTAAATCCACAAAAAAGAGAGATTATGAAAAAGGAGGTAGATTTTTTGTTAAAACATAACTTAGCTGAGCCTAGTACCTCCCCCTGGGCTTCACCTTGCCTTCTCATTCCAAAACCCGATAGCATTTTTCGTTTCTGTACCGATTATCGTAAAGTGAACCAGGTCACTGTCTCAGACTCCTACCCTTTATCTTTGACTGAAGATATAATAGACCGCATAGGCTGTGCAAAATTTATATCTACGGTGGACATGTTGAAAGGATATTATCAAGTGGGACTCACGGATAGGGCAAAAATAATCTCAGCATTTATAACTCCATTTGGTCTTTTTCAATATTTGGTTATGGCGTTTGGCTTTTCTAATGCTCCGGCCACATTCCAGAGAGCAATCAATCACCTGATTCAGGACCTAGATGGGACGTTCGTCTACCTGGATGACCTGGTGGTGGTGTCGGACGGCTGGGACGAACATCTGGTGCGTTTGGAGATACTGTTCGCATGACTGCAAGACACTGGATTCACCATAAACCTGGCTTAATCCGCTTTTGGCCGGGCCTCAGTGACTTACCTGGGACATATCGTTGGGCATGGTATGGTGAGACCCAAGGACGCAAACGTTAAAGCCATCTTCTCCTTCCCCACTCCAAGGACGAGGAAGGAACTCATGCGCTTCCTGGGGATGTGCGGCTACTACCGTCGGTTCTGCAGTAACTTCTCCAGCGTGGCCGGACCCCTCACAGACCTTACCAGTTCTGCGGTCCCTTACATCTGGAACCAGAGGTGCGACCAGTCTTTCCACCGCCTCAAAGCCTTCCTTGCCTCCAAGCCTGTAGTCCACCCCCCTAACTACACCTTGCCCTTCCATCTGCAAATCGACGCTAGCGGTGTCGGAGTGGGGACTGTGCTCCTACAACTCGACCCAACCACTGATGTCCTTCACCCTGTGGCATACAACTCCGCCAAGTTGAAAAAACATCAGACCAACTACTCGACCATAGAGAAGGAGGCCCTGGCTCTGGTGTTGGCAATAAAGAGGTTTGAATGTTACCTCCAATCTCGCCCACAAACAACCCGTCTTCACCTACCATAACCCGCTCACGTTCATCCAAACCAACAAGACCTCCAACCAGCGAATCCTCCTCTGGGCTCTCCTCACCCAGCCCTATAATCTACAAGTCCGGCACATAAAGGGGGTGGACAACCTGATTACGGACTCCTTATCCCGAGCGCCAGTGGAAATGCAGCAGCTACTCTCCAGACGCACCAGGTGATCACCTCCTTCGCGCCCGCGCTACGGAGGTCTTTGGAGGTGGGGTGTGTTACGAACCACGCCATCAATTGTCATGATCTACCTACCCAGCACTACGAACCACGCCATCTATTGTCCTGATCTACCTACCCAGCACCACGAGCAACGCCATCTAGGGACGAAACCCGAGTATGACTAGTCTTAGTTACCACTCCGGGGTTTCCCTTCTCCATATCCTCGTTGTTGCGTCACCTCCTCCAAGTCTTCCTCATCAGCTCCAGATCGAGGAAAGTTCGGTTCACTCTGGGAAGTGACCACACTAGGATCACCTATCCTGGAAACCTACGGCACAGTGACTACCTACCACTGTCTTCAATACTCAGCCTTACTCGTCAGCCATCTTAGCTCCTCACTTAAGCATTGTAAACCCTATATTGCCTCCCACCTCCACATGCTTTAGTTTGTTGTATGTTGTATAAATATGTATATACTGTTAAGCCAATGTTGCATATGTTTAGGTTAAGCTGAATATTTTGTTAAGGAATTTATGGTACTTTATTATACACACCAAAAACTTGCATCCTTTGTCTATCCTTTTATAGTCCGATTGTCTTTGTTTTTTTATTGTTGTTGCCTGTTGGGATCTGGGTAGACTTTTAACTATATTCTAAATCCCCAACTCGTAACAATATATATATATATATATATATATATATATATATATATAATCAACACCTCAACCCGCCAGGATTCGAACCCACGGCCCACAAGCCTATGACTGTGACCGGGGAACGCTAACCGCTGGACCACCAGGATGCTAAAAGCAGTCCTAGACTCTGTTATATTTCACACAAAGCCTGTTCAACGAGCTTATGGCGCCGTGAACCTCTAATGGGGACCACTCACACCACTTAGGTGGTCAGAGTAACGTTTTACCAAATCCGGCTTCGAAACACGAGGATCCATATATATTTCATTAGCCCAATAAAGCACGCGGACTTCTACATACAATCAACACCTCAACCCGCCAGGATTCGAACCCACGGCCCACAAGCCTATGACTGTGACCGGGGAACGCTAACCGCTTGTGGGCCGTGGGTTCGAATCCTGGCGGGTTGAGGTGTTGATTGTATGTAGAAGTCCGCGTGCTTTATTGGGCTAATGAAATATATATGGATCCTCGTGTTTCGAAGCCGGATTTGGTAAAACGTTACTCTGACCACCTAAGTGGTGTGGGTGGTCCCCATTACAGGTTCACGGCGCCATAAGCTCGTTGAACAGGCTTTGTGTGAAATATAACAGAGTCTAGGACTGCTTTTAGCATCCTGGTGGTCCAGCGGTTAGCGTTCCCCGGTCACAGTCATAGGCTTGTGGGCCGTGGGTTCGAATCCTGGCGGGTTGAGGTGTTGATTGTATGTAGAAGTCCGCGTGCTTTATTGGGCTAATGAAATATATATATATATATATATATATATATATATATATATATACTTTCCCTCACCCTAGCAAACTAGTTAGCATAGCATAACCAAACAGCCTCCCAAGGACCAATACGTCTGTATATATTATGTGTGCATGCGCTAAAGTGACCTAGTATATTTTACTAATGTCTCATTGTCCATGGGTTTTCTTACAGTTTGGCTGTGAGTTTTCTATTTTGTCTACCTGCCAGTTCAACAGGACTGCTAACCATCCTCCCAGCAACTCATATGTCATCCCAAACCCATAGCCTATATGTATGGTGCAAGACGGCAGTCCAATACATACAAGTCAGGCTGTCAAGCGTTGGTTTGAGGTGCACACGCAGATTATTCTATTGGACTGGCCCCCTAAAGGAGCCGATTGTAATCCAATAGAAAATCTATGGGCGCATATGGTTGTTGAATGGGATGTTGAGGAGAAAACGAGTGAGGCAGTGAGGAGACACGCACATAATGTGTTGGAGGGAATAAGGAGGAGGCCGAACATCTGCAGCAATCTGGTAGATTCCATGCCCACCAGATTGCATGAAGTTATAGCAGCAGATGGAGGTTGGACACGGTATTAACCTGTGGTCAAGAACTAAATCTCCGCCCACGACGGTGCCTTGTAGGTGGTGGCGGGGGAGTTAGCTCTCTGGTGTAACCTCGTTGGGGGCCACACAGACTTCGTTTCGTAACTCTCGGGAATTTGTCCAGGTATTTTACTATGTGGTTTTACGTCACTTCGCAAAATTATGCTTACAAAATCTATGCATTAATATGCATAACTCTTGGGAATCTGTCCAGACATTAAATATAGGATATATACTACAATAATCACATAGATATATTTACAATGTTTATGCATAATAAATTTGAAAAATATTTTTGGGGTTTCAATTAACCAATAGTCATGCCTACAAAACAATCTTGATGCTCTAAATGCATGTATGTGTTAAATAACGAGTAACTCCTCCACATTATTTTGAAAAATAAAGAAATAAAAAGCAAGCACTTAGCCATATGGATATAGTTACACGGAAGAAGGGAAATAAGGATGAACCATGGTTTTGATGGAAATAATGTACTCTGGGACGATGCTCACAATGATGAATGGGAGAAACCTCTTTATGAAACATCTTACCTACTAAGGATGAAGCTTAATGTTACAGAACACACACACACACACACTTACACACACACACAGTGTAACCTTGTGTGACGCGTTGTCTGACTTGGGGTGGCTTTGAACAAACCATACACTTGATATTACAATTTATGTATCTTTCCTTTCCATGATTTACGACAATAACTGTAGGGTAAAAGTTACAATATTATACTACTAATACTGTCATGTATTGATACTATGACTAGTTACCAAGTTACACAGCACGATGAACAAAATTGAACATAACATGATAATGATAGTGAAGCCTGGAAGGGTTCATATCATAACTTGCGTGTTCGTGCGTATGTTGCCCCGTGAGAGTTACCGTGGGCCTCCATGTGCACAGGTGGGATGGTCAAAGTATTACACTATAAGTGTGTCAAATGAGGAGTGACTGATCCACATGTAATTTAAGGTTTTTGAAATGTGTAGTTAAATTAAACACGATTTTTCATACAGTTATGCGAATGATGGGAAGCATCGAGGTCTGGCACACACACACACACACGTTGTGTGGAGTCACTGGGTGGTTTGGACAGATTTATTTTCATTCATACTTTCGTAACTACAACCTATGGTATTTTTTCTTCGTGTTCATATATAATGACGATAATGCAGAGTATAAAATGTCATATACAATATTCATACATAATGTCATCTATACAGCCGTACTATGACTGTGTTCGTGCGTGTGTTGCCCCCGTCCAGAAAGGACACTGTTCTAACCTCCAGTACCGACCCAGGTGGGCTAGAGATTATGGTTCCGAGTGTACTTATAAAGATGATTTTTTTTTTTTTTTTTTTTTTTTTTTTTTTTTTTTTACGGGGATTAGTCCACCCGGGCACAGGTCACTGACCCACATCAGGGCCTGCAGGGCGAAAATATAATAATAATTAAAATAATAATAATAATAACTATTATTATTATTATAATAATTCATAAAAATTAATAAGAAAATACTAAAAATAATAATAAAATAATAAAAATAATAACCATAAATAAATACAAAAACGAACAAAATAAAACAAGAATGAGAAACGATCTACATTATGTATTAAGAGAAACAATTGAGACCCTGCAATTGTGTGTAAATGAGAATAATATGAGCTCCGTGATAAGAATTCGTGTGTTCCCATCCAAGACCAGTCCCAGACTGCCGTCTCTGAGGAGGTAAGGGCACGGAAGCCGACAAGTTGGTCGCAACACTTACGTCTACATATTGAGAGGTTAGACACTTGACCTCTGGTCCTGCTGTGAGAGAGGGTATTACTAATTGGTGTGTTT
Organism: Homarus gammarus; assembly: GCA_958450375.1. Lineage (NCBI taxonomy): Eukaryota > Metazoa > Arthropoda > Malacostraca > Decapoda > Nephropidae > Homarus > Homarus gammarus. The sequence goes on from CAUDMG010000291.1 coordinate 1,210,011, forward strand.
GTTACATATACATTATGGTGTTAGAACAATTATTAACTAAATTATATTTGAATCTAGAGACCAGTTTGAATTTTTGGAAATATGTTGAAATATAAACTGGTAAAAGTTGCCATTATTTCACAATTATCCGTGTTTAGTGCCACGTGTATACCATATATATACACTCATATTCAATAACCATCCAAATAAATAAAACAAAATTCTTATTTCAATGTTTATATTTATACCTCTCTTATAATTTTTAATACCTTTCAATTAAAATAAAAGATATTTGTTCTTATTTATAATTATATTCATGTTTACATGTGTTTTGTTTTCTTTAGTATTTCAGGCAAAATAAACAGGAACTGTTGAATATAAAAGGAGTGGTTCGCATAATTATAGCTCTACCATGTGACGTACAGAACACCTACGGTCAACCTCTGTGTGTGGCCACGACCTCTCCTGCTGAGATATGTGTTACACCTCATAGTAAGATCACCAGGAAAAAATCCGAATATTTAGAGCACCAGGAAACAAACAAATCACAGTAAGAACACCAGGAGTAAACAAACAAATCAAAGTAAGAACACCAGAAGTAAACAAACAAATCAAAGAAATAAGAAAATCCTTATTGTATTAAATAATTTTGATGTACCTTTTTTTGGGTGTAAATAAAGTTAAAACAGGAAGAGAAAATTAAGTGAGAGAAATGGATTGACGGTTTCCTTAAAACTAACATTATCAGTTGAGGAACTTATGGGAGGTATTTGGTTGATACTTTCATGTATAAATATACAGTACAACCTTACATACACACACTGGTGGAAATGGGTGTGTGTATGCTAATGTATTGTACTGTATATCCACACACCTAAACACGCACGCACGCACTAAACTTTTATACAAAACATACAGTACCTTAGACTTAGAGGACAATTTCAAATTATGTCAATAAAAGTTAAAATTTGAGTGGATTTGGCCTCCTGTGATTGACACTCCATTTCTGAAAAGGAATATAATGTCCACGATGATTCATATTGTATTGGTAAATATCACAAGACGAAACCAATTCTGTCTTTTCGGTCCTTTGCTTCCTCTCCCAAATTTGCCTCAAGAAATTCAAATACAAATTCTGCGAGTCAAGAAATTCAAAACTGATTCTCTTTGTTCTCTGACCGCCTGAATTGGCTTAAAACGAATGAAAGGGCAGACTTAACTGTGAGCTCTACTTGGAAAACACGACAGTCTATATATCCCCCCCCCCCTCAAAAAAAAGGGAATCTTAAAAACATTATCAAGATGGTGAAAGTTATTACACGAGCGACCAAACACACAAAAATTACAGCCTGCATGAACTAAGACAGAGGGTCGAAAATTTTTACTAGACAGACAAGTGACTCAAGTTGACTCGAATAGTAGACAGTAGCCGAGGAGACCAGTGGGGTAGTTCACTCCTGGTCAACACAGACATCCACCTCCTCTCTCCTGTCGGGAAGGTTTACAGGTTACAGTAAATTACACGTGGAAAGGAATTAGGAAGAGGGATAACTATATTCACTATTTTTTTTTTTTTTAGGTTAAGGTGGGGAAAGGATGGAAGGCATGCTGGGGCTCAAGGCACAGCCAGACATGAGGGATGGAGAAGTCACAACATATAGTCGTGGGGGGAAAGGTTGGAAAAGAAGTTTAATGAGTTAAATAGAGGGGGACGACACCCCTTGTTTTACATATTACAGAGTTTGTTGGCTAACTAAGCTAACCTAGGATTTAGAATGAAGTTGCACAATGGTTATTTTAGTAGACAATGACTAGATTGATTTTACTATTACAAGTTTATTAACATCTTATACTGTATTACGTTATGGACTCACTTGATTGTGACTTGTTAAATGTGAATTTATATCATCTAAGTTTTAATCTAAGGTGGATCACTGCGGCGGACATAGATGGATTGCGGGTTGGGTTGTTGTAGTGCGGGCAGACTCCGGGGCCACCAGGCATGGGGTCTCCCTCCGTTGATGTCTTCCCCGCGTAGGTGGTCTGGGCTGTGAGGGTCGTCCAGGAGCTTGTCCCAAACCTTCTTCCCTAGGCGATGGAACCTGAAGTTGAGGGCCTCTGTTTTATTTCTTAGGTGGATGGTTTCCACTGTCTCCTGGTAGGGTGGCGCTTGGCCACTGGCTGACCTCAAACACTTGTTTTGGAAGCTCTGTAGTTGTTGTAGTCTGGTCTTCCCGAGTGTGACGAGTGGTATAGATGGGTACTCCAGCACAGGCCTCACCAGCGCCTTGTACAGGTGAACTTGTATCTTCTCAGGCATCAATTTAAAACTTTTTAATTTGGCTGCGGCGACTTTGGCTTTATTTAGTCTGTCCTTCACGTGGGGAATAATGCCCGTCCGAGAGATGATGAGGCCGAGCAACCTGCCTTGTTTAGAGTACTCATTCTCTTTGTCGTCGATCATCAATGGAGCCGGCTTAAATTTGGCTATGGGTATGACCTCAAATTTCGTTTTGTTTGTTTTTATTTTCCATTTATTTTCATACTCCGAGATCTCCTCTATTGCCCGAGCAGTGAGTCGCGCCATCCTTGCTGTGGACCTTCCTGGGCAGGTGACGATCTGTGTTACATCGTCGGCATACATGACGTACTCGCTGCCGACGATTGGGGGTGGCAGGTCAGCCGTGTAGAGTGTGTAAAGGGTTGGTGAGAGACAAGAGCCCTGAGGCACGCCGCTCGATAGTGAGAATTCTTATCCAAAATGTTCTTGCATCTTGATTTTGGCTCTGCGGTCCATAATGAAGTTGCACAGCAGGCGCGTCAGATTTTCGGGTAGCCCCAGTTGTATGATCTTATACTGCAGCCCCGCGTGCCAAACTTTGTCAAACGCCTTGCTGACGTCCCTCAGTACTATATTGCACTGCAGGCGGCCAGTTATGGCATTGGCGATCTGCTCGTAGGCCTGAGCTATGGCGGTGGATGTGCCTCGGTACTGGCGGAAGCCGAACTGGCGGGGATTATGCAATATGCATGTCTTCGTCCTCCAGATACATCCGCAACCGCTTGTTGACTATTTTTTCTTAGATTTTGGCAGGTACCTCTAGCAGCGATATTGGTCGAAAGTTTTCGACTTTGTTGGAGGCTTCCCTGCTTTTGGTATGAGGCGAATAACGGCGATTTTTAACATCTTAGGGAAGTATCCAGAGGCGAGGCAGGCGTTGCATATATGAGCAAGCCTCTCTATTCACTTAGAGATGGTGACAAATGCTACACATGTTCGATTTATTTCTGCAAGTTATTGAGTTGTATTCTGGACGAAGGCTCTAGTGATAAGCGCGTGTGTCTACTGATTACAGGCACACACAGGTTTTTAATCGTACATGGCATCTTAATCTGCTCAGAATTTATCCAGTCGTCTTTCAAAGTTCAATAAGTTCATAACAAAGTAACACAGAATGGACCAACCGCCCAAATGGCTAGTAAGAAGATATGTCCGAAATGATACATGAAATAAAAATAAAAATAAGTCCGAAGACCTGATAATCTCCTCCGGAAAGCTGAAAAACATCCACAATAAACAGTGACAAGCAATGGACACATACAATTTCATCGATCAAGTCTTCATACCCTGTTCTGTTATCATTCCCATTTACATACATTGGAAATATTCTAATTGAATACGTTGTACGTAAAAGGAAGCTCAGGTGGTAATATGTAATCGCCAACGAGAGGTCAAAAGAAATAATAAGGATTGGGTCCAACAATTACCGGACAAACACGGAGTGGAGGAAAAAGTTCGGTGAGGAGAACAATTAAGTCACTGATGGGATGGAGAAGTAGAGGACGAGGAAAAAATAAGACAGAGTAATCTGAAAGAGAAAGAAATGATAAAATTTTAAATAATAAGAGAGGAAGCCCAGACCAACAACAAGCGGCATAATAATACAAGCACAGACTAAAAAGAAAACTAACTTGTCTTTCACGCGAATAAAATTATTCCTTCATTATTATTATGAGACAATTTCAAATTCTTACAATAGTTTTTTCTTGAATATACTTCAATTGTTCTAAATTGTAAGGGTAAAACAGTGCATTGAGATGTAAGAAACAAATAATAATATCACTGGGTCAGCTAATGTAAGTTTACATTTGATGGCGGAAAGTTTCCTCATTATTTAACTAAATTTTCCCGTCCGTGTTGAAATAATATTGTTGTTGACCCATCACCTGATGTGGGTGTACATGTGAATGGTGTCAGTGAACCGCCAGGATTAATGAAGGATTTTGGGTGTAGGCTTAACCTGGCGCTTACCACCGGGTTCGAAAGAATTTTTATTTATTGTTTATTTATTTTTTCCTAAATTTCCAATGACTTTTTTAAATTCGTAGTGATGCGCGGTTCGCATCAACTCATAACTGGTTTCCAGAGAATAAGTTTACACTAAAATAGATGGTTCCCAGTGACATCTGTCAACAGCCTCCTGTAACTTTTAGATCCGCTCTTCATGACATTTGATAGTTTACTTTTTGTGTATGATGAAAAAATAAAGCAATTTAATCACCAGTTAATAAGAGTTTAAAACCGAGTATCCGGCCTTCATGTTATAGTAATCTTGGGCTTTTTGTCGGCATGTTGATAACTAATTAAAATTCACACACATACATACACACATACGCACACACACACACACACACACACACACACACACACACACACACACACACACATAAATACATACATACATTCATACATAAGAACATACAACAAAATTCAGCCCATAAGAGCCCGCACTGATAGATATAAGAATAGCACCATCCCATCTATTGTTAAAATAATATACAACTCCTGATTTATGTACTGCACAGCCCTGTAAATGTATTCAACGCATATTATTATGTCTAAATCACATGGAAGTTTGTATATTTTCAGCCACCGGCTGCAACTCTATTAATAAACCATTTATTATTATTATTATTATTATTATTATTATTATTATTATTATTATTATTATTATTATTATTATTATCATTATTATTATTATTACATAAAAATTGAATTTTGTAATTTATATGACCAATCCGGATTCTTCTTAGAGTCACCTTAGATGTTAAGAGAGTCTCTCTTCAACTGGAAGGTAAATTTACCAATAACCCTAGTGGTGGCCACTAGCTTGGCCACTCACTTCGTGGTCGGCCATGGCGGGCCGGTATTTGGCAGGCCTTTGGGTGGCCCACTCCATGGGCAACCACTTTTGCCGCGTTGTTTTGGGGGATGCCTAATGGCCATCACCTTACTTGGCCATTCGCTATCACTACTTGGCTTTTTGGGTTGTTTGGCCCATGGTTGACCATTCTCCATTGAACAGTCTTAAAAAAAAAAAAAAAATAAGCCTAGGGGTGACCCCTGGCTTGGCCACTCGCACATGATCGGTCACAGAAGGCCCATCTTTGGGAGGCCTCAAGGTTCTTACTACGCTTGGGAATTTGCTTCGTGGCTGGCCAAGGCGGGTCATTTTATGGCAGGCCTTTGAGTGGTCCACATACTGCAACTACAGTTCTCGCGAACCAATCAGAACGCGCGTTCTGCCAGCCTACCCGGGTACTTAAGGTGCTATAGCGCGTTTTTTTCCAGTTGACCCCAGTTCGGGGGGTGCGTCCACTGATCGGGGGTCCGCTCACACTTGCAACCTGCAGTATCCTTCCAAATCTGCAGGTGGGACCACCTCCAATCCCAATCCGGTCTGGCTGCTCCTGGAGCTCCAGCCGGAACCACCAAACGGGCCGCCTATAGGCAAAGGCCCGTGTCGGACTACGGCCCGACAATCTCGACAACAACAACAAACAACGTTTTTTTCCTCACTTCACACATCGCTCCTGAACTAAGAAGACCTCTCAACAAGACCTCCTGCTGGGCCCGGAACTGTGAAGACCGCCCTCTCTCTTGTGCCATTGTTGGCCATCTTCCCGGACCGGACCATCCACCACTGATATCGTCGACAACAACTCACGAGCGTTTTCGGTTTAACGAGCATTAGCTTGCCCTCCCTACTGGTGGTGTGAGTGACCCACACTCCAGCTGGAGAGCAGCTAGAGCGCGATATTCCTGACGTGGTTTGAGCTCTTTTCCTTCTACTGCTATTTTTCCTTTTTTCGCTCTGGTCTAGGGACCTGCACCCTCAAAAGTGTATTCGTCCTGCGGTTCCCCCTGTAACTGTTCACCTCCCTCCCAGGAGATTGTGAACACGAAAGGGGGTTGGAGCAAAAACCCATCCCAGCCGAGTCTTTCCAGGAAAATCGTGATTGTGCGGTTCCACCTGGAAAGAGGGTAGCAATCCTTATCCTTCCCCAATAGGCACACTTAGCTCACGTCTATAAGTGAGCAGTCACATACACTAGGAAGTAGGTTTCCCCAACGGGGCTCCGGGAGAGAAGCTCAGGAACCACTCTACGACCACCAGCCAGTGGGGAGTGCTGAAATTCCTCTGCTACTTACTCAACCGGAATAGGTAGGTTTTAATAAAAAAAAAAAAAAAAAAAAAATAAATAAATAAATAAATAAATAAAACAACCACGGTTTATGGAGCGCGTACGCCCTCCTAACCGCGACCCCCGCCTGAACCGCCAACCTGACGACCCGAACCACGACAGGCTCCGCACAGAGAAAGCGGACCAGTTAGAGCCTTCAATGAAGCCCTGAAAAGCAGGAACACTGCCACCACCTCCAACAACTCCACCACCACTGCTACCGCCACTGAGGACGACAACTGGACGAAGGTAGAAAACAAAAAACGCCGACGTGCTTTTTCGGGAAACGAATGCCGTCAGGCAGCCCAAAAGGCACCCATCACCACCACCAGCTCACCTCCAACGACACTGCCAAAATTCCCGATCACGAAAACGGACACAAAAACGACATATGCCGCCATCACAGAGATGGAAAAGCTAAATCCACTGGCCAAGTTCTCAGTGCGGCCCAACCTAAAGGGGGAGATGATCGTTCACCCCAAAGACAAGGACTCCGCCACCACCCTCGACACTTACCTGCAAAACACCACCACCGTTGCATCAACCAAGCTGGACCCCGCCCAGAAGCTGATGAAGTCGGTAGTCCTCCGGTACCCAAAGGAACTACCCCTCGAACCCCTGGAGAACCACCCGAAGATCCTAAAAGCCGAGAGATGCTCATCCCCGTCCGACAAGACGGCCACCACAAAACAAGTGCTCATAACGCACTACGGTTCACCCCCCAGCACCATAGACCTCAAAACCTGGGGGATCTACGAAGTGAGGCCCTTCGTCCCAGAGCCCCTGCGGTACTTCAGATGCCAGAAATACAGGCACCATCAGACAAGGTGCACGTACAAGGAAATCTGCGCAGTCTGCGCACAGAAGCACGGCACACACTCCTGCCTCACCAAGTTGAAAAATGGGGAAAAAATTGCCCCCAAGTGTGCCAACTGCGGGGGCAAACACCACGCCTGGAACCCTGGATGCTCCGAGAGGACAAAGAGGGTCCAGGCAAACCGACCAGCAGCAAGACCGGCCCCCACCGCCTGCACACCAGCCCCACCAAGTACCTTCGTGTGGGGAACCCAAAGGCCAAAACAACAAAGCCAACCTCCTCAGCCGGTCAACACCCAAAGTGCAGCCCAGTTTCCTGGCCTTACTACGGCCACACCTCAGCCACCCAAGCAGCAGACAACGACAACCACGAAAAAGACAAAAGAAGCACACACCAAGGCACCAGAAGGAATGATACACGTATCAGACCTAGCCAAGGTACTGACAACCTTCGCGGAGGGCCTAGCCGGACTACTGGGCCACAAGATCCAACCCACACAGCTCCAAATACTCATGGGGAGCGTCCTCGGGCAAGTCGCCACAGCTCCAGCCACCTCAGTGGAGGAAGCCAAGCCGGTCCTCACACGAGTGACAGCCGAGGTACACTCTTCACCGAAGAAGGCCACCAGAGAACCCAAGATACCGACAGCTCCCAGAAAGAAATTGGACGTTTCAACTCCCCTGAACCGAACCACGGCCCAGAAGGCAAAAACCACAGAACAAGAAGATATGAACCTGATCCAGTTGGAATCGGACTTGGACATTTCCATCGAGGACCACCAGAAGTCCGCGATGAAACAGTGGTGGAAAACATCAGCACCCTGAACATCCTTACATGGAATGCTCAGGGCATCAAAAACAAGAAACACCTCCTGCAAGAAGCAGCAGCCAATGACAAGCTTGACATTATACTGCTACACGAAACACTTCTACAAGAACACCACTGTTTCAAATTCAGCGGTTACAAGACATACAGGAGGCATTTCACGCAGGCGTCAACAAGAGGATGTATGATCTTGGTCAAGTCAAGCATACCCTCCTCCGAGGTCACGCAGCAATTTCCATGTGGGGAAAACATCGAGACACAGGCCGTCAAAGTAATCCTCCAAGGACGGGAATTAACTGTTCACAACATCTACAAGAACCCAAGGGGCTCACTGGAGGTGACTCAATTATTTGCTTCGGCCGCTGACCACGCCACACTCATAGGAGGGGATTTCAACGCACATCATCCCTTCCTAAGCTCGGTAAGCCCCACAAATGAAGACGGCCTACACCTATACACCACCTTTCAAGATACACCCGAGATCTGCCTCCTGAACACAGGAGAGCCCACCCACACTAGGGGAGGAAGGCTAGATCTAACCTTCGTCTCCAGTGCACTACAGCCTTCGGCCTCCTGGCAGCTACACCCCACGCTGACCAGCGACCACTTCGCCACCCTGACAACACTGAAGGTGAATAAACTCCCCACTCCACCCCCCCCCCCCCCCCGAGATGGAGATACAATACCCAAAAGGCAGACTGGGGACTCTTTAAGAAACACCTGGCTAAGTGGCGCGAAAAATCACAGCCGGCCGGCGCAGCACCCGTGGGCGAGACACCCCTCCACCAACAATTGGTCGAGGCGTTTCACCAAGTGGCAGAAGAGGCTATCCCAAAAACAAAACCCACATCAAGACAGTACAATGATTACTGGTACTACTGTCCCAGGGTGAAAGAACTCAACCACAGAGTGAACATGGCCCGAAGAAACTACAGGAGACATCCCACGGAAACAAACAGACATCTCCTGCAAGTCATAGTTAAGAATACCAGGGAAGAGAAGGAAGAAATAAAAAACGTAAGCTGGCTTAAGTGGTGCTCCGAACTGAACGAGCACACCTCCCTTGGCAAGATGTGGGCCCAGATCCGAAGGACATCTGGGAAGGCAACACCACCACCACCAACCCATCCCAACCCAGAAGAGGAAGCCGAGAAACTTGCAAAACTGTTCTCTGACCGAGCAGCAACGAAAAACCTCCCGAGACAGGCGGAGGAGACACAACGGCGTCTGCGACAGGTCAGACTGCAGATGATCGAAGAGGCCTGCAACAGTGAAGATGACACCGGCAGACCTTTCAACCAGCGAGAACTCCAGAAGTCGCTAAAACGAAGCAAGGACACAGCACCAGGGGCCGACAGGATAACCTACTCCATGCTTTCCCATGCTGGTACAGCCGGACACGAGGCTCTGCTGCAAGCCATCAATGCTTCGTGGACAGCACAAAGACTCCCACCGGAATGGAAGAAGGCAGATATACAGCCCATTCCGAAGCCCAGAGAACCAGACAAACCGAGGCCCATCTCCCTTCTCAGCTGCATAGCGAAGACGGGAGAAAGAATGGCTCTCAACCGACTCAAGTGGAAAGTAGGCAGCCCACACCCTCACATCTTTGCTTACGCCGAGAACACCGGCACAGGCAACAACATCGCCGAGATACTCAGCAAAGTGGACTACAAACCAGCTCTGGTGGTCTTCCTCTACCTGGAGAAGGCCTTCGAACTAGCAAATCCACTGGCCATTATAACGATGCTCGCTGAAAAAGGCGTCAAAGGAAGGTTGCTGGGGTGGATCCAGAACTACCTCACACAGAGAGAAGCAAGAGTACGCTTTCAGGGAGCAACCTCAAGCTACAGGGTCCATGAAAACGGAACCCCACAAGGAGGCATCCTCAGTCCAATGCTGTTCACTGTCCTGATGGAAAATCTTGTCAAACTTCCTTTCAGACAAACAGCCAAGCTCCTATGCTATGCAGACGACTTGCAGCTTATAGTAAGAGGATCAAACAGACTAGCCAAAACGCAACACGCACTCCAACTTATGGAAGAGGAGTGCAACAGACTTGGACTCAAGATAAATCCAGCCAAGTCGAAAGCGATGGCCATCTGCACAGACACACCAGACAAGATGCTCTCCATACAAAACACGCCGGTAGTCTGGACCAACACCCACCAGTGTCTTGGAATCTGGTTTGACCAGAAACTCACTTTCAAGCCGCAACTCGAGTATCTCAGGCACAGGACGAAGAGCAGACACAATATAATGAGGTCGCTCACCAGCACAACCGCAGGAGCAAACCTCCATGTGCTCAAAGCCTACTACACGGCCGCCATCAGATCGCTGGTAGATTACAGTGCTCCAGCACTCATTGGACTGAGAGAAGACCAGATAGCTAAGCTAGAAGTCATCCAAAATAATGCTCTCAGGACCATGCTCGGAGCACCCATGTGGACCAGAATTTGCAATTTGTAAATGGAAACCGAACTACCACCCCTGGCAGTACGAGTCAAGCAGGTGACAGCCGGTCTCCTCGCCAAAATCTGTAGATCAGATAAGCCCACAGTTGCCAAAATTCGAATCAGTGCCTCCCTCCACCTCGACCACAGAGTGCGAGGGGCCACCTGGTCGCACGAGGCAAGCGAGGTCATCCGACGCCTGCAAGCAGAAACACTCGTCAAGAACAACCAAGACACACGAGACAATGGTTACGCTGTTCCTCCACCATGGAGCCCTCCACCAGCCACACTCAAATTTACCGACCTAGGCGATAGTAAAGCCAACCTCCAGAAGGAGGACCTCAAAAAAATTACTCTGGAAGCCATAGCCACCGAGACACCGGCTGATGCAGCATCATACTTCACAGTCGGCTCGGTGGATCCAAAACATCATACATCCGGAGCGGCCTTCTACACCCAAGGTCAAACCCTCCGATGGAGACTTTCTAATAACTACTCCACCCTACAAACAGAGCTGGTAGCAATCTCAAAGGCCCTACAGCACGCTGCAACACAACACAACAAGTCCATCATAATTCACACGGACTCGAAATCGGCCATGCAGGCGCTGCAACACAGTCAACCAAGAGACAACGTCCACATCATAACCTCGATCCTCGCACAGCTACAGGAATTCCAAAGACAAAACCGCCCAGTCGTCTTACACTGGATTCCCAGTCATGTAGGGATCGGAGGAAACGACGTGGCAGACGAAGCAGCCAAGGCAGCTACACGTTCTAGTAGCGTACACATTCAAGTTCCAGCAAGCGTGCAACAGATCAAGAATCACCTCAGAAAGACTAGCCAGCTCCACATCAAAAAGAGCTTCCTTCACGCATTCAACGCTGGTTCCCAATCAGCCAAATGGTACCTGGCGGCTACAAAAGGGGAACCACCTTTCGCTGACAAGAAAACACCAAGACAAACCCAAGTCAGCCTTCATCGACTACGACTAGGGTACAAGTGCTCCTGGCAGATGATCGGAAATGACGTCATGGAATGCACCTACTGTCAGGAGCCAGCAGCCAACCCACTTGAACACTATCTCCTCGACTGCGAAGTCACACTAAGCCTCCGAAACAGAACTCAAATCTCCCAAGAAGCACACACAACACCAGCGGCCACTCTAACCCGAAAGGCCCAAACAGACCACATTCACGACCTTCTCCGGGTCATCACACGATACCCACCACCCAGATAGCTTAGAAAGTATCCTCTCCCAGCAAGTGCGGACCCCAGTTCGGGGGGCGCGCCACTCCGAAACTGACCACGTCCAAGAGTGGGGGCTGGTGGTAAGCGTCCACTGATCGGGGGTCCGCTCACACTTGCAACCTGCAGTATCCTTCCAAATCTGCAGGTGGGACCACCTCCAATCCCAATCCGGTCTGGCTGCTCCTGGAGCTTCAGCCGGAACCACCAAACGGGCCGCCTATAGGCAAAGGCCCGTGTCGGACTACGGTCCGACAATCTCAACAACAACAACAAACGTTTTTTCCTAGCTGAGAAAAGATGCCCCGCCCCCTCCTCAAAACTTACAGCTGATTGCCTGTTGCAAACCTGTCCGATTTTGTGCTGAAGTAATGAAGTTTTTCTAAATGAGTTTATTCATAATCGTTGGGATGACCGTTTCTGATGAGAAAGATATTTAGCTAAATTATATAACGATACATATTGTACATTCATTATTTCAAACATAAGCAAGTAGGAAGTTTATCAGAAACATTATACATGTTGACCTCTGACCCAGCTTGGAGAAGGACGTGCCGATCGTGCTCCCGCTAGAGACCAAGGAAAATGGCCGCTTTGGATCGTTGTGCCGTGGGGGAAGAGGAGGGGAGTGTGGGGAAGGACGACCTCCTTGCCACGCTGTTAAGGCAGCTGGGGCAGTTGAGGAGTGAGGTTGACACTCTAAAGAGGGAAAATGAAGCCCTCAGGACGGAACTCCTTCAGGTAGGTGTCCTGCCTAGCAGGACACCTGCGAAGGAGGAGCAGGCGTGGAGAGTGGTTGTCTCCAAGGGGACTAGGGTCAGGCTTAGGAAAGCTGACCAGGGTGTGGAGTGCAGTAACCCTTACCAGGTGCTGCAGGAAGCTGGAGAGGAAGAGAAGAGGCAGGACGGTATGGATCAAGGAGAGGAAAGGGCAGTTGTACAAACCCTGCCCACAGGTAAGGTCGTGGTAGTTGGTGACAGCCAGGTGAGGTTTATGGATAGGGCTTTTTGTGTGAGAGATAGGAAACGTAGGACTAGGGTATGTTTTCCTGGGGCTGGGATAGGGCATGTAGCCGAGAGGTTAGACAGAGTTTTGTCAGGGGAGGGTACCAATCCAGTAGTGTGTCTTAGTGTGGGAGGAAACGACATAGGTAAGGTTAGGAGTGAGGAACTTTTCAAGAGGTATAGGGAGGCGCTGGGGAAGATTAGAGATAGGGGAGGGATCCCGATAGTATGTGGTGTCTTGCCTAGAAGAGGGGTTGGTCGTGAATGGCTGTCCAGAGCAATTGCTATTAATTGCCGACTGGAAAAACATTGTGCAAACAATGGTTGGGCATTCATTGATGACTGGCAACGATTTTATGGCAACGACTACCTGTACTGTCGCGACGGAGTACACTTGTCTCGTGAGGGGATAAAGACGTTGTCAGCATCCCTGGAGCGTGAAATTGTCACTCCGAAGGGGGGTTTCGCCAGTAGAGAGGGGTCGGGGAAAATGGGAGTCAAAAAACAAGCAGGTCCTGGGAAGTAGTGAAACAGAAGTAGATAATGCCGAAAATATAGTTAGTCATAATAACAAACATCAAAGTAATAAATGTTAAACAGATAGAAATGGAAGAAATATATTGAGTGTTTATTATACTAATAGTAGAAGCCTGTGTAACAAAATGGACCAGCTCAGGGCCATTGTTAGTAAAGAGAACATAGATATAATTGCAATAACGGAAACATGGATAAATTCAAACAGCAAACATTTTTTAGCAGAATTTCATATTCCAGGATATAACCTATTTAAATTTGACAGAGTAGGAAGGAGAGGTGGCGGTGTAGCAGTGTATATCAGGGTGTCATTAAAAAGCTGCAATAAATCAAACATTAAAACAAATAGCGACAATGAAAGTATTTGGGTAGAGATTGGTGAGGGCAGTGAATCCGTAGTCATTGGTGTTATATATAAACCACCTAATTTGAGTAGGAACGATGGTAAATTGCTATGGGAGGAAATAAAGAAGGCATCTGATAGAAACAATGTATGTATTCTAGGCGATTTCAACTTTTCAGGCATAGATTGGAAAAATCAACTTAGCGATAATGAATCTGAAGATTTTCTAGAAGTAGTACAAGATAGTTTTTTATATCAATTCATAAACTCGCCCACTAGAGGAAATAATATCCTCGATTTAGTTCTCAGTAATAATGAAAATCTAGTAAAAGATGTTGGGATTGGAGACGAACTAGGAAACAGTGATCATAAAGCCATATATTTTAACATAATATGGGATGGCAGGAAGAAGGAAAATTCGGCCTTGATCCCGGATTTTAGGAAGGCTAATTACGGTAGCTTAAGGAGAGACCTAAGGGATGACCCTATGGTCAAAAGATTAATCCCCCCCACACCTCCGGAAACTGTCAACTTAGGACGGGATAACCCCGAATTTAATTTAGCAGCTACTTATGAACAATTTATTGCGACAATCAATAATGCTCAAAATAAACACATCCCTAAAAGAAAATTCAGATCGATACGGAACCAACCAAAATGGATGAATAATAGACTCTTAGATCTTCTAGGGAAAAAGAAAGGAGTATATAGAAAAGTTAAGAAAGGCGAAAATCACTTACTTGGTTACTATCAGAACCTAACAAGACAGGTAAAAACAGAAATTAGGAAAGCAAAGAGAAATTATGAAATCAAGGTAGCAAACGAATCGAAAAATAATCCCAAAGCTTTTTATCAACTGTATAAATCAAAGGTTAGAGATACAATAAGTCCCCTTAAAACTACGATAGGAGAAATGACTGATGATGAGTTAGAAATGTGTAGTACGTTAAATAGTCATTTTCGCTCCGTATTCACAAATGAAAACCTAGCACAGTTTCCAGAAGTTCATAAGGTATATAACGACAGTATAGAAAATATGTTGATGAATATCAATATTACTAGTAATGATGTGCTTAAAGTAATTAACAAACTGAAGCCTCATAAATCGCCATGTAGTTCCGATTTTCAAAAAGGGTGATAAATCAATTGCATCAAATTACCGTCCCATTAGTCTCACGTCAATCATAGGCAAGTTGCTAGAGTCAATTATTGCTACAAAAATCAGAAGCCACCTTGAAACATTCAACTTAATTCATTCTTCTCAGCACGGGTTCACCCAGAGACGTTCTTGTCTCACAAATTTGCTTAGCTTTTTCTCAGAAGTATATGAAGCGGTAGATAATGATAAGTCATATGATATAATTTATTTAGATTTCAGTAAAGCATTCGATAGAGTCCCTCATGAGAGATTGATAAGGAAGGTAGAAGCACATGGAATAGGTGGATCATTATTAAAATGGATTAGGTCATGGTTAACTGGTAGGAAACAAAGAGTCAGCATAAATGGATTAAAGTCAGACTGGGGTGCGGTCAAAAGCTGAGTTCCCCAGGGATCTGTATTGGGCCCTCTGCTGTTTGTTATATTCATTAATGATCTTGATTTAGGCATAACTAGTAGGATTAATAAATTTGCAGATGATACCAAAATGGGGAGAGTGATAAATTCAGACAGTGACTTTGAACGCCTTCAAAGAGATCTAGATACCTTACATGAGTGGTCAGTAGACTGGCAAATGAATTTTAATACTGATAAATGCAAGGTACTACAGATAGGGAAGACGAATACAAACGTTAAGTATAAACTAGGTAACACGGAAATAGAAAACTCAGTTTGTGAAAAAGATCTAGGTGTATTTGTTAGCAACGACTTGAAATCTAGAAAACAATGTATTAGCGTTCGCAACAAGGCAAACAGGATTCTTGGGTTCATATCTAGGTCTGTGAGTAACAGAACTGCTGACGTTATCTTGAAACTTTACCTAGCATTAGTGAGGCCACACATGGATTGTGCGGTTCAGTTCTGGTGTCCTTATTATAGAATGGACATAGATTCTTTGGAGAGAGTACAAAGAAGAATGACAAAAATGATCCATAATATTAGAAACCTTCCATATGGGGAGAGACTGAAAAGCTTAGGCTTGCATTCATTAGAGAGGCGTAGAGTTAGGGGAGATATGATAGAGGTGTACAAGTGGGTGAGTGGGATTAACAAGGGTAAAATGGAAGATGTTCTGAAGCTCAGTAATAACGAAATAACTAGAACAAATGGCTTTAAATTAGATAAATTCCGATTCAGAAAGGATATAGGCAAGCACTGGTTTGGTAATAGAGTTGTGGATATGTGGAATAGGCTACCGAGTGCTATAGTAGGATCGGGGACGCTGGGGAGCTTCAAGACGAAGTTGGATAGGCACAAGGAAGTGCTGGGATGGGTGTGAAAGGGATCTGCCCTGTATGGGCCAGTCGGCCTCCTGCAGTATCCCACTTTCTTATGTTCTTATGTTCTTTTGTTCTTATGAATTAACTGTTAAATTCTGGTAGCAAATTCACGCTTTCGGAATATGCATTTAATATATACTTATTTTTACCACAATAAGGCATACTAAGACAAATTACGTATCAGTAATTCTACATTTAAAAAGATCAGAATCACATTGAAATGTTACAGGACCGTTAGCAAAGGCGGGAAATATGACTGAGAACAACTTCATATTTTTCCCGCCGTTGCTAATGGCGGGGCATCTTTTCTCAGCTGAGAAAAATGCACTATAGTCTGGGATAAGTATGTCCTCCCTCAAGGAATGGGGGCTGTCCTTGTAGAGGAAGTGACGCGAATGAGGACCCGTGGGGAGTGCACAATACCTGCAAAAGCCCAACCCGCAAATGCAGAAGGCCCACGGAAAAAAAAAAATCCAACACCAACAAACCACTAACCAAACCTACAATCTTCCCAAAACAAAAACTTAACATACCCGACCTTACTAATAATAATAATAATAATAATAATAATAATAATAATAAATAAATAAATAAAACTTAACTCAACTCAACCATCCATTAACCACACAAAACAAATCACCTCAAAGCAATCCAATCTCACCATAAATCAACATACCCGACCTCCAAACCCGCCCCCCCAAGAAAGTAATAATAATAAAATAAAATACCAACCAACCTCCAAACACAACACCCCCCCCCCCCTCCAGACAAAGCCTCACAGAAATACTTAACTCTCCAGAACCAACCCAGACATACCCAACCTCAGTGACAACCCTTCTCAATAAAAACAACCTAACTCAACAACTCCTCCCTAAACAAAAACTATCACTCCACACGTCAACTTACCGACTCCCAGCCCCCTAATCAAAACCAACCAACCTCAATACACAAGAAAACCCCCAAACAAAACAAAACATACTAAAAAAAAAAAAAAATCCTCCTAATCTCCGTTCATAATTTGACAAAAAAGCTCAAATCTGTCTCCTGCTTTCACTGAAAAAAACTCTCCTACGATAAGCTCATCCTTCCTTGCTACGAATACTTTGACACTTCAAGCTCAAAGATTCAAAACTCTTCTTCCAACTCGCTCCATTCCTCTTTGACATAGCTCAAAGACTTTACCTTCACCTTTCTCCAACCAACTCTACATTCCGTTTCCCCTTCCTTGTTTTTCTTTGAGTGAGTGGTGTCCGTGCCGCCCGCCCCCCTTGCGCTTCTCGGCCTGACGACAACCAGAGCACCTACGTTTGGCCCGGCGTCGGCCCGCACCCTCCCCCCCCCCTCCCTCGGCTCGACCAGTACCAGACCCCTACACTACTAGAAGCCCATCCCTACATCAGAAGGACGAAGCGACTCAGGGGCAAGAATGCAGTCATTGCAGACTGGGTTGGCTCGGAAGACCCACCCAAGACCATTCGAGTCCGTGGTGCCTATCGGACTCTGAAGGTAACTCTCTATCAGCCCCCTAACCGGAGGTGTTACAACTGTCAGCACTGGGGCCATGTGGCCCGGTTATGCCCCTCGACTAAGCCGTGGTGTGGTCTCTGCTCAAGGCAACATGCAACACAGGTTTGCAGAGATACAGTTGCTCAAGGGGGTGTCATCCAACAGAAGTGTATTAACTGCAAAACAGTTGGAGTTCCTGTATGGCACCCTAACTGTTCTAGAGCTCCTACACCCCTTCAGCGCCCAGGCCCGCCACCCAGGCAGGTCTCAAGAAACACTAATGCTGCTAGGGTACTCCCTACGGCCAACCCCTGGCCTGCCCTCCCCACCAAAGCTCCAGGATCATCACCAGCAATCATCGAAAGATCAGCATGGGGTAACACAGACGTACCGACACAACAGGTAGCTGCCAACACACTCCATCATATCGTGAAGAGATCAATGATTTGAAAAATGAAATTAAAGAACTCAAAGCTCAGTTTACAGCTCAAGCTCAAGCTCAAACTGAAATGTTTAGGAGCCTCTGTGATACACTAAAGGAAAAAAACACCACCAACACAGTGCAGCAACTTCGGAAAAATTACAGTCAAACTGAAGACATTCAGATGTCAGTACCAGATGTGGAAACTCAAGACCCGCCAGGAACTAGTGTCCACGCAGAGGAAAATAGTGATACTGGTAACAGTTCTACTGATGCCTCTGTGGACATGGTCAGTGAAGATGAACAAGCACAAACAGAAAATGGTGGTGATGTCGAGTGTAACCAAAGTGTGTTGTTGTCTGCCACTGAAATACAACAATTGTTGAGCCGTACATGCCTCAGAAATGTTTCCAAAAGGTTAACTGGCCTACTGCCTGCCGAAGGGGCAGGCAGCGCAGAAAAGAACAGTATCATACAGTGCCTTTTGCTTCTTTCCAAATACATTTCATAATGGCCAGTGTTAATACCAGACAAAATTCCAAATACATTTCATAATGGCCAGTGTTAATACCAGGCAAAGATACAGAGCGGTGAAGGTGATGAGTTGGAACATCTCATCCCTTAGAAAACGATACCCTGACCTACACCACAAAGTTGTGACTGAGGACATCGATATTGTGTGTCTGCAGGAGTGTCTCACACCTAATGGTAAGCCCCCACCCAGTCTGCCCAATTATGTGTATTATGATCCTAGTTCTACTCACACATGTTTGATGTATGTTAATAAGTCACTCCCGCATGTACCTCTTGTATCCAAAAAGACTACCAACCTTCAGTACCATGGGATCACTATCCACCCGGGCAACTCCACACTCAACGTGCTAAACGCCTATGCTCCCTCAGATCAGCTTCAATACACAGATCTCCCAGACTTTTTACACACTGAGCCCACTGTCCTAATGGGTGACCTGAATACTAGACACAAGAAATTAGATGACTCCACCACTAACACCAATGGTAGGAGACTTATCTCACTTCTCAGCGCATATGAAGATGTTCAAATTATAGGTAATAATGAACCAACACACATCTATGGCGGGGGTCTTGACAAATGTATTGGCTTTAATCTATCATGCACAACTCATAGCTCTGATGTTGTTACTGATCTTATGTCTGACCACAGCCCAATCCAAGCTAGTATACATGTAGCCAATGACACCCCCACTGGTGGTAAACTCAACAGACGTAGAATCACAGTCAAGCAAGAACATGAAAGCCAGTTCATAGACTTCATCCATGACTGGTACAAGGACTAAAAGCCTGACAATTACCAAAGTTTCCATGACGATCTGATAGATAGGACTTATGTATACTTCACCAACAAAGCCTCCACCAAAAATAGGAGAAAACGTGGTCAGCATAATGGGAACAGGCAACAACAGTGCTATAATGACCCTGAGCTAAAAAAACTGAGGGCTAGGGTCAGGAGGGTGGGTAAGGGTTACAGACAATTTAGAACACCTCAAATGTTACAATTGTATCAAGCTTCCCTTGCTGCTGTCAGGGAACGTGTAAACGAACTCAGACAAAATGCATGGGAGACATATGTCAACAGCCTGAACCAACACACATCCCTCAGCAAAGCCTGGAAAGACATAAACATAATCAGAGGTAAAAACAGAAGACACGTCTCCCATCCAAACCCTCTGCAAAAGTCGAATGAGCTAATAACAAAGTGGGCTCATGTGTCGAGCTATGACATGTTACCAGCTAGGACTCGGGGACTCCTTGATGCGAAGTCTGTAGAGAGAAGTAATCTTATTAGCTTTATGCTGGGCAAACAGCACGATGAGTGTGATGTTCCATATACTGAGTGGGAGCTTGACGCCGCCCTCGCCAGGGGTAGGTCTACTTCCCCTGGAGAGGACGGAGTCACCTACAACATCATTAGACTACTAAGGCGCGTGCCAGGCAATCCATTGTTGGTATTGTACAATATGAGTCATGCCGAGGGCCAACTACCCACATCATGGACCAGCAGTATTGTTGTACCAATACCGAAACCAGGACAGCCTGATGCCTTTCGTCCCATATCACTAACCAGCTGCCTGTGTAAAACCTTTGAGAGGATGGTTCTTGGCAGACTCTTATATAGAATCAGAGAACACATGTCTCCTAACATAAATGGCTTCACCCATGGTAAAGGTGTACATAATTGCATCACCACATTCCTAACTGTGCATGGTGATGAAAGGCACAGATACACCACATTTCTTGACCTAAAAGCTGCATTTGATATTGCCAATAGGCAACTGATATTGTACGAACTAGCCAAAATGGATATAGGAGGTAGGCTGTTACACTGGATAAGTGGTTACCTAACCAACAGAAGGGCTGCTGCACTGTTTCAGGGTTACAAAAGTGAAGTTAAAGATATGCAACTTGGTACCCCTCAAGGTGGAGTACTTAGCCCCACTTTGTTCAATGTTCTTATGAATGCATTATTAAATTTAATACCAGACAACCCCAGCAATATCTCAATCAGCTATGCTGATGATATTCTTATACATACTAAAACTCATCGTGAAATGCAAACCACCCTGAACCATGTATACGCAGCCTGTGAACACCTCGGTCTTATTATCTCCACTGACAAAACTAAGGTGTTCAACAAACAAGCTGGGAACCGCAAACGCGGCCCCGCCAAGTTCAAGATAGGTAACAACACTATTGACTATGTTTCTTCTTTTAAATATCTTGGTGTTTCCGTCCCTTGTACCCTACCTGCCATACAACAGCTAACCCGCCAATGTACTGACAGACTGAGACCTCTTAGAAGTGTAGCGGGGTACAGCCCGCACTATGGTGCTAATATTAGAATTGTTAAAACAATGTACCTAGGCTATATAAGATCTCTGATAGATTACCACGCACCAGCCCTGGTCCTTCGTGACGGGAAAGGCGTTGACAAGCTCGAGAAAATGCAAAATAAAGCCCTCAGAATTATCCTAGGATGCCCCATGAGCACTAAAGTACTTAATATGAGGAAAGAACTAGGTATACCCAGTGTTAAAGATAGAATAATTGAAGTCAACCTCATGATAGCCCTGAGGCTTCTGCGTGGTGATCCTGATAACATTGTTTCCTTAAAATTGCTAGAATGTATGAACCATGGGACTACTGAGTCTAAATGGATCCAAACTACAGCTACACATATGAAGATATTTGGACTAGATCACCTGTACAAAGTTGAGACACAACAGCGCTTCCTGCCACCCTGGCGGACAGTTCCCTTCGATATCACAATACCGACGTATCCGCCTAAAAAATTAATTATACAAAGCATTTATTTCCAACACACTGCCAAATTGAGAGCTCTTGAACACATACACACTCTACAGACTGATGATAATATCACACAGACCATCTACACTGATGGATCTCTAAACACCGCCTGTGGGAGGGCTGGAAGTGCTATTGTTGTGACTCAACCTGACGGTAATATAATTGAGAAAGGAGTTAGAATTAACAACTGGGCATCCACTCTACAAACTGAATTAGTTGCCATACTCACAGCTATTAAATTCATTGAAACCACTGTTACTGACAGTCTCATCATCACTGACTCTCTATCCTCACTACTTGCCCTTGGTACCCTCGACTCAGGTTGTCACGATCTTGTCTCTGAAGCCACACACAAATATGCGTGCCTTGTTGACCGGGGTGTCAGGGTCAAACTGTTGTGGATCCCCTCTCACATAGGCCTCATAAAACATGACAGAGTTGATGCCCTCGCCAAACTCGCGTCTAACAAAGACACCGTTGAATACAATTTGGGTCTGTCAAAAAGAACCCTTAAAACTGTAATTAGGAAAGAACTTATTGATGAGTTTGACGCAAGTAGACAAGTGCAAACAGGCACTAGTCGATCCATAGTTTACCATGATGAGATGTATCAAGTGAAACATGTATATGGAGCAAGTAACAAGATCACTAGATTACAAGATGTTGTAACCGCTAGATTAAGGTTAGGATATAAGTACCTTTGGCAGTATGTTCCTCAAGTAGATGTAAACAAAACTAAATGTAAAGTGTGTGGCCATACATATGGCCACACACTTGAACACTACGTCCTCGACTGTGTGAAGATAGAACCTTTTGGGGACAGGTCCAAGCACACTGTGTGTGAAATGGCACAACACTTCATCTCTAATGGCAAGATAGCCGACAAATTAAGATTGTATCCACTTTTTTGCACTTAGTAACTATATCAGTTCTCATGTACAGAACCAAATACGCAATGTGCTTGAATACCTCCCACGTAAATGTGAATAACAAAGTGTGAGGCCAGACATACTGCCTCACACGCCTGTTCTCACGCATTTGTGAATAAGTTACCCTTTATGTATAGAACTAAACAAATAATGTAAATGAAATACTGTGTAACTTTCAGTGCCATAATATCCTGACAACCGGGGTTAATTATTATGACCCTTTGTAAACCCTACTCTGTAATCCTTTTGCGCTACCGCTCACAGGATGAGTGTGGGGTGCACAATAAAGTAGCCGCTGCAAGCGGCAAAATAAAAAAAATCAACCCTCGGCCTCCTCCTGGCGAGATGTCGCAGCACCACCCACCCATCTGGGCACATTGCCTACCCTATCACGCAAACGGTGTTTAAGCCACTGCACCTTTCCTCTCCTTCTATAACTCACTTCTATCCTCCCTTTATCCTTCCCCTGAACTAGTCATTAGTCAGTCAGTCAGTCATAAAAGAAGGAAGCCCTGCAATAACCACAAGTCCCAATACAGTATATTGAAAACCCACTTCATATTTGACAGCATTCGCAAATCATTTAAAGTAATTAAAACATTGGAGGACCTATTCTGAAACACAAGGACAGTTGAGCAGGATACGAAAACAGAAGATTAAATGCATAAGTTGTGTTATTCGATAAACAAAATCAAACACACAAGAATACCCTTATGTCTTCCATATTTCGAAGACACAAACTAGATAAATAAGTTGTCAGGAGCACTTGGGTTGAACTCCAACTTCTGTCAAACCTCCCGCTACATTCCGTCTTTATTTGTTTGCACTATAAACTACTACTACCACTTCCACCACTACCAACCTTCAACCCTAATCCATGACTACCAACCTGCGCACCAGCGGATCGAGAATTCTTCACACTTTACTCTACACATCGATTCAATTCGAAAACTCACTTTTCCGCCCGTCAAGATTGTGGCTTCACTTCTAATATCCAACTCCACTCCTGCACAAGTCTTCACCTTCATACCAGCAACGCCACACTCTCCTGTACCAAGCCAACCAGCCACACTCCAATGAACAGCAGCATTCTGTAACTCACTACTTCCCTAAAGAGTATTAACACTTCAAAAGAATATTAGAATGTGAATAAACCAGAATAAAACTACTATTTCGCAGCGTGTGTTTGTCTTCAACCTCTTTTTTGGTTCAGTATATAATTTGAAGAAAATAGTGGTTAAAGAAACATGAACGATAAGGAGCTTGAAAATGCATTACAGTACAAATGTGTATAGAATGAATAACAAGTGATCGTGGGCCCTTCGTGCCCGGTGGCGAGTCCGGTGGTACAGTTTACCAAAGCGTGAAAGTTCAAACGCTAGTGGTTGGCTAGCGCGCAACCGCCGGCTGGCTGACAGCGTACAGAGACATCGTTTTCCAGCATAAATAAAATGGTTAATTAATGCCTTCCTAAAGAAACCATCGACATGGGACCAGGTTTGTTCCACTCTACGAATTTTTTGCGATTTTTCCACCAAGTTTGATGAAAAACGATTGTGCCGTTTCGGCTGCCTAGAACACACACACACAGACCCATGGCTAGTCCTATAGTATATGAGATAATCATGGTTGAGTTGTTATAATCATGGTCGTGGTTGTTATAATCATGGTCGTGGTTATTATAATCATGGTCATGGTTGTTATAATCATGGTCGTGGGTGTTATAATCATAGTCGTGGTTGTTATAATCATATTCGTGGTTATTATAATCATGGTCGTGGTTGTTATAATCATAGTCGTGGTTGTCATAATCATGGTCGTGGGTGTTATAATCATAGTCGTGGTTGCTATAATCATGGTCGTAGGTGTTATAATCATGGTCGTGGTTGTTATAATCATAGTCGTGGTTGTCTAAATCATGGTCGTGGTTGTTATAATCATAGTCGTTGTTGTTATAATCATGGTCGTGGGTGTTATAATCATAGTTGTGGTTGTTATAATCATGGTCGCGGGTGTTATAATCATAATCGTGGTTGTTATAATCATGGTCGTGGTTGTTATAATCATAATCATGGTTGTTATAATCATGGTCGTGGTTGTTATAATCATAATCGTGGTTGTTATAATCATGGTGATGGTTCTTATAATCATGGTTGTGGTTGTTATAATCATGATCGTGTTGTTATAATCATAGTCGTGGTTATGATCATAGTCGTGGTTGTTATAATCATACTCGTGGTTGTTATAATCATACTCGTGTTGTTATAATCATACTCGTGGTTGTTATAATCATGGTCGTGGTTGTTATAATCATGGTTCGTGGTTGTTATAATCATGGTCATGATTATTATAATAAGTGTCTCTTTCTTTATGTTTTATCTCATTATTCTTACTCTTTTTACCTACATTTAACCGACTAATTTCTACATCTTATCATCCAAATACTTGTTCTGATTTTTGTTTCACTTATCTCTGTTCTTCCTTTGTCTCCTTCTCCAGTCTCCTTCTCTACTAACCTTCTATACCATTCTTGTTCTGTCTTTCCATCCCTCCATTCATACCTCCACCTCTCACTATCCCTCTCTCCCATGTCATTTCTTCGCTTCTTAAGGATAATAATGCTTCAGTGTCTCTTCTCCTTCTCTTCTCCCTTTCTATCTTCTCCATGCATTCCTGGTATAATCTTTTTCTCTCTTCTCCTTTTCCATATACAGTCAGCCACAGGAATAAGAATACTGTACACACTGTAGCTGTAAGGTCCGAAAATGGTCTGGTAATGTTGAAACTGCGCATCCAGACGCATGATGAAACTCAGTTCCCCTCCCCCCCCCCCACCTGTTATCTCTAAATATTTTCTGTTTTCCCTTCTTTATTCTTCTATTTACTCATCTTCCTTCCTTTACTAATCCAAACAACATTAAAAAAATGTAGTCTAAGAAAAAAAAGTGGGGGGGGGGGGTAGGAGGAGGGAGCAGTATGATAACTGCAATCGTGGCCTGACAGCGTACAGCGAATGGGGGTGCGCCAAGTCCGTAGACTTGCGTCGTTTTCTAGCGTAAATAAAATGGTTAATTAATGGCTTCCTAAAGAAACCATCGACATGGGATCAGGTTTGTTCCACTCTACGATTTTTTTTGCGATTTTTCCACCAAGTTTGGTGAAAACGATTGTGTCGTTTCGGCTGCCCAGAACAGACACACAGACAGACAGACAGACACACGGCTAGTCCTATAGTATATCTGATAGTATATTAGATAACAATTACACTTTTTCTAATGTTATGCATTTTGATGTTCAGTAGGACTGCGAAGATTCTGAGTTTTGTTTTGTTAACTACAAACAAAGTATAACTGTGAAGGTTCCAAGTGTTCCCTGAAGAAGGCAGTGATGGGTAGGAAAACACCGGGTAACACTGAAGTCCATTTATTAACGGATAGGAGAAATACAAGTGGTGACTAGCGTGTGCCATGCACGAGGCACGGAGTCAGACTAAGACTGCCTTGCCATATGGCAGCCTCGGGGCAATGTTGCCACATAACACGTGCAGTGTTGCCACGTAATTATATACATAGATGCTACTCGACACAGTAGCTTATATACAAGGTTGCTACTCGGCACAGTAGCTTAGATACATAACCTACAAACTGTAGAGGTGAATTTTATGTTATACCCTTATTGATGAAGGTATTTTTCATGTTGGATCACAAATATCGTCATAATACATACATTTATACTGACTAAGTACACTTAGAGACTAATGAGCCTGGTACATCCTCAGTGTCTGGCTTGAAAACCTATTTTTAGTAATATAAGGTGTGAAATGTTTTAAATGAACTCGTCCATTTGTAACAGTGATTGTGAATGGTTAACATGTTTGCCTTTATGCATATTGGTAAATACAATTTATGATGAACAAAGTATTATGCAAATATATTTCAAATAATTACATTTACTGAGACCCTCAGGAAACTTAATTCTTTAATGTGTGACTGAAGTTACTATTAAATAGGAATCACAGGTAAGCCTTGTAATGCAAGGCTTACCATATGTTACTAAGGCCATATGTCAAAGGTGCTCGACGACCGATCGTTGGTTCTCTTATTTTTTTACGCGTAATTTCATTCTTAGAAATTCAGGGAGTATTAAATGTGGTGTAGGTCATTTAAATAAAACAGTTGGAACAGTTGGTCACCCTACTCCACCTCCCTACCTCCTACACTATCCCCATGTAGAACACCGTTACATACAGCTCACATTCGTTTGCCTCAAGACCTAAGACACCATCATTAATATATGATACTATGAAGTGTGGGGTAGTAGATCAAATCTTGCCTGAACTATTTTGAAACATATTGGCAGCATATGCCTATGATAATAACACATTGCAATATTACTTTAATAACCTGTTACGTTTGTCTCAGTATACGTTGGGCCCTGCAAGAAATTGTTTCTCTCACCCTGTCCGATGGCTAATTATATACACAACAAATGGCGACGAAGCGGAATTCCAAGTGGGGGAGGACTGGTTTGATTTTGTAGATCGGCTGGACCAATATTTTGTAGCTAACAAGCTCGACGCTACGGGTGTGGCTGACCGTCAGCGTGCTGTGTTGCTGACGATATGCGGGAGCAAAGCTTACTGTTTGATGAAGGATCTCCTAGCACCTGCCAAACCTATCGAGGTACAAATTATATACACACGTCAGGAAGGAAGGACAGGATATATCAAGCTATGTTGCTGATTTACGTCATCTGGCCGAGCCTTGTGAATTCGGAGCTACATTGGACATCATGCTGCGGGATTTTTTTGTGACGAGTATTAATGATGACTCAATTCTGAGATAACTGTTCACGGAGGGTGATACCCTGACCCTTGGTAAAGCAATCACCATGACTCGGGCGTGTGTAACAACTGACGAGAACCTTAAGGAGATATCTTCTAAGTCCAAGAATTCTACTTCGTCATCCAGCAGTCTACAAGCAGGTTATAAGGGTAAATGCAAGCCGCAGTCAACTCCCAAATTTACGTCTCCGGGTTCTGGAATGGACAATAGGAAGAGTAGCAGAGGTGATGTGGCCAACATTGAAGGCAAGGAATTGATTGAGTGTTGGCGTTGTGGTTGGAATCACAAACCATACCTGTGTCGTTTCAAGCAATATAATTGTAACAAGTGTGGGAAAAATAGCCATCTGCAGAAAACGTGCCCTTGGGCTGATAAATCTGCAGAAACTCCTGTATTGCAGTGTGCAGCTGATGGCTTGCAGGAGCATTCCAGTATTTACGACCCTGGTGCAACCAACATTTTAAAAACTGGGACAAGTGACAGTGAAGTGGAACTCTATTCATTGTATAAGTTCAATGGTGATAATCCTTCAGACTCTCTTATACTTGTACCGGTTGTTATTGATGGTATTAGAGTAAACATGGAATGCGACACCGGAGCCTGTAAAACTATAATGAGCCAGGAGACATATAAAAAGTTATGGAAAGAGAATGGAAAAATAGAACCAGAATTGAAACCAGTTGTCAGGAGTCTTAAAACTTATACAAGTTAGCTCGTGCCTGTGGTTGGTAGTACTATGGTTAGGGTAACTTATGAAGGAACGTCTCGTGAATTATCTTTCTGGATTGTGAGAGGATATGGCCCAACATTGCTTGGTCGTGACTGGCTCAAAATTATTGATTTGGACTGGGGTAGGCTTAACTTGTTGTCAGTTTCTGGTTCAAGCAAAACATGTGACAGTGTGTTGATGAAATATGGGTCTGTGTTTGAAGATGACATTGGTTTATTCAGTGGACATAAAATGAAAATGCATGTGGATTAGGCTCCCAAACCATTCTTTCTCAAGTCCAATCTGTTCCTTATACGTTGCGTGAGAAAATTGAGGAAGAGCTTGACAAACTCCAGACTGAGGGTATCATAAAACCAATAGCATTCAGTGATTGAGCATGTTCAATAGTCTCTGTGATGAAATCTGATGACAGTGTGCGCATTTGTGGGGACTATAATACTACTATAAATAGGTTTTCCAAACTCGATCGCTACCCATGCACTACCTAAAGCAGATGATCTATTTGCGACTCTCGGAAGTGGAACTTCCTTCACCAAGTTTGATCTTACCTCAGCATATGCTCAAATGGAACTTGACGAGGAGTCACAGAAATTTACTTGTAATAACACCCATAAAGGATTGTTTGTTTGCAACAGGTGCCCGTTTGGAGTCCGGTCAGCTGCTGCTGTGTTTCAAACACACATGGAAAGTCTTTTGAAGTCTGTCCCTCAAATTGTAGAGTTTTAGGATGATGTTCTAGTGACGGGTAGGTCAGAAAAATTGCATTTGGGAAACTTGGAGGAGGTATTACGCCGCCTTGATAAAGTTGGGTTGAAACTAAAACTTCAGAAATGTGCATTTATGACACCTGGGGTAGAGTTCCTGGGTCGTAAGGTTACGGCCAGTGGTATCATGCCGACTTAGTCAATAACGATGATTATAAAAAATGCTCCCAAACCTGAGAATGTTTCGGAATTCAGAGCGTTTTTAGGGATGTTGAATTACTACTGTATTTTTTGGCCAAATTTAAGCACTTTACTTGAGCCATTTCACGCATTGCTGAGGAAAGATAGAGATTGGAAATGGTGTTCTGATCAGGAAACTGCTTTTAAAGAGGCTAAGAAACTTTTATGGTCTTCACATCTCCTAGTTCACTTTGATCCCAGTAAAAAACATGTTTTGCGCTGTGATTCATCTTCATATGGTGTTGGTTGTGTTTTGCAACGATACAATGAAAATGGTAGACTTCAACCTCTCGCTCTTTGTCTTCGGCCGAGCGAAATTATTGTATGGTGGAAAAAGAGGCTTTAGCTTGTGTATTTGGAGTAAAAAAGATGCACTAATACCTGCATGGTCGTATGTTTGAGCTTCAAACGGATCACAAACGACTGATAACATTGTTGGGGGGAAATAAAGGAATCAGCTCTAATGCTTCTGGACGTATTCAGCGATGGGCTTTGATGTCTGGTTATGACTGCAGCATAAAGTACAAACCAAGTAAAACTAATACCAGCGCTGATGCACTGAGTCGATTACCCCTTCCTACTTAGACTGTTGTAACTCCTCAGTCTCCCGAGTTGTTGTTCGTAATGCAATGTTTCGAAGATGAAGTGTTGCCAGTGACAGCCCAACAATTAGGTTTGTGGACCAACAATGATCCAATCTTGTCCTGTGTAAAGAGGTGCGTTTTGACTGGGAGAACATTCCAGAAAGTTTGTGATCAGAGACGAAGCCGTATGTTAGTAGGAAAAACGAATTCTCAGTTCAGTCAGATTGTCTAGTGTGGGGGTCGAGAATTGTGGTGACGACAAATGGACGCTCTAAGCTTCTTTCTCTATTACATGACTCCCATCCTGGTATTTTTGTAACGAAATCAATGGCTAGGTGTCATGTGTGGTGGTCAAATTTGGATAGGGATCTTGAGATGTGTGTTCATAGGTGTTCTAGTTCTCAGGGGCTCTGGAAAAGACTATCCAAATCTCCTATTCACCCGTGGTCATGGCCCTTGAGACCTTGGTCGAAACTCAATATAGATTTTGGTGGTCCTTTCCTGGGTAAAATGTTCTTGATTGTGATATACTGTATGCTTACTCAAAGTGGATTGAATGTAAAATAATGACTTCATTTACATCAGAAAATACGTGCACTCTTTGCTCAACATGGTTTGCCAGATACCATTGTTAGTGACAATGGCATTTCCTTTACGAGTTCAGACTTTCAAAACTTCCTCAGACTTAATGGTGTTAAAAATGTTCGATGTGCTCCATTAAACCCTGCATCAAATGGACAGACAGAGCGTGCAGTCCAAGTTGTGAAAAATGGGCTGAGGACAGTGACAAAGGGCTCCCTTAAGACAAGGCTCCTCTCGTTTCCTGCTAAGTTATCGTACTAGATCCCACACTGTGACAGGTCGATCTCCAGCAGAATACTGATAAATAGAGAACTTAAAACAGCTTTGTCACTTGTGCATCCCAATCTCAGAGGTTAAGTTGAGGACAGGCAGATTAAGCAAAAAGAGTATTATGATCAGTATCCAGTCACGAGAGATCCGTGTCAATGATTCGGTTTATGCTTTAAATCTCTTAAAAGGCCAAAAGTGGTTACTAGGATTTGTAACCCAAAACATAGGAGATAAATTATTCATGAATATTTTTTTTTTTTTTTTTTTTTTTTTTTTTAGGTTAAGGTGGGGAAGGGATGGCAATCATGCTGGGGCTCAAGGCACAGCCAGACATGAGGGATAGAGAATTCACGACATATAGTTGTGGGGGGCGGGGGGAGGTTGGAAATGAAGTTAAATGAGTTAAACAGAGGGGGACGACACCCCTTGTCTTTCATGTTAGGACTTAGGATGAGGTTGCACAATGGTTACTTTGGTAGACAATGACTGGTTTGATTTTACAATTACATGTTTATTAAAATCTTATACTGCATTACGTTATGGACTCACTAGATTGTGACTTAATAAATGTGAACTTATTTCATCTAAGTTTTAATCTAGGGTGGATCACTGTGGCGAACGTAGATGGGTCGCGGTTTGGGTTGTTGTAATGTGGGCAGACTCCGTGGCCACCAGGCGTGGGGTTGCCCTCCGTTGATGTCTTCCCCGCGTAGGTGGTCTGGGCTGTGCGTGTCGTGCAGGAGCTTGTCCAAAACCTTCTTCCCTAGGCGATGGAACACGACGTTGAGGGCCTCTGTTTTATTTCGCAGTTGGATGGTTTCCACTGTCTCCTGGTAGGGTGGCGCTTGGCCACTGGCTGACCTCAAACACTTGTCTTGGAAGCTCTGTAGTTGTTGTAGTCTGGTCTTCCCGAGTGTGACGAGTGGTATATGTGGGTACTCCAACACAGGCCTCACCAGCGCCTTGTACAGGTGGACTTGTATCTTCTCAGGCATCAGTTTAAAACGTTTTATTTTGGCGGCGGCGACTTTGGCTTTCTTTAGTCTGCCCTTCACGTGGGAAATGATGCCCATCCGAGAGATGATGAGGCCTAGCAACCTGCCTCGTTTAGAGTACTCAATCTCTTCGTCGTTGATCATCAATGGCGCCGGCTTGAAATTGGCTATGGGTATGACCTCGAATTTTGTTTTGTTTGTTTTTATTTTCCATTTATTTTCATACTCCGAGATATCATCTATTGCCCGAGCAGTGAGTCGCGCCATCCTTGCTGTGGACCTTCCTGGGCAGGTGACGATTTGTGTTACATCGTCTGCATACATGAAGTATTCGTTGCCGACGATTGGGGGTGGCAGGTAAGCCGAGTAGAGCGTGTAAAGGGTTGGTGAGAGACAAGAGCCCTGAGGCACGCCGCTCGAGAGTGAGAATTATTCTCCACAATGTTCTTGCATCTTGATTTAGGCTCTGCGGTCCGTAATGAAGTTGCACAGCAGGCGCGTCAGGTTTTCGGGTAGCCCCAGTTGTATGATCGTATACTGCAGCCCCGTGTACCAAACATTGTCAAACGCCTTGCAGACGTCCCTCAGTATTACGTTGCACTGCAGGCGGCCTGTCATTGCGATGGCGATCTGCTCGTAGGCCTGGGCTATGGCGGTGGATGTGCCTCGGTACTGGCAGAAGCCGAACTGGCGGGGGTTATGCACGTCTTCGTCCTCCAGATACATCCGCAACCGCTTGTTTACTATTTTTTCGAGGATTTTGGCAGGTACCTCTAGCAGCGATATTGGTCGAAAGTTTTCGACTTTGTTTGGAGGCTTCCCTGCTTTTGGTATGAGGCGAATAACGGCGATTTTTAACATCTTAGGGAAGTATCCAAACGCGAGGCAGGCATTGCATATATGAGCAAGCCTCTCTATCATGTTTTCCGGAAATAGGGCCAGGATCTTCTTGTTTATATGGCTTTGGCCAGGTGAATTGTTTTTAAACCCTTTTATGACGGCTGACACATCTGCAGGAACTATGCGCTCCGTCAGGTAGCTTTCGTCCACCAGTCTAGTGAAGTCAGTCCGTGCGAGCGACTGGAGCAGGTGCTGATGGTCCTGCAACTGACCTAATGTCCTCTTCAAACTCCCTGTCAAAGCCTTCGTTCTCCTGTTCACTAATGGTAAAGA